>JAJJWW010008283.1:32191-275853 GCA_023531295.1 Papaver armeniacum | reverse complement strand
ATATTACAAACAAATCATGTCATATAATATGAAAATGGTGGGACCCTTCATTTAACGCAAAAAACCCGTCATTTTCAAATGTGATAAATTTGTAGGTGCGTGATTTTTTATCTACCATTATATCACGGAATAAATCATTTAATATTGTAAGTTTTAATACGCCCAAATAATATTCTATAACGCACCACAAAATGGCTAATCACCGGCTTAGCATAGACATCGGCTTACTTGCCTTAAGTCCATAGAGCCATAGCCGCACCACAAAAATGGCTAACCGCTGGCTTAGCATACCACCGGCTTACTTGCCATAAGTCCATAGAGCCATATCGGTTCCATCAAAAGAGTTGACATCCCCGAGAACTAGAAGATAAGTTCCGAGATCTCCTTCACCCTCGCCGTCTGTTTTTTCCCTCCGGAACCTAACTAACCAATAGGTTACTCTAACTTAGAAGAAAAAGAAGAAGAAGAAGACAACGACGGCATCAAGTAAGTTTCAAATCCTTGCCATCTTTGTATCTGGATTTTTCTCAAGTTTCTATCTAGTCCCTAAAAAATTGATTTTGGTGACTAAAATTGTACATCCAAAGATTTTGATTTGATAAATTGGTTGAGGTAGAAATTGGGAAGGAACGATTTTGATTAGTTTGATTGAATGAAAGTGGTTTCTGAATTCACTTCTTGAAACCCTTATTTCTGTTATTTTTTTAGACAGACCTAAGTGGAGATTGGAGAAGAAGAAGACATCAAATTAAAGTAATTTTCTTTCATCTTCCATTATGTTTTTTGCTTAAGCTTCTATCTGGTTAATCCAAAAATTGAATGGTAATTTCGTTTGCTAAACCTCGAATAGCTTGAAAAAGAAGGGAAAAAAGAAAGAACTTGGAAAGTGATTGCTACAGACGTGTATTGATTCAGTGAAAGAAAGTAGGAGGAAGGTGTAGTTTCAATTTGAAGGTATGCTTGGATTATCTTTTCACTTGTTATTCGATTCTCTATTTGTTAATACTTGAATTTTAAGTACAATGTCTACAATTGTCAAGTTGCGAAACAATAGTGAAAACAAGGTAAAAAATTGTCTCCTTCATAATTGATAATTTGTGAATTGTTTTCTTACTAATGGATCAGTAGCTAGATGTATTGATTTTGTCAGCTACTTCCAGTACATTGTTGTACTTGATTCATAATAAATTGATGTCTAACATCTGATTCCTTGAACCCTTGTCACCCCTTAACCTCTTAATTACTTTTTGTAGTTACTAGCAATTTGTCTCAAGGTTTGAACTAGCTACAGACACATCCTAGTCATATACTTCACTTTTTTCTTTGAGGTTAGCATTATGTATGTTCTTCAAATTGATGTTAAGCTTTTAATAGGTTCTTAAAATTTTTAGACTGTTAAGGTTTATACAAAGTGTATGTTTCTCTTGATGTGCTTCCAAATTCTTGCACACCAATATATGTTTCAATTTATTGAAAACATCTATTATTGCTTGAAATTACTATCTACATTTTACTGAGCGCAGGACATTTTGTCGATAGATTGACAGGCCTGGTTAGTTTTTAGCTCTTGCTGGTTTTCCAATAGATTTGTGTTGTTTGTAATTTATTGATCTAGGAGTGCCTGAAAATTTACTCATGTAACTAGTAGTGTGAGACTGACTTGACAGGCCTGTTTGTTCCCACATTTAATCATAAACTCATTTGTTAGCAAGTAGTGGGAGTCTTGACAGGCCTGTTTTTTCCCACATTTAAACTTGATATTAGCAAATGTTGGGGATTCTTTCTGAAATCTTATTCGTTAGTAAGTAGTGCGAGACTGACTTGACAGGCTTGTTTGTTCCCACATTTAAATTTGGTATTAGCAAATGTTGGGGTTTCATTCTGAGAACTTGTTTGTTAGCAAGTAGTGTGAGATTGACTTGACAGCTTTTGCTGCGTTTTAATCCTAGGTTCTTTCTCAAAGTTATTGTTCCTCTTCATGTATGAGTTTGAATAGCATAATCTGGCTAGAAGCTTGTAGTATGTTCTTCATTTTTTTTATACTGTTAGGATTTGGTCTGAGTTTACGTGATACGAATTATTATTCTTTGTGAGCTTATATGCTCAAATAATCTGGCACACCGAAAGACACCAAAAAGATGTGTGTTAAAGTAGTATCTACAGTTATCTGCACATGTTTGTTTATCTTCACATGATTGATTCTCCACATGTTTGACACAACTGGTATGTGAACTCATTTTTTATGATTCTGTATACCTAGTTCAGTTATTTTTGGCAGAATCTGAAGTCATATATGTTCATGCATTTGCAGAGCACCCCGAGCTCAAAGAAATCAGATCGGTGGCAAATAATGCATGTTGGGCAATTGGAGAATTAGCAGTCAAAGTAAGTTCATACTGAGAAAGGACTTGGCAGGACTGACTCTATATGCTTCTACATTTTGATATTACCAAGGCCTTTTCATGCATCAATCCCTGAATATTCTATGATACTAAGTTTTGTGTTCCTACTTCAAATGCCAGCAAGAGCAACTGTATCTTATTTTCTTAGCATTGTCCCTGGATTTTCGTTAACATGACCTTGGCCTTTTGCTTGTGGAGAACTTTTTCTTTCTCAAACTTTGCTTTAAACTGGTTTAGGCTTATGACTGGCAGGCAAGTAGCTTTTTTCCTGAATTTTCCTGAGTGTGCTAAGGTTTTTGGTGGATGAAATTTATCCTAGTGCAATTTCATTTTCAGTTTTATTGAGATTGTATTTTAATCCTTCTCATGTGTTACCGAAAACTCTGGAAGTACTTTGGTGCTAAGGTGTTTGCTAGAGTAGTGTCATCTATGTTTTAGTTCCAACTTTTCCTGCTCAGATATTTTTTAATTCAAAGCTCTTGCATTACGTTGAGTCAGACATCATTGGTTTTTATTGAGACTGGTTTATGAGTGTGTCTGAGAGTTTTATTTGATTTGATCCTTCACAGTCTTACAGATTATCTAAATCGGTGTAGTTGTGTCCAGTAATTCACTATTGTCTTCTCCTTTAGTTTTATCAATTCATTCCGAAGCAAAATTTATCTGATTTGATCCTTCACAGACTTACAGATTATTGAGTAGCATCATTTTGTTTTTTATGTGTGTCATTAGGTTTACTTGAAGTGATGTCTATTCCAAGCAAAAAATGGATGGATGCAGAACGACAGTCAGCTGAATTTCGGGAAGGAGTTCAATCATTTATCAGGTTCACAAAAGATATTGTAGGAGCAGATAAATTATTTCTCTGTCCATGCTCGAAATGTAAGCTTTTGGCAAAGAAGAAAACAAGATCCTCTAGAGGAAATACATTTGCATTTGATCAGAAATGGTTTCCTTAAGACATACAGAACTTGGATACATCATGGAGAACAACCTCGTACAAATGTTGTCAATGTTAATCAAGCTCCTAATTTACATGGTAATAGAGTTCATTGTGAAGATTCTGGTCGGGGAATGGTCAACATGTTCAAAGGACCTACAACGACGTATTGACCTTGATAACCACACGGAAGACTGTTTCAATGATCCTAATCAAGAGAGTGGTGCTAATGTTGAAGGTGATCAAGGTGCTGATATAAATTACAAGAAGAGGTTTGAAGATTCGATGCAACCCCTCTATCCTTCTTGTGATGGGCAGCATACGAAGTTGTCTACAACAATTGAGTTGCTCAGTATGAAAGCAAGACATAATTGTTCCGATGCTTTCTTAACTGAGTTATTGCAGTTTATGAAGACTGTTTTACCCGCTGGGAATACATTACCGGAAACTACCAATAAAGCCAAGGCTATGATTCAACCATGGCGATTGAAGTGTGAAATTATACATGCTTGCCCAAATGATTGCATTCTTTACAGGAAGGAATATGCTGACATGGATGAATGTCCTAATTGTAAAGCAAGTAGATGGAAACCAGATGATAAGAAGAAGCCACATGCCAAAAGAGTGGCGATGAAGAAACTAAGATATTTCTCAGTTGCTGAAAGGTTGGAGCACATGTTTAGTATACCATGGATAGCAGAGCTGATGAATTGCCATGGTAATGGAGAGGAAAGTAGCACACACATGAGGCATCCTGTGGACTCTCCTTGTTGGAAGTTTATAGATAGCAAGTGGCCTGAGTTTTCTGCGGAAAAGAGGAATGTGCGTTTAGGACTGGCAACCGATGGATTTAACCCTTTCGGAATGAACTATCCCCATAGTTGTTGGCCCGTTATGCTTTTTCCCTTGAACCTGCCCCCATCACACTGCATGGCTAAAGAATTCACTATGTTAACACTGTTGATTCTGGTCCAACCGAACCGGCCATAACATTGATGTTTATTTGCAGCCATTAGTCGACGAGTTGAAAGAGTTATGGTCTCGTTGGAAAGTTGACATATGATGCTCATACAAAGAGTAACTTTACGCTGAAAGCAATGTTAATGTGGTGTGTGCATGACTTTTCCGCCTATGGACATGTTTCTCGGTTGTAGAACATCGGGAAGATTTGGTTGTCCTGTGTGTGGTGAAAAGATGATGCAATCGGGCTAAAGAATGGACGTAAATTCAGCTACATGGGTCATAGAAGATTCTTACCAGCTGAGCACTCCTTCAGATATGCAAAATCAAAATTTGATGGAACCGAAGAACATGGAGATGCTCCATGCCGTTTGACAGGAGCCCAATTGTTGACGAAGATGAATAGTGTGCGAACAGAATTTGGGAAGTTCAGTAGGAAGGAAACAACATCAAATTCCACTAGTAAAAGGCGTTTGACGAGTGTCCAACTGTTAAAGACTATGAGTCGTGTACGACCGAATCTTGTCGGGCAACTGGTAAGAGGAAACGGACGGTTAATACAAGTATTCCGCCATCAATGAAGAAGAGATCAGTTGATACAAGCACTCCGTGGTCAAAAAGATCAATCTTATTTGATCTGCCTTACTGGGAGGTAACTAATTCAACAGTCTTCATGAATTACTACATAGAGTCATCAATTGCCTACTTTGTACTTTCATATTTATTCTTCCAACTATTGATGTATGGGTGTTGTTACTAACTGTCCTAGTTTACTCCAGGATATGCTGGTTCGACACAATTTGGATGTAATGCATATTGAGAAGAATTTTGCTGAGATTTTTTTTGGAACCATAATGGACAATAAGGATAAGACTAAGGATGGGATTCCGGCACGCAAGGGTCTGCAAATCCTTAAGATAAAGAGGAATTTATGGTTGAAGGAGCGAGGAAATGGCAAGCCACCAGAAATGCCGCCAGCACCTTATTGTTTGTCTATAGAAGAGAGGAAACTAGTATGCATGTCTCTTAGCAACCTGAAGGTTCCTATTGGTTACTGCGGGAATTGGAAAAGCAAAGTATGTTTGCGTGAATTTCAGTTCAAAAGCATGAAGTCTCATGACTATCATATTCTAATACAGGGATTGCTACCTGTTTTTCTGATGTACTGTTTCAAAGGGCATCGTCCATTGCTTGAGGCCATTCGACAGGTGTCATTGTTCTTTAAAGTTCTTTGTTCTAAGGTTATTGATATTGCCGAGCTTCGCATCATGCACCAACGTCTCGTGGAGTCTATATGTGTGTTTGAAATGTATTTTCCGCCTGCTTTTTTTGTTACAATGATACATGTCGTCGTACATTTGGCAGAAGAGGCAGAAATATTGGGTCCTGTTACAACTCGATGGATGTATCCTTTTGAAAGGTGAGTCATTTGATTGAGTGAATCTTTTGATTTAGTTTTTCATGGAGGTAAATTGACTTTTTATTATTGTTGTGATTACCCTATATAGGATGATGAGAACATTCAAAGTTTTTGGTCGCAACAAAAACTACATAGAGGGATCTATTACAGAACAATATCTATTGGCCGAAGCATTGAGACATTGCATGGAGTACATTGTGAATGGTAGGGAGAAGTGCTACAAGAAAAAGGGAAGGATATCTAATGACGATGACATTCAGGAAGGTCCATACCCGCCAAATATGTCCGAAGGAAAAAAATATCATATACCCAACCCATGGCATTTAACAAGCACGCAGATGGGTTTTGATGCATTCAAGAAAATACTGAATGGAAAAGGTAAGTAATACTTTTCGATTTTATTATCATTTCTTAGTACAATAACTTACTGCCATGTTGAGACTTGAACTATTTAGGGATGAATGAACATATAAAACTGAATTGAAATAGTTAGTGATGAATGAACAATAGCTTATTTGTAGAGTATGGAATGGTAATTGTATATGTTTATTACAGGAAGTATGACGCATATGTTGTAAGATTTAATCGACATGTTAGAGGAAGAAGGAATTCAACGAAGCCTGATGATTACATGAAATGGATAACGCAACAATTTGAGGGCAAAGACATGACGGATTTTAAGCGGCTCGTTGATGGTCCATCTAGATATGCAGTATCACATAATGCATATGCATTAAATGGCTATATCTTTTATACAGCTGATGCAGAAAAAAGTATGTCCACCCAGAATAGTGGAGTGTCCATGAATGCCACAACCACATTCAGAGCAAGTGCCAGAGATCAGAATACGGTGGAAGATGAAGTTCCATATTTCGGAATTGTTAAACAAATTCTAGAATTGGATTACACCACCTTCAAGCAAACTGTGTTTTATTGTGATTGGGTGCGTGTCCAAGACAAGGTGAATGGATGGTATGTGGATCCGGTTACAAGAAATATTTATGTAAACTTGACGGTTTATGGGAAACACAAAAGAGACCGATGAGCCATTTATCCATTCTTCTCAAGCTACTTCAGTATTTTATTGCAAGGATGAGAGTAGGCACGATAGGAAGTGGCATATTGTTTTAGAATCTCCAAACGACGAGGTCCTTTTGTGAATGCTTTTGAGGATCCGTTTGTCTTTACTTATAGCTAAAGAATCTTCCCTAACGGCAGCGAACTTAGATTATAACAATAATTCGAAGAGCGTGCATTTGTAAGTTTAAGTTTTTGAATTGAACTGTTGCTTCATTTTATCGAAGTGTTGTACTGATTATTAATTATGATGTTACAGGAAAATTAGGGGAGTTGGAAGTTCAACACCAGTAAGCGATCCCAACAATGGCTCGCGATAAAATTTAGTACTACTAGATTTTGGGTGGAATTTTTCATTATGATAAAATTGTTACTTTGGAATCTGAAATTAATTCTTTTGATATTCAGTTATGATAAAATTTTTACTTTGAAATTTGAAATTAATTCTTTTGATATTCAGTTATGATAAAAATATTGAGTTTGATCCTTTTTGTTTGCTATATTAAAAATAAAATAAAATTATTTGCTATTTTGACATAAATCGCCTAAATTCGAAATGATGATGTTTTGGTTTCTTCATTTTTGCTAGAACTCGTTCAACTCGGTCAAATTTTCAATTGAATTATCGAGTCTTGATTATGTAACTATATTTTGACACAAATCGTCTCAATTCGAAAGGATGAAGTTCCAATCTCTTCATTTTTGCTAGAACTCGTTCAACTCGGTCAAATTTTCAATTGAATTATCGAGTCTTGATTATGTAACTATATTTTGACACAAATCGTCTCAATTCGAAAGGATGAAGTTCCAATCTCTTCATTTTTGCTAGAACTCGTTCAACTCGGTCAAATTTTCAATTGAATTATCGAGTCTTGATTATGTAACTATATTTTGACACAAATCGTCTCAATTCGAAAGGATGAAGTTCCAATCTCTTCATTTTTGCTAGAACTCGTTCAACTCGGTCAAATTTTCAATTGAATTATCGAGTGTTGATTATGTAACTATATTTTGACACAAATCGTCTCAATTCGAAAGGATGAAGTTCCAATCTCTTCATTTTTGCTAGAACTCGTTCAACTCGGTCAAATTTTCAATTGAATTATCGAGTCTTGATTATGTAACTATATTTTGACACAAATCGTCTCAATTCGAAAGGATGAAGTTCCAATCTCTTCATTTTTGCTAGAACTCGTTCAACTCGGTCAAATTTTCAATTGAATTATCGAGTCTTGATTATGTAACTATATTTTGACACAAATCGTCTCAATTCGAAAGGATGAAGTTCCAATCTCTTCATTTTTGCTAGAACTCGTTCAACTCGGTCAAATTTTCAATTGAATTATCGAGTCTTGATTATGTAACTATATTTTGACACAAATCGTCTCAATTCGAAAGGATGAAGTTCCAATCTCTTCATTTTTGCTAGAACTCGTTCAACTCGGTCAAATTTTCAATTGAATTATCGAGTCTTGATTATGTAACTATATTTTGACACAAATCGTCTCAATTCGAAAGGATGAAGTTCCAATCTCTTCATGTTTGCTAGAACTCGTTCAACTCGGTCAAATTTTCAATTGAATTATCGAGTCTTGATTATGTAACTATATTTTGACACAAATCGTCTCAATTCGAAAGGATGAAGTTCCAATCTCTTCATTTTTGCTAGAACTCGTTCAACTCGGTCAAATTTTCAATTGAATTATCGAGTCAAATCGATCGAATTTTTATTAAAATATATACTCAAAATTGTTTTCGATTTATTACAATTGAATTCTCGAAAATGCGATTTTGACGAATGTTACTCTTGGTCTTTCCGCGACATCTAATGATTTTGAATGTTTGATGTGAATAGACTTTTTAACTTTGATAAATAATGAAATTCATATTATTCTTCTTCAATTTTATTGATTTTCTCTATCTCGATCAAATTTTCATCAAAAATATTCAAATAATTTATAATTTATTAAATTTAAGTATGAGTTTAATTAATTATAATCATGTAATACGAGACTAAATTTAATTTAAAAATTAATCGGATGAATAATGATAATATGTGTGAAACTCGATAATTATTCAACGAATGAAAAATATCATATAACTAAAAATCAACTTTGATTATGATCGAGACTAGGAAATATCCCAATGACTAAAATTTTCCCATGTAACTTTAATTTATAATTTTAATTAATTTTGTGTGTTGTTTTTTTGTTTTTTTTTTTTTTTTTTTGAAGCATTTTGTGTGGTGTTATAATTTTAATATGCTTCATAAATTAAATTAACAATTTTTTTTTTATTTTCTCTTATTGTGAAGGTCAATGCTAGTCAAGGATCATTAAAAATAAGACCTAAGTCTTTACTTTTGCCTTGTACGCCCAACTAAAATATGCCCAACTGAGAAAAAAAATGGAAAGAGAAGAAACAGACGTGTGTACATAGTTTTCTCCTCAAGAGTCGATTCTAGATCTAGCGTAAGTCATCACTTCATCCCCATCTCTATCTTAGGTAGAAGATTTCTCCTCCATCTGATATTTTGGCACAAAATTAGGGGTTATTCATTGAAGTTTTGTTCTACAATTTTGGAAATATCTCGTATTGCATCGCCGTAGGATGATGGTGTTGATTACATTGAGAAGCAATGGAAGAAGAATATCAAGCGGTAATAATCTCGGTCAAAAAACTTTCGATTTGAACCTAACCATTTTTGGGCGGGATGAAAATCAAAATAAAATTCTTTTGGGCGGGGATTATTCCCGCTTGGTGTGTTTTGGAATAGCTATAAATCTGAACCCTAAAATCAATTAAGAGATGTTCAGAGATATATCTTTTTGTGGAATTATCAGATCAAAAACAACAAGGTATATCTTTTTTATGCTTATCTATAGTTAAATAATTTTTGATTTTTGATTTGGAAGATGCATGAGTTCATATTATACTCTTGATTGAATCTGAACTTGGGGTTACATAGGATTGATGTATTTTTGTAACAATACAGTCTTATTAAACTATCTTTTGATTTTTGATTTGGAAGATGCATGAGTTCATATTATACTCTTGATTGAATCTGAAATTGGGGTTACATAGGATTGATGTAGTTTTGTAACAATACAGTCTTATTAAACTATCTTTTGATTTTTGATTTGGAAGATGCATGAGTTCATATTATACTCTTGATTGAATTTGAAATTGGGGTTACATAGGATTGATCTAGTTTTGTAACAATACAGTCTTATTAAACTATCTTTGATTGAAAGGACTCATGGGTTACATATTAGATTGATTATATTATCTAATCTTATGCTTGTCGCTATCTTAATAACTTTTGACTTTTGATTGAAAAGATTCAGACCATCTTTGATTGAATCTGAACCTGGGTTACTCAGGATTGTTATAGTTTTGTAATAGCAAGTGGTATTTGGATTTGATTATGGTGTATACTGGGTGTTTAATACCTTTGGGTCTAAAGTTCCAATATCAGTTCACTAGAACTATTAGATTGTTGGTGGAGCTGTTGTTTATTGATGAATATGAAAGGGTACTCATCCTCTGAACTTTATGGAATAAGGTTACAGTGATAGAAATGGAAATCAATTGGCTGGAGTTTTCAGATGCGTTGAATGAAAGCTTATGGTTATCTGAACGTGATTGTCATAGTTAGTGTTCTAGATTTGCTATTAGATGCCTAAGCATAGATATCAAGCGTAGCATGAGATATTATTATTATTATTGATCCAGTATTTGGAATGGCGAAAATCTTTGTTTAACAGACCGATTCAAGCGACATTATCAATAATATAATTGTATTGAACCATATTATTTTGATTACTTTGCTTGATATATAAGTCAGTTTACATATTCATTATGTTTGTCGATGTTTCGATGTCCACTTCTTTTTTTCAAGGGAAGGCAGCCCCACATTCAACTGGGCTCCCTCGCCTCCGAGACATAGCCCCATAGTATCTGGATCAAGTCATGGTGCGCATAGTTCAGGGGGCCAATCTGATGAGATTGTGTTAACCCATGAATCAGACTATGCTCTGACTTCTCAAGACAATGAAATTGAGAACACCGGTAATGTTAGATATCTTTTCATTGATCTCCTAGTTTTTTAAGTTATATCAACTACAGTATTTCATTATAATAAGTTTTGTTCCTTCAAATACATTATTTTCTAAATCACAGATGGTTCATTACTTACTCTAATTTTGGTTTTTCAAACCTAGATGACCGTTTGCCAATATTCTTTAATGAGCACGGGCAATGGAACGGGCCACCAAATTTTGTAACCTTGATAGGAGAGATTACAAGGTCGAAAATAGGGTTGGGGTATGCGACTTGGAAAGAGGTTCCTCAAGAATACAAAGAAGATATTTGGAATGCTGTTCATGTAAGTCCAATTGGCTTTTTTCCGCTTAGCTCATAGAACATCAGTATAGTACCTGCATGTACATGATTAGTTCGGCATTGGCATTAGGTGCAAGGATGGCCCTAGATTCCCTTGGTACTTTTATTTCGAGGTCGGCCCTTTGTCCCTTGGTTCCAGCTGTCCCTTGCCTGTCAGTATCAATCATACAATCAGTAGTGTAACTACACTGCTTCAGGAAATAAGCACTGCATTAAATCACAAATAAGACCTTTTAACATAAAAATTGTCTCTAATGGTTGAGGTCTTACATTAGATTTTAAAACAAAGATAATGATTAAATCATTTAAAATGGCGATGTGGAGGTCTAAGTGAAAGTTTAGACAGGACTTTCTCTTCGACATTTTCTTGTCCATGTCATCGCTCCTACTTTTTGGAATCCTATACAGTTGGAGATGAAATTGTAAAGCAAGGGTCTAAAGATCCTAGTTGGCAAACAAAAATTGGATATGCTCCAACTATTAGAGATGTTCTTACTCTCTAAGCATGGCATTCTGCTTCCTTTTTCCCCTAAAAACTAGTACAGATGTTCTAACTCCCTGAGCATGCATTTTGATTTCTTTTTATCCTAAAAACTAAAAATTTAGAATACTTTTGCAGATACGTGTGACAGCTAAATTTTGAATGCCTGAATTCATTAGACAAAATGAATATTTGTATATTTTGTCCCCTACAAGGCAGATGTGTACAAAATTTTATGTTCATATATATTTTCTTGGCTTTCTATAACCTTTACCAAGTCTTCAAATTAAATGCTTACACCGCACTATTATTAGAATATGTACAGTAACATGACTATCCATAAGAAGTATGTTTTAGCAAAAGCAAACAGTGCCTGGAGAACTGAAAAGTCAAATAAAAAACGATTGCTCAATGATGTTACATCTGTGGAAGAAAAGAAAAGGAAGTTGCCAGCATACAATAAGAAAGAAGACTGGGAGAAATTTGTTAATAACATCAGTGACCCAAAGTGGCTGAAAAAATCTGAACAAGCTGCGGAAGCACGGTCAAATGTGAAGGCTCAATATACAGGTGGTAGGAAAGGTGTCCCTACAAGGTGGAATGAATTGGTAAATTCTTAACACTGTATTGCATTTTTAGCTATTATTCTTATGTTATTTCATTTGTTTCCCTAATTGGATAGCATAGGATGTTTTTGGCATGCCTAGAGTCCTTGTTTATACTAGTTTTATTGCTTCTTGTTCATTCAGTGCATTATTGCTTCCGACCTTTAAGTTGTTAGTTTCAATCTATTTGGTTTTTAAAGTGCAATAATAGCTGAAGAAACCCAACTGGTTAGATTTCAAGGCTTGTTGATGTAGGATAATTACCTACCTTAGCAGCTAATTAAATTTTGATGCACTTATCTTGTCAGTAAACCTCTTCTTTATTATGGCTCACAGATGTTGTCTTGTGATGCAAAATTTTGCAAGTATTTAATGCATTGTTTTTTCACAGGAAAAGGAAAGCCCCACTGGTCATATATATAGGCCAGATGTGTTTAAAAAACACATAGAGCCACCCCGGATGATGATCCCTCGTCTTCTAAATCACAGGCAAATTTATAAAACTAGTAAGTTCTTCTATTTTTATATTGTTTATTGATATTGATGATGTCAGTTAGTCTCTGAATCTGGTTGGCTTCTGTTGATGTGTAGGCACTAGTGAAGGAGGCATATGATAAAGATCCTTCAACACAAAAGTGTTTGGGCACTGACGCTGTCACCGAGGTTAGTGGTGAATTTGTTGTTACATGAATCTTTTTACTTCTTGAATTTTCATATTGGATGGTGGTAGTGATTACGTTGCTTTCTTATAGTACTGCTTGCTGATTTGGTTTGAAATTTGTTCTCTCTTATAATCATATTACTACACTCTAATACTGTTGCATCTATTCAAGTAGTCAGCACTGCTATGTAGGTTTCACTAGTTTTTCAAGTAGTATCCTTGAACAGTATCCTTGAACTCGTGATAAGATGTAACACATGCTTGAAGACATAAGTGCTAGACTGTATTGGCCGAAGTTTCCCTTTATGGGTATACTGTAATTGCCTCCTTATGACCATCTGCATAGTTATGTTACATTAATTGTTTGACTTACTTTCAATAAATTTGAATTTGATTCATGTATATGGCTAGATATATGGCGCTGATAAAAAGGGATACATACGCGGAATGGGTGCTGGTATTTCTAAATCTCAGTTTCTTGCTGCTGAGTTTATGAAGGCCAAGTTGCAAGAAGTGAGGAACGAGTTGCGGAAAGAGAGGCAGAAAAACGAAGCTTTGAAAGCACAGTTGGATGCCGAAAGACAGAAAAACAGCACTGCAGTACATGGTCAGATCTATGATAGCTCTGATCAACAGGTGACCTCTATTATCTCTTAGTAATGTATAGTCAGATGTATATGATGCTGCTATTATGGTATCTTAAAGTTTGTCCTGTTACATATACAGGGTATTGGGATCCCTTCGTCCTTTCCTTCGTCGTTTGGTCTTTGCTGTTTGAGGAACTTCATAAAAAAGGTTGTTGCACTTGCATATGTTGATACTAAGCTACTGATTGATGACCACTACGATTTGCATGATTGAGAAATTATTGATCCAACTGCGATGTTGTGCGATAGAGATGATGATGCTGTACTTGGGAATGTTAAAAGAAGCGAGTTTGTTAAGTGGCCCAAGGCCTATGTGACTACTGTAGGAGAGCCATCAAGTTAGAATGGTGGTGAGAGTAGATTGATTAGTTTTTTTTAATTTTCAGGATGTAACTTGGAGTTGCTAGGATATGTCCTCACAATCTATGTTTTAATATTATATTCTCTTTTAATAAATAATTAATAATTCTTTAATATCTATTTTCTTTCTTTTTTTAATCTTGTTGGATTTACGATACACTAATTATAATTCGAATGATTTCATTGATTCCAAAATCAAATCCGTAGCTGTAAAATGACGAAACAATCTCGTTAGAATTGGTAGTTTTTTTAATGAAAATACCTACAATTATAACGGTTATGAACCATTGTTTTATTTCACACCTAATAACCGTGTTTTTTTTATGGCATGCATTGACCGTTATTATATTTCACATATATTAACCGTGATTCTTATATGACATAAATCAACCGTTATTTATTGTTACATACAATAACCGTGATATTTAATAACATATTATGTATGTGATTTTAAATCACGAATTTTAGACGTTGTATTTAATAACATCTCCTATTTGTCATTTTTAAAAAGTCACACCAAATAAATAACGATTCTAATAACGGATGAAAACCGTGATAAACTATGTTTTATAACAGATTTCATGCGTGATTTATAGCCCCTTCTGGACTAGTGACTCCAAGAATCCAAGTGCCCAAGTCCAAGAGAAGTGGAACAAGTGCGACGAAACAGAGCAAAACACTCAAAAACAAGAGACAGGACAAATACCAATCTTAACTCATCCAAATTCAAGATTTCACATCTTTATTTTGAAGATAATTCAAATAGAAATAGAAAGCAAAAAGAATGAGGTCATTCCGAGTTTGGACGGAGAAGTTACGGCCAAAACAAGTTTACCGAAAATCGACGTAAAGTATGCATACTAGTTTGCAAACGAATTTTCATGACCTGGGGGAGTATGCAAACGGGTATGCGTACTTAAACCCATGGATTTTGATTTTAAACGATGTTATGCATACCTGGTAGGTGTACCATGAAGTCCAAACATCCCGAACTACTATTTTCAAACCTAAACGTTTAAGAACCTTAAACATAGATCAAGTTAGGTAGAAATGAATAAGCAAGGTAAATGGACCGTTACTATAAGCAAACATAAAACTTGCTCAGGTTTATAGACATACCCTTTTAGAAGACTCCGATCGAATTCTACAGCGTTACCAAACATTCAAAATCATACCCAACTTAATATGTGTACCCCAGTTCTTGTGCTTCCCTCACCGTATACATAACATGGCATTTCTTGGTGAGGATGCACTTTCAACACAATCAAGATGTGTTGAGGTGAACAATGTCTTGCTCACCATGGCACCAAGAAAGAGTTTCTTTCCAGCAACTCTTACATCTTGTTGTGTTGAGTAACACCCAAGGGACTGTTTTTATAAGTCTATCAAAGAACTTCAAGAAAACCCAAAAAGATTTGTGTGTTTCTGATTTCTTGTTTTCCAACTTATAAAAAACAGTTTATGTAGATAGTTTTTAGTACTGCGAAGGGAAACTCTTTTGATAAAAAGAGACGTCCTAGCTTCTTCATAAAAGAAGACACTACTACTATCTTGATAGTAAGTATCAGGAATTTAGCAATGAATTGATTCATTCTTTTAAGTGATATACTCAGATGACTGAGATTTAAACTCCTCTTGTAATTCGTTTAGTTTGTTACAATTAATTGAATTACGCAAAGGAGGAGCATTGCTCTCACTGATTATTAAATCAATGTCGACTTCAACATGAATATTATTCCTCATAACTTGATTTAGCTTGTCAAGAGATTCTTGTTCTTTCTGGAGGTATAACTCAACATCAAGAGATAAGGTTTCAAGTTTCTTTTCAAGCCCAGAAAACACTTCAAGGGATTTTAAACCTGGTGACTGAATTTCTTCTACAGATTTAATTAAATCAGACATGGAAGAGAATTCTGGAATCCCTGGATCTGGTGGTGCATTTATTGAGATAGCGCTACTGTCCATATCAGATCGCTTCAAACACAGACTTATGAGGTCTTTAATGTGTTTTCCTGCTCTGATACCAATTGAAAACGCGGGGGTCTAACAACCACACCCAACAATTCGTTTGGCAATCTGAGAGGACTTACTCCAATACACTTTCTAGAGAATCAACTAGACAGTCAGACTAGATTAAAGTACATCAAATAGTATAATATCTCTAACTATTAATTCAATCCGCAATCAGAAAATAGAAATCTGCGAGCCTGATTGAATATAAGAGGAGTTACTTAAACGGTACCAACGACCAATGTTCAAGTGTCAATCAAAGTAAATCAACAACCGAAGGTTGGATATTCTAATTGATTAATCTTAACGCACAACCTGTGATATTTCAATTATATAACAAAATATAATGCGGAAAAGAAATAACACAGACACCAGAATTTTGTTAACGAGGAAACCGCAAATGCAGAAAAACCCCGGGACCTAGTCCAGATTGAACACCACACTGTATTAAGCTGCTCCAGACACTAGCCTACTACCAATTAACTTCGGGCAGGACTGTAGTTGAACCCTAATCAATCTCACACTAATTCAAGGTACAATTGCGCTCCTTACATCTCTGATCCCAGCAGGATACTACGCACTTGATTCCCTTAGCTGATCTCACCCACAACTAAGATTTGCTACGACCCAAAGTCGAAGACTTGATAGACAAATCTGTCTCAAACAGAAAAGTCTATATGATTGAATAAATCTGTGTCCCACAGAAATACCCAAGAGTTTTTGTTCCGTCTTTTGATAAATCAAGGTGAACATGAACCAATTGATAAACAGTACTTATATTCCTGAAGAACAGCCTAGTATTATCAATCACCTCACAATAAACTTAATCGACTAGCGAAACAAGTTATTGTGGAATCACAAACGATGAGACGAAGTTTGTTTGTGATTACTTTTCTATCTTGCCTATCGGAGATATAAAATCTCGAGCCAATTATTTCAACTGCACTCAACACGATAGAAATGGAAAGACCAGATCACGCAACTACAAAAATAATAGTTGGGTCTGGCTTCACAATCCCAATGAAGTCTTCAAGTCGTTAACCTACGGGGTCTTGAGAAGAAACCTAAGGTTAAAGGAGAATCGACTCTAGTTATGCAACTAGTAACACACAAGAGGTGTGGGGATTAGGTTTCCCAGTTGCTAGAGTTCTCCTTTATATAGTTTTCAAATCAGGGTTTGCAATCCAAGTTACCTTGGTAACAAAGCATTCAATATTCACCGTTAGATGAAAAACATGATTCAACCAAGATAATATCTTTCAACCGTTAGATCGAACTTAGCTTGTTACACAAAAATGAAATGTACCCTCATTTAGGTTTATGTAGCCGTACCTAAACGTGTACACCAGGTTGGTTCACAAATAGTTAACTGAGGTTAGCCATATGATTACTCTCATATCAACCTTATTCATCTTAACCATAACTAGTTCAAATGACTCAAATGAAACTAGTTAAAGAGTTGTTAAATTGTTTAGAAAACACAATTGAAATCAAATCGGTTTGATTCACTTGAATCAATCATGAACATTATAGCCACGGTTTGCAAAGATTGCATTCCTTATGATTTAAATGTTTAAGTTCATGGACTTGACCGATTTGAAAAAGCTACCAGCTTAAGTATGCGTATTGGTATGCTTAATAAAGCAACCGGTTTTGAGTTTGTAAAGTTTCCAAACTCAGCAGAAATTTTCGATTCAAAAACTTCCGCTTGTATGCGTACTTGTATGCATACTTAAGGTTACTAGTTAAGAGTTTTTCCAAAACCAAACTCAGCAGAAATTCTCGGTTTGAGAACTTCCGCCAGTATGCGTACGGTACGCATACTTAACCTGTCTCCTTCACCAATTTCGTATACACACATATGCATACTCTTGGCTCCCGGTTTATGAACTTATACACTAATGTGCGAACACACTATATATGCTTATATCCAAAGATGGTTACATCATTAACTCTTTATTTCAACCATTGAAATATTCTTCTATAATGTCAGTAGCCGTTTTCACACACTATTGGCATCAAAGCAATTTTCAAGATATTGAAGTAATCATTATTGAAACCTTGCAAGTCTTATACCAAATGATTGTATCACACAAACCATGTAAGATGTTACTCTGCAATTTTCTCATGATATAAGATGAACTTGGTCGAAGCGAAATCTTACTAACACATATTTCGAAAAAATATGTAAACGAGATATACTCAGCTCGAAATCTCAAATGTGTATAGAGAAAAATATATCGTAACACGAATTATGTCTCAATATAGGAGATAGTAGAAATATACTTTCCAAGTGATATATAAGTTCAAGTCTCCACATACCTTTTGTCGAAGAAGTTCCACAAGCTCCCCTTAGTAGATCTTCGTCTTCAAGAGATGAACGTCGAGAGATTTAATCTCAACTATACTATCTATATCCTAGTCCGAGACATCTACAAATAGGCTAGAAATCAAGATTTATAGTTTTGATCACTAACATTGATAAACATGCTTGAGATAGTAACGCATGCGAGTTTGACCGAGCAATGCTCCTTTGTCAATTTTAGTGACAAAACTATCAATACATATGGATTACAAAAAAGATACAAATTTTAGTGACCGAGCAATGCTCCTTTAAAATAAGCTTCTTATCCACATGCTTGATCTCCTTGGCATTCTTCAACGCGCCTCGAAATCTTCGTCACTTCCAAGTACTCCATGATCCTAAAGGTTGTAAGTTTAGCATCACATTTGTTGAAGATCCGTAGCTATAACAATGAGAAAACAAAATGCTCTCAATCATTGTTATACAATGTCATAGTATTATTACACAACATCAAAGTTCAATTGTATCACAACTTTGACAATAACACTATGGTGATATGCATCACTACCCTTTAGTCAATACATATCTCAACATGAAAACCACTCCCCCTTACATAATGATCCGTAAACCATATGTATTTGTAGTGTGAACTACACATTAATTCTTCCCCTTTTTGTCAAAAAAAATGGCAAAGGTACGAAAATTAGTGGGATCCTAATGAAATTTCCACGGAGATACATCATGACCAAAAGGTGTATTAACATACCAACAAATTTAGATGCAATCATAAATCCGAAGCTAAATGAATTCATCAAGGAGTTAATGAAGATACAAGATAACCCCTAAAAATTCCACAGCCGCACTCCCCACAAAGATTTGGAAATTAAGCACTAGTTCAAAATGAACTCTTCCCCATAAAACGTCATCCCCGAAGGAACAACAAAGGCGACCTTACTTTCACAAGAAAGGAAGGATTTCTTTTGGACAACCAAATCACACGAAAACATGAATTTGTATCCAAAAATATTCAATTGAAATAACTACAAGAGAAACCATAGTTAGTTCAATCGAAAAAATACAACCAAATTAATCACAAGAGAACCCATGATTAATTCAATTGGAATACACAACCAAATTAACCACAAAAAGAGATCAATTTAATTGGTCGTGCTCAACATAAGCGAACTTACGGAGCAACAACTAAAATAACCAAAAAAAAATGATTAATTTAGTTGATCATGTTCCTCATAGGGAACCTTACGGGGCAACAACTAAGTTAATCATAAGTGAATAATCAACTTAGTCGATTGTGCTCAACACAAGAAACCTTACGGAACAACACAGTATATGCACAAAGATTGTGGATCGGAGATCGACCAAACACTGCGGAATAGACAAGGATTCATTCTATTTTCCAACACTATTTGCACAATGACATATAATAGACTTAATCCTTGTAAACAAAAGTTTTATCCTTTCTTTTTATCAAAACATGACATAAAAGGATTTAACTTTTGTAATGTCAAAAGTTCATTCTATCTTCCATCAATACATTCATATCGACATAATAGAGATAACTTTTGAACAAGTATGGGACAGTCACAGGTTCACGGACTTAAACAACATATCCCATAACAATTTGCAGCAAATAAAATCATGAAGATTAAAATTGCAAAAAAAATCATCTTCCAAAAAATACTTTAGAATTTAAATAAATAAATCTGAAAACGATAAAGATGAAAATCGTTGGACATAGATATGTGTACTCACAATAATGGCTATTCCAAACTCTAGTAATCCTTCTCAAAAACAAGTATAAATTCTCATAAGAAGTTTCCTAGGTATCAAGACAAACTCATAATGCACATATAAGATGATTTGTCCTTAGAGGGTAGAATCAATCTTTTTCGCCCGGATTTACACCAGGAATAGCTACCAAAGGCGTATAAAAAGATTTTCTTAACAAAGAAGAACATACAAAGTCATTAACGACCATGCACCATAGTTCACAAAGGATATTTGTGACCACTCAAGAATCCCATAACAATCACTACAAGAAAATGGGCCTTTGGTGACAAATGTTTTCCCATCAAAGTTTTTTTAGTCATGAAACATATTCACTTGTGACGAATTTCAAAATTGTTGGTATAAATATTTTTTTAGCGGCATAAAAACTATTTTGTATTTACAGTTGTCACTGAAAGCATGGATGACAACCCAAACTTGTCCTGATTTCCTCTGTCGCCGATGATTTTTTTGGCGAGAATTTCTTCAGTCACCAATTTTATTTATACTGACAATGAAAAATATCCGCCGCAAAAATAATAATTTGTAACCACTGTTTCGTTTCCTCGTTAAATATATGTAGGGTGACAATATCCAACGACTGTTGAAAACTTTTATCTGCGCGACGGGACAAGATTTTGTCACCGTGTTTGTTTTTGCATCTAAAATATTTTCGCCACGATATAAACTTTAGGTGAGAAGTAAAATGTTAACGCTAGCGTGTTTTTTTATGCCACGAACAAGAATAGTCGCTGGAAAGAATATTTTAGAGTGATAAAATTTTAGCCACAACAAAAGATTTCCGCTGACGAAATAGCTTGTTGTTAGGGTTACTTATATATATTAGTGAGAAAAATAGTTGTTAGTTAAAAATAGATTTACAACCGCGAAAATTTTGGACATTATAGTGATAAATTATGTTCACTACCTATCATGAACACGATTACTTCCCTAATTTGTACTTCGGCCATTTGTAAATTCACCCATAGGATCCAAGTCTGTTCCATTATGCATTGTTCTCAGAGAATATATTGGCTGCAGCAGTGGTTGTGAATTCATTTTTATCTCGTGCTAAGGTAGAACTTCACATTTACAGGAAAAGTAAAATTATAGATGGATAATGTCACTCTTATGAAAAAACAAGCTTGAGCTAGTATTACTCTTTGGTGCATTAGAGCCTGTATAGCTGTATCTAATTGTTGCTTTTTATATTTGAAAGGATCCATCAAAACATGTATTTCACATTGTCACAGGCAGGCTTAATTATGCTGCCATGAGAATGTGGTTTCTTGCTTTTTATGTTTAAAGGCTGAAGTAGGGGCACACACCCACTTTGTTACCACTTTCTTAGTCCATATCAGACCGACATAACTGAAGTCGATAAGTCTTCATACATGTAATCTTATCTAAAAGCACGAGTTAACAAATATATTAGCACATGTATATTGCACACCTACTGAAATCGTATGGTTTTCTCACATAAGGATGTGATCCTACATATACATTTGCCAATAGATTGCTTCCGTCAAACTATAAATTCACCAACCATTTTACAGCTATATACACCTCCAATCGGTTCCTTCTGTGAAACAAATACTAATCCCTAACATGTGAAACTGTGAGCTATGTCTGTGTCAGTAAAGGAAAAGCAAAATTTCACTTTTGCATCTTCTACTGCTGGATCTGCCTCTGCCCAACTGGCAATTCTAACGCCAGCAGCCTTTCCAGGGAAGCTGTTAGAAAAAATCAAAGTTGACAATCAGGTCAAATGTCCAAATCTGACATAAATTTTACTAAAGAGGAACAAGAAAGTAAGACAACTGACACCCGATCATTCGAGCCATTTACTTGAAAATCAATAGTTCAACACAAGGGATGGATGGTAAAAGAAAAAGAAGCAAAAGAATATCTAATAACATAAGCAAACATTCATATAATAGCGAATGTAAAAATGAGGCCGCTCCTTGGACATTTAGGAATAAAGATATTGCACATCATTACTTATATACCTACTATCGTCATTTGAACAAGTATTTTAGACTATCATCTCGCTCATTCTCCAAATCCTATCAGTATAATATACAATTATAATATACCATATTACAGTAATATAACAGAAAGTAAACAAATTTCAATTTTATTTTAATAATATGATTTGAGATCTTAAGATCAGCTAAAAAGCCAGAGTTACGTGGCATTGGCCTCAGTTTAATATGGAGTAAAAACTAGGAAAAAAATAATCGGGAGCAATCTCAAATAGAGCTCACCCATGCTCAATTGAAGATAGAGCTAATCTCTGTCTCATATTGACCCTTCATATATGATTTTCTTTTGGACTGTGTATGGGGCGCTATCTGACATTGAGCCTAAATCGTAGTACTAACAGCATATGGAAGGCACTGATCTCATCTCATAAGAGATACTGGTATGATATATTTTAGTATTGGGAAATATCTATGTAAGCGTTGCATAGCACACCTCATTATGCTAAACTTAGAGCAAAAGGCCTTTAAAACCACAAACTTTAGGATGGTCTAAGATTAAAAAAGTTTATTACTTGAATTGACATATATTCAAAATTGAAAATAATTGGCATATATTCAAAATATAGCAAGAAATCTGATGAAGAGGTATAAACCTTGCATCTGGGAGTGATGAAACAGTCTCATACCAACGACTGGCATTAGGAAGAGCTGAACCGGGCTTCTCTGAAACTGCAGAAAAAACCTTTACAGCATCTCTAATAATCTGATCACTGAAATTCAGTCGAAATCAAAAAGAATAAAATAAAAAAACAATCTTTAGTAAAAAATTCACACCAAACAACAATAATCAACAACCTGAAGTTTCAGATACTCAACAACCTGAGGATGAAAACAACGCACTTGAAAAGCCAAGACCTCAATCACTAAACCCCCCCAAACTGACTACTATAATAATAGAAACTTCAGTTGAATTCAAAAAATAATTCTGAATACCAAAACCACTGTATTCTGCAGAAAGATAAATACAATCATTTCATACTGTAATCTAAACATTGTGGTGCTGGTTATGCTACAGCTGGGTATTGTATAAGATTGCAGTTAAGTCTGTATTGAAGAGAATCCTTTCTAAAGACTAAGACCATTGTAATCTGCAGAAACATAATTGCCATCATACTGCAACGGGTAACATAGTGCTGCAGAAAACGTAGTGCTGCAAAAGACGAAGATCCCTTTCAGCCTTTCTACAGATAACGTGAACCTTGCAAAATAGATGGAGTTGTAAATGATTACAGTTGTGAAGTCTGCAATGATTACCCTTTCTACAGACTACTTACGCAGAGATTACATTCTGCAGAGGAATAAAAGCAGTCATATTGGAGGGACAGGTGAAGACTGGAAAGTAAAAACTGATCAGCAAATGGAACAAAGAAGACATAAAATGCCATTAAAGAAAGATGAAGGGGCTAGATAATAAATAATAAATTAAGACATTAAAGATAAAAAAACACACCACTTCTAAAATAAACGATCTACAGATTCATTGACATTACTGAAAATGTTTAAAGACCCTGCACTTATAAAATACTAAACAAACTAATAATGCTGAAACACTCACTAGACTTAACTAATCCAGTGCGAACTTGTTCTAAAATAACATGATATTTTTTGACAAATGGGTCAAAATTATCTCAAAATAATAAAAAACAACAACGAAATATCTCAAAAATACATATTTGGAAGACATCTGCCTTGACAGTTGACACGTTTAATTAAAGCAACCTTGTCATGATCAGGAATTTTCTTCCAAGACGTATATTATATCAAAGCAAAGTCACGAACAATTATGCGCATTCAGTAGGTAATTTGCATCTATTTGTGGAGATTGGTTCCCCCGCTACATCTAAGAATTTGATAGGCAATTTTCCATGTTGGGCAGTTCAATCATCCAGATCTATGTCGCGTGACCGTCCACGGACATTCCGTTTCCCCAATGCAGATCCTGCAATTATAAAACAACAATGAATATATTTTGAAATGGTTGCTGACATCACAAAAGAACTAATTGCATCTCGGTTTCAAGTTTCAACTGTAACCGTTTGTCGGAACGATAAACAGTGACTTAACACACGCAATGGATTTTCAAATTAGTAAACTTTACAAGGATCATTTGGAGCACCCAAACGTTCCAAACGTTCCATTATGTCTTGGTAGTGTGTAAAGCTAAATATATATATATATATATATATATATATCCAAAGATGAGAATCAAATGCAAAGAACCTATCGATGTAGAAGTTACTTATTCCAACTTATGTTTTTATTTTGTTTTTGTACATCTCCATTAAGTGGTAAGAATTACACCTAACACATACATGATACTTTGCAACATCACATGCTTCTGAATCCAAAATCACTCCACAATTAGTGAAAGTAAGTACCGGAGATGACATATAAAAGAAAAAATATCATTTTAACCAGTTTTTCTAGATGCAAAAAATGAGTTTTTCAAGCACTCTTTCTTTCTACTATATGCTCACAACTTCAAAAACCTTTCCCACTAACCCTTGTAAAGGAATAGGCGGTGAAAAGAAAAAGAAAAATAACTTGTAAAGGAATCAGTAAAAAACCTCAGAGTATGTCCTCATCTCCACTTACATACTATATAATACACATCACAGAAGACAACCCACAACCACCTCTTTCTGAACTACAACCTTGACATCTCAAAATAAAATATATGAGAAACAAAGAACGAAAGAGTCCATTCTAGGTGACCGAAAAAAAGAGTGATTCAAAAAGAAAAAAAAAATGTTGGGCGGATAGACCAGAGTATAGATCAAAGAAGAATGAAGATCCAATATAAAGAAATAAAAAAGAAAAAAAAAAGATGATGCATTAATTACAAAAATAAAAAAAAAATCTTCTTATTGGTATAAACAATCGAATTTTAGAATTTAAGAAAATTAAATAGTTAGAAAAAAATCTGGAAAGAGAATACCTTCTTTCAGAGATGATCTACATGAACCTTGTGAGTCGAAGTCAATGATTTTAGGTCTCTATTTATAGATAAAAAAATTGGAAGACCGAGCGGGAAGCATCCCGCCATAAAGGCTTTTGCTTTTGATCTCTTTCCCGCCAAAATTTGAGAGATTATCCTAAATCAAAATATCCCATTAAAATTGGTATCTCTTTGATGGTTGCAACTGCATCAATATTTTTTTTGTTCATCCATATCTTCCTTATTTTTATTTTTGGATAAATATCATCAAATAAAATCTTAACCTCTTCCTCCATAAATACAGTATGCCGACATCCGGAAATAAGGAGAGGCGTTTATAAGGAGAATTTATCACTGATGGGACCTTAACTAAGAATATTTGACATCACGGTCCAATGTTTTGTACACAAACCAAAATAAACATACAGACCTAACTAAGTATCCTCTAAATCTACCGAGTGGACTATATCGCTTTTTTTGTCTCACCTACATGTGTTTTTATGCAAAAATAATTCAATATAATTAAGAATTCTGGACACGATAATATTGGCGTTGGCATTTCCATCCTTAATTAGTAGTTAAACTAGGGTACGAGTGGTTAATCCGAATAATCCCCATAGAGGTAAACTAGGGGATCCACTTTTACCGATCCATATCCCAATGCTGAGAATGCTTTTATTTCGTCCATCAGATTCTTAATCGGGAAAAATCGTGGGTAAATGTAGAATCACCCATATGCATAATGGTCCTTTTTAATTTATTTGTTTTGACTTCTTATACTATACTTCATGGGCCAATGCTTTATCTAGCTCTCCTCGTATATTGTGAAGTGCGAACCCTTGTTAAAAATTCGGGATACAAGGAAACTTCAAGAACTAACACGTACGTTAATGGTATATAGAGATAAGATAGGTGTATGTAAATTCTTAAAAGTCAAAAGTGTAATAGAGAATGGTAATTTGGTGATGACATGGCAAATTATTATAAGGGTCGTATGGTTCGGTAATACGCATATAAATCGTTTTAGGGCCGGAAATCCACAAATCTAAGTCCGGGTTCCGAAAGCACGGATAATACATATGGATTCTTGAACTAGATGGGTATAATTCGCAAATTTACTAACTACGTTGTGAACTTCTACTCATATTTGTGTACTTTATTTATCAAAAATGCCTCTAATTCACATGTTGATATAAATATGCTAGAATTTATCTTCCGGAATATCGGAAAGTCAGATGTGTTATACTCAAAAATGCCTAGTCCAGTTTTGAATACTCAATGAATTAAGACGCTACAAAAAGTAAACTTGCAACTTCGTGTAGACAATACCAAATAAACTAAAATCCAAGTTACCCACTTCAATCAGTATTCTTGTTTTGATAATATCTAGCAGAATCAAGTTCTCAATAGATATTTGATACTAGATATCCTAGCGTAATGTGCGTTCTCTTTAGGACTAAATCTAGTATATCTTAATGGTTCACATTAACTTCTTCTACCAATCTTTCAACTATAAAGACAAGACTCCTTTGGATCGTATTCTAGACAGTAAATGATCAAAACTGTTTGGTAACGAAACTCACTTTATAATCATAATACCAATATATAAGATAAAAGCACAGTTAAGGATCTTCTATTTTTAAGACCCGTTACCATATCCGAAGCTCCTCGGTTACAAGATCGGTTATACCTCAATATGGATTACTTGTGATCGAACACACAAGTTACTGGACCTATTACAACGCATTAGGATTGGTTACATCGGCTTACTGTGGACCGGTTACTATATACTCATGGTAGTGCTTGTGATCGGTTACACAAGTCACTAGGATCGGTTACACCAATTATCAGGATCAGTTAACACCAATTACTAGGACCAGTTACACCAATTACAAGGATCAATTATACAATTCTTTTGTGATCGGTCACACCAATTACTAGGACCGGTCACACCAATTACAAATATTGATCATACCATCTCAGGTGATTACTTAGGATTGGTTACACTAATTAATAAAAACCAGTCATATCAAATCATAAGTCATGCATTGTGAATAGTTATACCAAGATACATAACAAGTTATGATCGGTTCTACTAACTCACATATATTGGTAATCCAAAGATATGCAATGAATAACAATACCAATAAGCCTAGCAATTTCCCTTTCGATTCATAAAACGAGTTCATGAATGTACTTCCTTTAAACGAATGTAAACGTTGTTTCCTAGGATGAAATCTTCACCTGTACCCATACACATAATCACAATAGCATTCATACGATTATGTAGATGTCATATTGTTGATGGTGGTTTTTAAACAAAGGGTAAAATCGTAAAACCCCAAATAACCTAATGTCACTGGTGCACATTTATTAGGACATTTAATGCATGTAGTCAATAATTAATAGGGGGTATTTTTTCAAATTAGGGTTACAACGAACAAAACCCTAATTCCCCTCCGTGCCAATGGCAAATCATGCCAGCCACACCTAGCCAAGCTAGCTGCGCCATGCCAAACGCACTCTGCCTTGGCCCTAGCTATGCTAGTCACATCAAACGCGCCAAAGCATGCCAACCATGCTAGCTGCACCTCCGTGCCAATGGAAAATCATGCCAGCCACACCTAGCCTAAAGCTAGCCGCACCTCTATGCCAATGGCAAATCATGCCAGCCATACCAAACGCGCTGAAGCATGCCAACCATGCTAGCCGCACCTCGTGCCAATGGCAAATCATGCCAGCCACACCTAGCCCAAGCTAGCCGCACCTTTATGCCAATGGAAAATCATGCCAGCCATACCAGCCAAAGCATGCCAACCATGCTAGCCGCACCTCCGAGCCAACGGCAAATCATGCCAACCACACTTAACCCGGGAGTTAGCCGCGCCATGCCAAACACACTCTCGCCTTGGCCCTAGCTACACCGGTCACGCCACGCCAAGCCAAACACCCTTACCTTGGCCCTAGTCACGCCACGCCAAGCCAAACACCCTTACCTTGGCCCTAGCCGTGCCATGCCAAAGTAGCGCCCGCACCTAGGCTTGCAAACCATGCAACTTAGGCCAAATTGGCCACGCATGCCATTGGCACATGCCAACATGCGTCACTGGTAGCCTTTCTTACCAAACCGTGGCCCTAATGGCCGAGCATGCCATTGGCACATGCCAACACGCTCGCTGGTAGCTTTTCTCACCAGGGCGTGGCCCTAATGGCCAAGCATGCCGTTGGCACATGCCAACATGCGTCGCTGGTAGCTTTTTCTACCAAGGCGCGACCCAAATTGGCCACGCATGCCATTGGCACATGCCAACATGCGTCACCGTAGCATTTCTTACCCGGCCGCGGCTCTTAATGGCTAAGCATGCCATTGGCACATGCCAACATGCGTCCTTTGGTAGCCTTTTTTACCAAATCAGGCCCTAATGGCCGAGCATGCCATTGGCACATGCCAACACGCTATTTGGTAGCTTTTCTCACCAGGGCGTGGCCCTAATGGCCAAGCATGCCGTCGGCACATGCCAACATGCGTCACTGGTAGCTTTTTCTTACTGTGCCGTGACCCTATTGGCCACGCATGCCATTGGCACATGCCAACACGCTTGCTGGTAGCTTTTCTCACCAGGGCGTAGCCCTAATGGCCAAGCATGCCATTGGCACATGCCAACATGCGTCACTGGTAGCTTTTCTTACCAGGCCGTGACCCTATTGGCCGCGCATGCCATTGGCACATGCCAACACGCTCACGGTAAGCTTTCATTACCTAGCCGTGGCCCTAATACACGCCGGTAGCCACTTACACTCAACGTACAACCTACCACCAAGGCATTCCACACATGCCATTGGCACATGCCACACACGCCACTAGCGGCTCCGGCATTGCCACTTGCGCCGAGGTGCAACTCGCAACAAAGGCATTCCGCACATGCCATTGGCACATGCCACATGCGCTCCTAGCAAGACCACTTGCACTCAAGATGCAACCAACACTCGAGACATCAACACAAACCGGGGGATGCTTTCCAGGTCTTGGTTTGGCGGTCACAAAGATGCGCCGTACACTACGCTCACATTAAGAAAGCGTGAATAGGAATAAAGCGGTCAAATAAAAGAGGAAATAATGGTGAAAACGTTTTCAACCATTAACACCATGCGGTTACCACCTCCTCCCATTATTTCACCCTTTACTCTCTTCCTTCATGAGGCTAGGGTACGTTTCAATCTCGACTTGTATAAATAGGTCTTACCTATTTCCACCGTGCAACAAGTCTCGGTCGGAAAAATACAACACTCTCGGAAAAGGCAACTTTGCAAGATCTCCAAAAGCTTTCATCTCTTGCAAGCTTCCTAAGCTTTCACTTTACGATACAAGTCGAGACACTACTCTCCCGAATTATTCTCGGTCTCAACACCTTTCTTTGCTTCCTCCCCAAATCAACCCTTCTCCTCCACTTTGTGATCAAGCAAGTCCGGAACGGCCATTTCTTGGTTTAGGCCGGACTTGTGCAGTTTGATCTCTCGAATCTATAAAGTGCTCACGTGCAAGACATTTGTTTAGGGTTTGAACCAGTTTCTCACTCACCTACCGAATTTACCGAAATCGCGTAAACGATTTTTACCCATAAACAATTGGCGACCACAATGAGGATTGATCTATCGGCTACAATGTTAGACCTGCCGATCTCGTTCTTCGACCCGGATGTCAAGATGGTAGGGAAGGCGACTCAATCCGACGCAACTACTGTACAACCCTGGCTACTAGTTGTAAAAACTACATGAGAAAACCGGGGACTCGCCAAAATGCTACCAGCGATTGGGGACTTGCTTGCGATGCTACCAGCAAAACCGCCTTTTTACATGGAGAGGGGCACGTTCGCAAAAACCTATGAAGTGAGTAAATTTAGACTGCGCAAGATATACAATCTGTTTTTAGGTTCTTAGTAAAACCATTATACTACTGAGTATTGTGCCTATTGCTAGCACACACTTTCATAAAAGCAATATTCCAAAACATAATCAGAGTCATATTATCAAAACCATTCATCCCGTAAATAATCCAATATCCTCAAAAGCTACCACTGCCTACCAAAACCGGTCAAACTTTGAACCGTACATCCAAGATGTCTTTCAAAAAAAAAAAAAAAAAAGAACCTAAATGAGAGTTTAACAGAGAAACATTCAAGGAAAATCATCCAACAGAGGTCTGTTCTTCCTGGAGAAAGTCAACTTTGCATCTTCAAGAGCCGCTCTCTTCATAGTCAACATCTTGGAAAGCTTTTCGAGTTCTACCTCATGTCGTGCAATCTCCTCGGCGGAAAGGCTTTCGATTGCTTCATCTTTCAACTTTTGGATCTCATCAAGGCCTTCGACAAACCACGAAGTGTTGAACTCTTTTCTACGCACACGTCGCGATGGTGCTCCCGTCGGCAATAACGTCTTCGAAACGGTGTGACCAGTCACCTCACGCATATCCTAGATGGAAGATAAAGCCTCTTCCACACGCTTAACCAGCAAATCGACTAGTGACTTTCTTGGTTGTTTCCATATGTCCGTACTTCTCCTCGGATTCCGTGTACAACGCCTCATACTTAGCCAAAGACGCTGAAGCCGCCAACCAAAGACATGACCTGGATAAGGAACCAAATACTGGGGATCGAAAATGGCGCCTCGTAACCGCCCCACGACTCGTAAAGGTCTTCTTCCATGTCTACTGCAACAACCATCGAGAATCATCCACCGTTTGAACCACATATGTGCCCGGCGATTGGCTAACTCCCATCTCCAAGTCACCAAGTGGTCACCAAAGGCAAGTTTTCGTGTGACTCCACCCCGTAATCGTCCTCCGAACCGGATTCCTCCTGCGAACTTGAGTTAGACATTTTTCAAAAGAAGAAACATAAGAAGAAGAAAGAAAAGAAGCGCGAAACTCACCGAACCACTTCCGAAAAAGAACCAAGTCTTCGCGGAGGAATCACTCTCACTTGTTGAACTTTCTTCTTTCTCGACTCATCACCGCTATGAATAGGCTCTGTGCGCCTGAATTCTTCGAAGAAATCGCCATCTCCTGGCAACGTGCAAGGGCAGCGAAAGCATTAACACTACCGAGCCCTGGAAGAAACAAGACAGATGTTTTCAGCAGAAATTCACGTATTTTGAGACAAACCAACAAGGAGATGACACATACCCGATTATTGGAAGAACTGAAAGACACGAGAGCCGTGGAGGATCTTTTTGAAACCGCCCCTAACCCACCAAAGACGATTCTTCGTTCTTCTTTCCTTGGCCTGGGACTTTCCGAGTTGCTAGGCAACTTTCGCTGAGATCTCTCAACATTGGATACTTCTTCAAAATTGTTTGGGGAAGGTTTACAACGAACATTCTCCACCACGGTATTTACAAAATCTTGGATCATAATAAACTCATCGCACTGTAATTCATTATAGCCAAAGGTTGTCGAAGTTACTCTTCCTATTTGAAAGAAGGGAAGACGGATACCCGCTCGAGGGCACCGGCATTGAGGGCGGCACGCAATGAGTCCTTAGGAATCACCTACTGCAAGCAAGAGGCACCCTTGATCGAAACCCATGTGACGAGCCGCACGGCCAATATTGTAAGCACTATCCGAAAAGACCCCATGAAGAAAGACGGCATATAACCGACAAGCAGCTTTGAATGAACAAGTTTTCACCAATGCTCAAATTGCCATCAGAAGACAAAGACATGACCGGAGTAGAAGCAAAGGTGTCAATTTGAGTCATCGACCTGTGGACCGGCTCCCATGGGCGAAAACTGATTTCATATGACTTATCGAGAAGACTAACCAAGCTCATGCCAACCCTTGACGCCTGTTCACCCATCGAAGAATTCGGAACCCCCCAACTCGCGGAATCGAAGACAACGGTTTTCGAGGCATACTTCTCAAAGTGTTCCCGTAACCAAGATTGCAGAAAGCAACGTGCACATATGAATCCACTTTCATAAAACCATTCGAAACTCGCATGTTCGCAACTAGGTGATCCAGATGCACATACAGAACCAAGAAATAGCTTGCCCATGGGAAGGACTTCGCCTTTTGCCAACTTCATAGCAATCACTAGCAACTCGGTCTTATCTCCTTCTTACCGTAATCCGTCGTCAAGAATGTCTCTAGACAACCAGAGAGCCAAAATGCCGAACGTGAAGATCACTCAGTTGTCGTTTAGGTTCCAGATCCGGGAACCATTGAGATATCCACCACCAATAAAGGCACCTTTCATCCTCGTTTCCGTACGTAATCCTTCGACTTCGCAAAGGAGTCTTTCCGAGCGAAATCTTCCAACTTAGCGGCAAGGTCATCCCGCATCTTCCCTCACTTTCGAGATAATTGGATGTTAAGATTCCCGATTCTTAGGAAGATTCAAAGAAGAGAGCCACACTCTCCAAGGAGAAAGTTATCTCACCCCATCTACATATGATCGTATGGGTGTCCGAACACCATCCTGGAGATGAAAGCAACCAAGCCCGGATATCCTTCCTAATCTGGAGATTTACCGAAGCTCGACAACATCAATAATCTGCGCGAGTCAAGTTGGTATTTATATGCTCCTTACTCACCATGAACTCAACTCATCTATCAAAAGAACGCAATGGGCTTTGACACATCCTCGAAATCAATGTTGGAAGAGGAATATACCCCTTTATGAAGACAGAACCGTATGGTGTTCTCTCAAGCGAACCGAACGTGTCTTCTTTTCATCTTCACCACCGGTTAACAAAATTGGCACGAAACCTGGGTGATTTTTCCGAGCAGAGGCAAGTTTTTTGGCGAAGAATTCATCATCCGTGTTCGGTTTGGAACTATGGACATCCTTCGATGAGGCGAAATTCTGTTCAGGTAACATCTTGTCGGATTTCTTCATAACAACTTAGTAACAAGATATCTGCACACGGAGAAAGACAAAATTATCTCCCTGACACATAACCGCGCCCAACAAAGGAAAACCTGAAATACAAAAAAAAAGAGAGGGCGTATTCTTTTCTGGTTCAAAAATACACACGCAGTATTTTCTTCAGGGTTCAAAATTATATACGCAATATTTTATACGGGCTCAAGTGCGTCTGCTGATCATTCTTCTGGTTCAAAATTATATATGGAGCATTCTCTATCGGTTCAAAAATACACACGCAAGATTTTCTTCTGTGGTTCAAAATTATATACGCAGATTTTATACGGCTCAAGTGCGTCTGCGTATCATTCTTCGGGTTCAAAATTATATATGGAACATTCTCTCTTTTGGTTCAAAAATACACACGCAGATTTTCTTCGTGGTTCAAAATTATATACGCAGATTCTATACGGGCTCAAGTGCGTCTGCAGTTCAAAATTATATATGGAGCATTCTCTACTGGTTCAAAAATACACACGCAGTATTTTCTTCAGGGTTCAAAATTATATACGTAGTATTTTATACGGGCTCAAGTGCGTCTGCAGTATCTTTCTTCGGGTTCAAAATTATATATGGAGCATTCTCTACTGGTTCAAAAATACACACGCAGTATTTTCTTCAGGGCGGTCTCAAGTGCGTCTGCAGTTCAAAATTATATATGGAGCATTTTCTACGGGTTCAAAACTGCACGCGCAGTATTTCTTTCAGGATCGAAATTCATATATGCAATATTTCCTACGGGTTCAAGTCATATGAATCACATATACATTCTTCTTTCGGATTCATATACAAAGATTCTCTACGGGTTCGAAACTGCACACGCAGTATTTTCTTCTGTGGTTCAAAATTATACGCAGATTTTATACGGCTCAAGTGCGTCGCCAATATCCTTCTTCTAGTTCAAAATTATATATGGAGCACTTTCCTACGGGTTCGAATAATATATGCAGTATTTCCCTTGGGTGCATACATACAATATTTTCTACAAGAGGCACGCCAAGAAATTATATGTGCGATATCATTGCAAGGATTATAAAAACGCCTACTCTTAGGGTTCGCACCTACATGAAAAGGGAAGCAAGAGGAGACATACCTGGAAGCCGGTTTTTCTTTGTGACTCTGCCGCTAGTAGGAAAGGATGAAAGGAATAAGGTGCAAGATAAGAGAAAGGGATTTTATATATATATGGGCGTGAAGATTCTCGAAATAGGGAAGGATTTCCCCTTTACCAAAAATCGTGCGGGCTCACGAGGACGCCCGACTTCCCAATGACGCCCAAGTTGCACCGGTCCCACCAATTGCGCCCAACTTCCCAATGCCGCCCAAGTTGCACCGGTCCCACCAATTGCGCCCAACTTCCCAATGCCGCCCAAGTTGCACCGGTCCCACCAATTGCGCCAACTTCCCAAGGACCGCCCAGTCGCGCCAGCTAGCACGCTCAGCTTCCCTACCTTGCGCCTGTCCCACCAGCTAGCACACTCAGTTTCCCAACTTACAACAACTTCTCAATGTCGCCCAGGTTCCTGTCTCTCACGACGCTAACTTCCCAATTGTGCCAGCCTCCCGATTTGCGCAAAACTGCCAGAGGCGAGGATTCCAAATCCTATTTATAAAAAAGGTCAGACAAGCCTCCTCAATTCTCTTTACGATTTGCTGTTGATAATTTGTCACCATCTTATGCTTACCTCGCAACAAATCTCCTGTTCCGAGCTAAGCAGGGAACTTAATGTTGATGGTGGTTTTTAAACAAAGGGTAAAATCGTAAAACCCCAAATAACCTAATGTCACCGGTGACACATTTATTAGGACATTTAATGCATGTAGTCAATAATTAATAGGGGGTATTTTTTCAAATTAGGGTTACAACGAACAAAACCCTAATTCCCCTCCGTGCCAATGGCAAATCATGCCACCCACACCTAGCCCAAGCTAGGCGCGCCATGCCAAATGCACTCGCCTTGGCCCTAGCTATGCTAGTCACATCAAACGCGCCAAAGCATGCCAACCATGCTAGCCGCACCTCCGTGCCAATGGCAAATCATGCCAGCCACACCTAGCCTAAAGCTAGCCGCACCTCTATGCCAATGGCAAATCATGCCAGCCATACCAAACACGCTGAAGCATGCCAACCATGCTAGCCGCACCTCCGTGCCAATGGCAAATCATGCCAGCCACACCTAGCCCAAGCTAGCCGCACCTTTATGCCAATGGAAAATCATGCCAGCCATACCAAACGCGCCGAAGCATGCCAACCATGCTAGCCGCACCTCCGTGCCAATGGCAAATCATGCCAGCCACACTTAACCCGAGTTAGCCGCGCCATGCCAAACACACTCTGCCTTGGCCCTAGCTACACTGGTCACGCCACGCCAAGACAAACACCCTTACGTTGGCCCTAGTCACGCCACGCCAAGCCAAACACCCTTACCTTGGCCCTAGTCGCGCCATGCCAAAGTAGCGCCCGCACCTAGGCTTGCAAACCATGCAACTTAGGCCAAATTGGCCACGCATGCCATTGGCACATGCCAACATGCGTCACCGGTAGCCTTTCTTACTAAACCGTGGCCCTAATGGCCGATCATGCCATTGGCACATGCCAACACGCTCGGTAGATTTTTCTCACCGTAGGCCCTAATGGCCAAGCATGCCTTGGCACATGCCAACATGCGTCACCGGTAGCTTTTTCTACCAAGGCGCGACCCAAATTGGCCACGCATGCCATTGGCACATGCCAACATGCGTCACTGGTAGCATTTCTTACCAGGCCGCGGCTCTAATGGCCAAGCATGCCATTGGCACATGCCAACATGCGTCACTGGTAGCCTTTCTTACCAAACCGTGGCCCTAATGGCCGAGCATGCCATTGGCACATGCCAACACGCTCGCTGGTAGCTTTTCTCACTGGGCGTGGCCCTAATGGCTACATGCCGCTCGGCACATGCCAACATGCGTCACCGTAGCTTTTTCTTACTGTGCCGTGACCCTATTGGCCACGCATGCCATTGGCACATGCCAACACGCTCGTCTGTAGCTTTTCTCACCCGTGGCGTAGCCCTAATGGCCGTGCATGCCATTGGCACATGCCAACATGCGTCACTGGTAGCTTTTCTTACTGTGTCGTGACCCTATTGGCCGCGCATGCCATTGGCACATGCCAACACGCTCGCTGGTAGCTTTCATTACCTAGTCGTGGCCCTAATACACGCTGGTAGCCACTTACACTCAACGTACAACCTACCACCAAGGCATTCCACACATGCCATTGGCACATGCCACACACGCCACTAGCAGCTCCGGCATTGCCACTTGCGCCGAGGTACAACTCGCAACAAAGGCATTCCGCACATGCCATTGGCACATGCCACATGCGCTCCTAGCAAAGACCACTTGCACTTAAGATGCAACCAACACTCGAGACATCAACACAAACCGGGGATGCTTTCCAGGTCTTGGTTTGGCGGTCACAAAGATGCAGCGACACTACGCCATATTAAGAAAGCGTGAATAGGAATAAAGTGGTCAAATAAAAGAGGAAATAATTGTGAAAACGTTTTCACCCATTAACACCATGCGGTTACCACCTCCTCCCATTATTTCACCCTTTACTCTCTTCCTTCATGAGGCCAGGGTACGTTCAATCTCGACTTGTATAAATAGGTCTTACCTATTTCCACCGTACAACAAGTCTCGGTCGAGAAAAATACAACACTCTCGAGAAAAGGCAACTTTGCAATCTCTCCAAAAAGCTTTCATCTCTTGCAAGCTTCCTAAGCTTTCACTTTCGATACAAGTCGAGACACTACTCTCCTAGAATTATTCTCGTTTCAACACCTTTCTTGCTTCCCTCCCCAAATCAACCCTTCTCCTCCACTTTGTGACTGAAGCAAGTCTGGAACGGCCATTTCTTGGTTTAGGCCGGACTTGTACAAATTGATCTCTCGAATCTATAAAGTGCTCACGTGCAACACATTTGTTTAGGGTTTGAACCATTTTTCTCACTCACCTACCGAATTTACCGAAATCGACAGAAACGATTTTTACCCATAAACACATATATACGAAGTTCAAAAGATAAGCGTTATATACTTCGTATGCTAATTTCTTAATACTATGATCATATGATCATGTCTCACTACCGGAGTATAATAATCATTTACAACTTCCCAGTTATTTTTTCAATATAGCACGACTTGAAAGATACGTTAGGAATGAAACATTTCAAGTCAATATTACTAACCTCAAGAGGAAGGATGATGTCGTCGTTGTAGCTCGTTACTTTTTCACGTTTTTCAGGTCTTCGAGTAATACTTGTATGTCTCATAATCCTAGACTTTCTAGTCTAACCTATACGAAGTTGTCTCTAGTACATAATCAAGCGACTCTTAGATGAGTTTTGATTCACTAAAATATGACAACAAAACTTGACATACCATCGTTTGGTGGGTTCAACCAAGCTATGCTCTAACACTCTCAAATTTCCAACCCTTATATTTTAAGATCCGTATGTATATTAGTATGCATTTTAGTCCGCTTAAACAAGATCTAACGGCTTGTTTTAGGATCGTATTCCTATAAAATAAGCATCCGTATTCGTATAAGATAAACATTTTTGTCCGTTGATACACAAGATCTAGCGGCTTGTAATCAGAAACTAGAAAGTTCTTAAAACTTAAACATCAGTACATCACCGATTCGAACGTGGTGAGTGCTCCCATATTTTTCGTCCTTGTTGTTCAACAAAATAATAATAAAAAAGATCTTTATCCTGAACCTCTCTATCTTATGATTTTTTTTCTTCACATCTCGATTCAAACATACTGATAGGCTTTCGGGATTGCCTATATATATATAAACCGCAATCGCACGGTGTCTAACTAGTAAACTGAGGCAAGTATGGGTCGTTCCCACAAGGAGCGGTGGAAATATCAATAATCAGTATCTCTAATCGATTAACCCGCAATGATATTTTTGGATTTTTAGAATTGAAAATGAAATAATAATAAAATTAAAGTAAACTAACAAAGTGAACTCGCAATGAGAGAGCCAGAACTGGGTTTATAGTTTCAACTATTGTTTCTAATCAATTCATCGAAATGAAACATAACTCATGATTATATGTTTATTGTCCGTTCTATCGACATCACCTATTATATGTAATATCGTCAAGCAAATATCACTGTATACCCTAAGCATAGCACATCAAAAGACAAAACCCAAGCATGCACCATCAAATTGCATCAGCGAGAAAGTTATACGAAACTAATTTAGTTCACAAATAGTTTTCGTCTTTTCTAAGCATAACCCATCAAGGAATTAATCGAAACATAGATTATCAAATAATAAGAAGAAACATATTTGTAAAACTAATTCATTATGCACAAGGCTTGTATTAAAACCGGCGAAGCAACAACTAGTTTTCAATAAATCAACAAACAATATTCAAGATTAATTTATTCATATCAAAATGGTCTTTTGTTAAATTCATCAATTCAAATAGCCTAATACCCCAAATAGTTTCAACCATAAACCCTAGTTACAAAAATATTTAGCCAAACATGGCTTTCTCAAAAGCCATAAACATATGAAAGAGAATCACTAGCAAATCAAATTGGAAATGAAAATATAAAAATCTCAAACCCTTGTCTTCCACCTCCGTAGCCGCACGTCTCTCTCCAAAACTGGTGGCCGTCGGCCTCTCCAAAGAACTCAAAACCGGCCTCTCCTTTGTCTGTTTTTCTCTCTTGATATAAATATTGATACTCCAAAAGAGATACCCTACTCGGACCGATAAAGTAATTTGGCAAAGGCCCATTCAATGACCCTGACTTCCCAATTCAGACCCACTACCACTTCTATTTCATGTTCGTCCAAATCATCCCAACTTCGACCATCCGAAGCCGCCACAACCACTACCTCCTGGGCCTGTTGTTGCTGTTGCTGTTAAGCCATCACCGCCATTCTCTTCTTTCACCGAAACAACACCTCAACCAACTTCAGTGTTCAAACCACACCAAACCCCCAATCCCGTTATAGCTGATAAAATAATCTCCTTGCACAAACTAATTTCGATTTGCACAGTTTGGCATCAATATTGTAATAGTGTGAGTCATTGTCTGTGAGTGTGTGAGGAGTATGTGTGAGGAGTATGTGTTGAATGAGTTGAGTATATATACTCAGGTCCCCTGTAACAGAAGAACAATCTTTCCTAATCAATATTATCAAACCCTTCATCAATGTAGACATACGATTGTCACTATGGTATCAGACTCAGAAATTCAATTTCTGAGGGTAACCGATCCTTTCCCCTTAGGCAGCACCGGCATAACTAATTGATGATGAGAAACGAAGATGAAGATGAAATTGAATTTTGGAAGATGAACTGATTAGGAATTGAACACATGAAAATCAGATATGAAGTAATCTAAGAATTTTAAATCGAGATTACCAGCATAGTTTCGATTTACCAAATAACTAGGCAAAGCAAAATACGTATCCGAGAAGCATGCTTGATTGTGTTGTTGTAGAAGTATCAGATCGAATACAAAACCCTAATTTCTACCAAAAACACCATTAAGTAGAATGAGATGAAGATGAGTACCAACTGTTGATGTCGAATCAGAAATTGCAGATCGAGAAATTTTTGTTGTAAGATAAGAGATCGGATTGAATTAAGCACAAATTTGTGATGATTTGAACTTTGATAACTCATTTGATTCTCTGATTTCAGCAACAACAGAAGATGATTAAGTGATTTGATGATTGTGGTTAAAAAGATGAATGACGATGTGGTGGTGGTGGTGGCGGAGGAGTAATAATGGTTGTAATGGTGAAGAAATCACAAGAAAGGATCGGTTACCCTCAGAAATTGAATTTCCGAGTCTGATACCATAGTGATAATTAATATTATCAAACCCTTCATCAATGTAGACATACGATTGTCACTATGGTATCAGACTCAGAAATTCAATTTCTGAGGGTAACCGATCCTTTCCTGTATTTCTTCACCATTACAACCATTATTACTCCTCCGCCACCACCACCACCACATCGTCATTCATCTTCTTAACCACAATCATCAAATCACTTAATCATCTTCTGTTGTTGCTGAAATCAGAGAATCAAATGAGTTATCAAAGTTCAAATCATCACTTCCTATCTTGATGATTACACCTCTTACGATGGTTATGAATATATTCAAACTGCTAACGGTGAAGGTATGAACATCTCTTATGTTGGTTCTGTGTCTTTTCCAACTCAAAATAAAACTTTTACCTTACAAAATGTTCTTCATGTTCCTCAAGCTTCAAATAACCTCCTATCTGTTCATCAGTTTACATCTCAAAATAGATGTTCCATAACATTTTCCCCATATGATTATACTGTTCAGGATCTTCATACTGGGAAGATTCTCACTAGGTCTCAAGTCAATGGCCTATACCCAATCAACTTTCCCACAACATATCCACCACCACTCAAGGCTCTACATCTAAGTAAAGCTTCAACTTCTGTCTGGCATCATAGACTAGCACATCCATCTTTTCAAACTCTACAGAGAGTCTGTCATTCTCTTGACAATTCTGTAATAAAAGCACAACTTTTTTGTGAATGCTGTCAATTAGGAAGATCTCACAAACTTCCATTTTCTGTTTCTACCCATTGTACTTCAAAACCACTAGAGATTCTTCATATGGATTTGTGGGGTCCCTCTCCTGTTATATCTCATAGTGGTTTCTTGTACTATGTTAACATAGTGGATGATTTCTCTAAATTTTTTTGGTTGTTTCCTTTAACTGCTAAGTTTGATTTTAAGACTATCTTTTTTAAGTTCAAATCTCAAATTGAAAACCAACTGAACTGCAAAATCATTACTATCAGAACAGATGGGGGTGGTGAGTTTATTAATAATGAGTTAGCTTCATTTACCACCACTCATGGTATTATTCATGAATTTACTTGCCCTTACACCTCGGTAATGTAATGGAGTTGGCTAAGCACTGTACATTTACTTGATATTGGTAGAACATTTCTTCTAAAGGTCGGTTTACCCGACTCTTTTTGGGTTGAAGCTTTTATGACAGCCTAATTTTACAATTAATAGGCTACCGCTAGAAGCCTTAACTTTACTTCTCCTTTTGAACAGCTTTTTCATAAAAGCCCAAACTATACATTTCTGAGAAGTTTTGGTTGTGCTTGTTACCCATGGTTACGACCTTATTCATCTTCAAAACTGTCTCCTAGAAGCTCTCCCTGTGTTTTTCTTGGTTATGGTGCTCAGCAGAAAGGTTACAGATGTTTAAATCCTCTTACTGGAAGAGTTTATGTTTCTAGACATGTCACTTTCAATGAAGAGTCATTTCCCTTACACTACTATTGTGTCTACTACATTTACTCCTTCTACACTTCCGCCTTTGACTCATTTTGCAAATGACAAGCCATCTGTCACTCCTCCACCGGCCACACTTCGATGCATCTACTATTTGCATTCTCGTAGCCGTTGTTCTGTGTTGAGTCTCAGATCTTCTTCTCTTCATGATTCTCGCAGCTGTTGTCAGGGTGAATCACATATTTGCCTCAAAGAAGCTTCTTTGCTGTTGTTCCTCAAGATTCGATACTTATCTCTCCACCTTGTTCACTTAGTGTTGCTCGACCGATTCTTCTCAGCCGGTTCTCAGGCTATCCTTCATAATGCTCATCCAATGCAAACACACGGGGTAAATCAGGTATATCAAAACCAAAAATGTATTCTGCTACAAAACACCCTCTTCCTGCAGCTTATTTGAATTCTCAAGTTCCCATTACACCAACTTCTTTTACTCAAGCTGTTAAAAATCCAAAATGGAAGATTGCAATGGTTCAAGAACATGATGCTTTGCTTACAAATGGAACATGGAAAAAAGTTCCTCCTTCTCCTGATCAGAATGTAGTTGGTTGTAAGTGGGTTTATCGAGTTAAACAAAATGCTGATGGGTCCCTTGATAAATTTAAGGCGAGATTGGTTGCTAAGGGGTTTCATCAACTTCCTGGCCTTGATTATAATGAAACCTTTAGCCCCGTAGCAAAACCTACTACCATTCGTCTTGTTCTCTCTCTTGCAGTTCACTACAACTGGAACATTCAACAGCTTGATGTCAGCAACGCGTTTCTTCATGGTGATCTTCAGGAAGAGGTTTATATGACTCAGCCTCAAGGATTTATAGATCCTGAGCATCCAGATTATGTATGCAAGTTCACTGTCCCTTTGTAAGGCACTTGAACTTGAGGGGGGATAATAGTGTGAGTCATTGTCTGTGAGTGTGTGAGGAGTATGTGTGAGGAGTATGTGTTGAATGAGTTGAGTATATATACTCAGGTCCCCTGTAACAGGAGAACAATCTTTCCTAATCAATATTATCAAACCCTTCATCAATGTAGACATACGATTGTCACTATATTGATAGTTCACCGGCTTGAACCCACTGTTACAGACGTACATGAGTTGATCACTCTCAGTCAGATCCATGTCAAGAAACCTCATACAAAACCCCATCTCCATTCACTTCTGCAGATTTTCACCGTTTCCAACTCCAACCACGTTCAAGCTCTGATAATTTGTTTACTGCTGTTGTTAGAATCCTACAAAACACTCCATTACGATAAGAAAAATGCACACGGCTGAATTAATCAACCCATCTCTTCCATCGTCAGCCAACACTGACAGTCGAATTCACCAGCTCCATGCCAAGTTCAGACTCCAACTATCACCGCAACTGCAGTTTACACAAGCTTTCTCGGACTGCCTACTACCATTCTTCTCAATCTCAGGCCACCGTCACCTGCCAATGCCCATATCCTTCGAAAACTGGCCATAACACCCATCATCTCGTGCTTTCATAGATAACACGAGTAACACCATCGGACCAAACCCATATTGCTATTTCTTTCAATGACTCATCTCTTACCCATCAGTTCTTATTTCAGGCAGCGAGAAAACCTTCCTTTCTTCATCTTCTCACTGTCTCAACTGCTCCTCGTTACAGTCGACCTTAAACTCCTTGTTGATGTATTTCATTTAACATGCAGCCATGACCACGAGCAACCATCCTCCAACTGCAGAAACCGAGTAATATTGATCAGATGTTAGAACCATCGACAACAATGCCGCCACTCCGGAGCTCATGGCTTCTCCTCCTCTTCACATCTTCACTCTGGTCCTATAAGTCAGTCCATGTCGTCAATGACTGACCAATTGAACCACTTCCAAATCCAACTCTCCCAATAATCCAACTTTGAAACCATAACTGATGCCGCCATCACATTCTAACCCCATTCACAGATGTCTTTAGTCTTGTACCTCCACAAACAAACCTCATCAAATTGATTCTTACATCATATGTGTTCGAGTCTCGATATCGCCACCTGAAGCAGATGTGAATGCTGCTTGAAATGATGCTCATATCCCCTTTTACTTCTCATAACAACATCGCCTGCTTGAACACCAGCTGCTCGCATAAGAACCGAAAGTTTTTTTCATTTTAATAAAGATCGACTATGCCTTCGATGCCTTAATAGTTCCTCAAGGAAATCTGAAGGAGTAGGTGGTTCCATATCCCACTACATCTTGGTGACGTGAACTGCAGCACTGGCAATTGTGGTCGCAACCGCCATTTGTCTTCCACTTAGCCATTTTTGACAATAGTGAACGTAATTGCTTGTACTTTCTACAACATCACTAAAATAGTGTTATTAGCCAACATATCGAGTCTTAGATAATATAAATATGGGTGTAAAATATAGCACTTATGTGCTTATCAACACCCCCACACTTATATTTTGCTAGTCCTCGAGCAAAAAAGAAAATTGACCCGCTCCACATCTGATCATGTACAAAACTAGACCCGCTCAATAGCTGATCATCGCGTTTTTTTTTTTGTTAGACCCGCTCAACAGCTGGTTATAAACTGATAAGAAAACAAAAGAATAGACCCTCTCCACAGCTGGTCATAAGAATCATTTTTTTTATTAGACCCGCTCCACAGCTGGTCATAAACTGATAAGAAAACAAAAGAATAGACCCGCTCAACAGCTGGTCATAAGAACCTTACAATAGACTCGCTCAACAACTGGTCATAAATTTTTTTTTCAAGTATCCTAATGAGAGTGCCACTCCCACACACTTAAACATTACATTGTTCTCAATGTAATTGAGTCATCCAACGTAGAGATTAAGGTGGGAAATTCCTAAAATGATACGCAAAAACTAAACAAATAAAAATAAAATATCGAGTGAAGGGAACAAATCTGATGGGTTGACTCCCATGAAGCGAAATATTTGTGTCCCTGCTTTCAGCCAAAGAATCTCAAACAGGGTGATGATACACCAAAGTAAGCTGCAAAGTATATATATAAAGTCTGAAAAGTTGGGGATCAATCCAACAAATCAAGTCACCATAATATGAACCTGCAAACACTATAAAACTCCAAAAAGAAGTGTAAGTCTATCCCCAAAAGAAAACAATCCTTAATCGAGATAAATAAATCACTCAAATGGACAACAAACAGAGAATATATATTACTTTCTATTTGGGAAACATACTTTAAATCAGGTTCAAGATCAGCTGAAATAACTTTCTTCGACACAATATCTTCACTAGGAATAAGAGGCAGTAATGAATTGACATTGTCAAAAGGCAAAGTATCCTCAAACTCAACACAATGACCTAAATATACATTCAGTGGTTCAAGTTCATAAAAATCAGTTGCTCCTAAATCAGGTTCTAAGTCCGCGGAAATAACTTCCGTTGTTGAGCTACATTGATTATTAAACATTGAAGGGCACAATGCATTGACAATATCAATAAGCATCGGGTCATTGGAATCAAAGCAAAGTGGGCTAAACAAAGAGATAAAGGTTCAAAATCATCTCAGTATGTTATCTCGACCAAAGATAATATGTTCAACATCCACATAAGCATTTATAGAATCACAAGATGGTTCAACGAAAGATGGGCTTAATGGAACAGAAGTATCCCGAACAATTGACTCATATTATCAGTAACTACATGACTCGTAGGTTTCTCACTATTTGAATGACTAGAAGGTATCTCATTATGAACGTCTATTGTCTCTAAGTCGTTAGACTCAACAATAGTATCTTCTGTATATAGAGATTCTTCTACATCATCATTATCTGAATAAACAATGTCTCTAATACAACTCTTGTCCTTTTGAATAGGCAAATAATCAATAAGATGATCATGATTTGAATATGATACACTAGATTCGGATGTTATAACGGTATCATTATTCCTAAAATCATTAGTAGTGTCAAGTTCCTCATCATCCTCAAAGTACTTGGATCGATACACACCTGAATAGCCACCCATATAAAAATGACGTGGATTCCAAGTTCCATACCTCAGACGATTATAAGCAAGAACTTCCTTATATCGTGGCCCATACTTGTATTCACCAAGTGTCATCTCAGATGTTTGGTGCAAACAATTCATGATTCTCGAAAAGGTACCTGAAAAGAAATACTAAAAAATAGAAAGAGTCAATAGGAAAAAAAAATCTTAAAAATAAAAACAAAAAGACTATACAAAATAATAAAAATTAATTAAATAAAAACTTAACTATTTACAAAATCAGCAATACTGATCACAATATTCCACAAACGCTCCCCGAGCAAGCGCCAAAAACTGATGTAGTTTTACAGTGATAAATAGGAATTCGTTTCTCGGACTTGGGAAGATATTGATTTTAGACTTAATAAAAAGAAAATATTAAAACTAGCAAAGATATGCAAAAGAAGGTAACAAGATTAAGAGTTACTGAGACTCGGGATTTCATAGTTTCTCATATTCATGTGGTTCAAAAATTAATCCTAGGATAATTATGGCTCAAATAGTAAAATTTATTAACTCTTGATATTTGCCAAGATAGATTTTTGAAAGCAATGACTGTAAATCTAAAGCATGGGACATCAAATCATTTAAGCTAAGTATGACCCATCAATTGAAATAACAATCATTCAATAAAAATCATAAAACAATTAATAAACAGTGCAAAAAGTAAATAAAGAATTAAATTAATTTACCACATGGATGAAATCCAGCTTCCTCCGTTGTCCCAGTGTTGGGGTTTAGCTGTTCATAATGTAGAAACTCTCAAAAGAATTTTTCATTGCTAAAATGGTGTTTACAAAAGTGAAATTGAAATAAACAAAGATTTGCAACGATTTATGGACGTTACAGAATCCACTTTTAAGAGGGGACCATAACCGGTGTTTCGAACAGGAATGTCAGCGTTGCAAATATGAAATTTAGTGTTACAAACAACTGTCGTAGATATTATAGATAAACGACTGTTTTAACGGGTCTGTTCTTCGTGTTCTTCGTTCTTCAGCAGCAGCAGGAACATAATCCCGCAACTTGGAATTTCGCCTCTTTGCAACTCTCCAAACTTCCCCAAACTCTCGATAGCCCTTCTAGTATTCCCCAAAACTCATTTATACCCATAGCGACTCCAAATCTCGCGAGTAAATGCAAAATATTTTTGATTATTCTTCATGCAAGGTACGAGTATTTTCTTCCTTTTTTTATCTCCGCACGCGCTCTATTGGTATTGACATGTTCCAATTACTTTGATACACGACTCTTGAATGAATTAAACTCTATCCAACCACATGCTACCACCAAAAATATCTCAACAAAATACCAAAAATATCTCTCGGGTATATTCTTTCCCTGTTTCAACAAATCTCCACGTTGCATCCATATTTAATCAATTCCAACACACATACCTTCCCTGTTTGAATGAAATAGGTCATTCGGCAATCAATTCCGACCAAAATTCCGATCAAATTTCAGCCAAATCATTTCCACAAATACACGTAGATACAGCCAAACCCGTGAACCCTGTTTGCTTTGAATCCAACTATCCAGCCAACCTGGATCGATTCTAAGACCCTTACCGGCCCTGGTTCACTCAATGGAGTTATCCCAAACAAGTACAACCATTCAATCTCACTACAAAGCTTCGAATTCTCATACCCTAATTCTGGTCCGTGAAGAACAACTTTCCCGCCAAAACTGTGTTGCTTCAAATCCATGATTCTAGCCAATTCCAATCGCTATAGAGGATATTAAAAGACTTTTTATCCCATTAGAACAAACCCATTTGAACTCAGCGCTTTAGAATCTTCCTAACGCCTTCAAATCTTCAACCCTAATTATGCACCCATTTTTCCGCCAAAATTTGAATTTCAAACGAAGAAGATGACTGCCCATTAACCAGATCTGGTGCCCCTTTAGCAATCTGGGGTACATTTAGTAATTCTTGGGATGTGAATAGCAATTTGTGGGGTATAAGAAGTAATTTTGGGTTGTAAATAGCAAAAACTCTTCCGGGCGCCTTTATCAACTCCTTCGGTTGCCTTTAACACATTTTTTGGGTGCCCATAATAGCTTTTTGAGCCAATTTCTCCATAAAAGAATATTTCACCAAGAACACCTACAAATACATAAAATAGCAAAATCAGCACAAAATCGGGTACTAACATTACAGAGAATTGATAGCAAAATAGAGACATAAATGCGTCTATCACATACTGACGGAAGAAATCCACTGTGTATAAGAGATGGAGACGTGAATTAATTAAAGATTTTTATTTTTTTGGAAATTTAATTATTATTTTGTTCGGTTAATTTTTGTTTTTCTCATCGTATATCCATCGGATCCCCAATTGGGGATTCATCTTGTATATAAATCCTTGTTTCTTGATGTGTATAACTCAATCATAGCAGTAATCAAGGGTTGGATCTTATCATGTTTTTTGTTGTAATAAGAAGGGTGAAGCAGATGCCGAGGAACAAAAGCATAAAAGACTCTCCAAAGAGGTACACTACAGTTAGCTCTCTATGAATTACCATACCTAATTTTCAAATTATTCTGGGATCCATCTCGTGTTGGTTCCCGTTCATTTTTTCTGATTTTAATGAAATTGAAAACAACTTATATTATGTTAGTGACTTTACATATTAAGGAATTTCCGACCATGGAAAATTGATGCCTGAGAATATGTTGCAGCTTTTGATGTTTACTTCGCGTTTACTAAGTCGATATGCACTACTTGGTCGCAATATTAATATTTCAGATTGTAATCCTTGAGTTGTAAACGTTTCAGTTCTTTTTCCCTTTCTCTTTGTTGTAAACTATCTAGAGGTACACAAAACTATGATGTAGTGATGATTTAGGTGTCATTTTAGCTATGTTATAACAGATTCAGCAGTCAGTGATACATTTAACTTTGATTAAGCAAACATTGATTCATTTAACTTTCGAAGAAGTTGTAATCATGGTTATGGACAACACACTTAGATATTCACCTCAGCTTAGGGTTGGAATTTGACACGACTGGAATAATAGAAAAACCAGGTCATGCATTTGTACAATCTTGCAAAGGGCTCTGAGAGATAACATGAAAATAGGAATCCAAGTGTAGAAACTTGACATGTACCTATATGATATATTCATGCTCTGTATATATACCCTTTTGTTGTCTTAATTTTTAAAATAACAAAAATGATCCGAGATCCACAACGGTACCTGTATAAAGAAGGTAAAGATAGACGTAACTCTAGGATGTGTTGTTTTACCTAAAGAAGGTAAAGAACGATAGGTTTGTTTGCTCAAGAAGTGAGCAGATGCTTATTTATATACATGCTCATCTCAAGTTGCTCCAAAAAGTGTTTTTAAATCTTAATGTGATACTCTTTTAATTTGTACCCATTACGTCACATCTTTTATGGTATCCCAGGAAGTGGCATGCGATCAACTTGTACCTCCACTGTAAGTTATGTACTACTCATTTGAAATGAATTAAAATATACTTTATGTCTATTTATTCCATCCATGCCCAACGTATACTGTCCTAGGAATCATTTCACCAAGCTTGCATTACAACCGATATTTTTTTTCTATGCTCGACTACAAAAATTAGACTTCATATCATGTTAAGGCATTAACTTGTTCATTCTTCTACCATTTGTACCCTGACTCATTTTTTAGATGTATCAATCTCTAAACGCCAAAGTATTAAATTCATCCCTTGCTATTATGAATGTACTTATTTATATGTAATACTTTTCTTACATGTCTATATCTAACGAAAGATAAAGATTCGTATTATTACTTACGTTTTTATTATAATGGATGTCTTCCAAGGCATGTGAACCTAAATGTTTTAAATTTTTAATTATGGACAGGTTCTAATGACTCGAAGCATATAAGACTTGGAGATATTTTTCCCACTAAGACGATTGAATGACCATATCATTAACATAGTGTGCACCTAGAAGTTAACTTGTACAGTTTTGATTTTTTGATTTCTTTTTCTTCATCTTCTTTGTTGTTTCGGACATGAGGTAACTGTTGTTACTTGATTATCTCTATGGTCTTTCTTGATTGACGTTTGAATTAAATATTTGATTCTTCAAGGGCATATGTTGCGGGACGCCAGAATCAAGCTATACATAGAGAAAATGGACAAACTGAGGGAGTCAATGCAACATTCAGGCAACATACACTCAATATGGTTCTTGATCTAGCTTTTGCTCCAACAAATGAAGATCCAGAAGCTGTTTAGTGCTTAGTTTTATGTTTCTCCTTGTTTTTACTTCGAAGTTACATAAGTATTAGTTTTATTTAGTATTTGAGAAGGGTTGTCTTTTGATTAGTTAAATTAGCAGCAATGAGTGTCGTTACTGCTTAAGTTGTTGGTATAATATTTTGTTTAAATGGTTTACCGTTATATGATGAATGTGAAACGTAATTGGTCAGGTTTATCATTTTTTAATAGCAAATCTGCTAATCTCGAAATAAAAATTAAAATAAAATTTTTCACTCGCCTAAAAGGATTTTTCGGAGACAATAGATAATAACTTGTTTGCTTTTCCTTTTCGTCAAAGGAGTTAGTCACTAAATTTAATATTTGGAGCAAAAATATAGTAGTTTCAAAAACTATTTACTCTGACAACAAAGTCTTTGTAATGAAATAATTTTTCAATGACAAATATTATCGTCTCTCCAAGATAACTTTAAAGACTATATATTTCATCCCTAAAAATTTTTCTTTATGCACAAAAAAAATTGTTTATGAAATTTTTTACTATGCGACAGACGAATTTTTCTGTGAAAGTTTTATCAACGACAAATATACGAGACTCTAAAAAAAAAAATAGCACAATATCTTTTGTCACTATTTATTTTTATTTTGAGACCAATTTTTTTGTCTACAAAATTTATCTTTGTAGACTAAATACATTACTCAATAAAACCTATTTGGAGACCAGTTTTCATTGTCTATAAAACTCATTACTACTGGCCGAATTATTTGTCTCAAAAACCATTTTTAAAGACGGCAGTGACTGTCATCCAAAGCTCTCTTTGGAGACAAAAATACTTGTTGGTAAAGTATGATTTAAAAACAAATCACTTAGTCGCTGGAACTTATTATTGAGACAAAACTAAATTGTCAAGAAAATATTTAAGGAGAAAAATATTTTATTGCTGGAATTAATTTTGATGACCTAATTTTTGGACGTTAATTTTGTACTTTGAAGACAATTTAATTTACGGTAGTCACTGAAAGACATATCCAACGACATAAAATTTGGTGTCACCAAAATTATCTCCTGCGAACATAAAAAGTTTCCACGACGATGATTAGACGAAAGAAAAAAAAATTTGTTCCAAATTTTATTTGGTGACTAATCAAGGTAGTTTTGTGACAAAAAATTTTGTTACTAAATGCCCATTTTGCGTACTACTGCCCATTCTTGAACTTATTTCTTTGTGATTCACCAACAACATTCTTGTAAAAGCTACAAATTAGCTTAGAAGAGTAGTACTCCAAGAATCCAAGTGCCCAAGTCCAAGAGAATTGGAACAAGTGCGACGAAACAGAGCAAAACACTAAAAACACAAGAGACTGGACAAATACCAATCTTAACTCATCCAAATTCAAGGTTTATCATCTCTATTTTGAAGATAATTCAAAGATAAAGAGAAAGCAAAAAGGATGAGGTCATTCTGAGTTTGGACGAGGAAGTTACGGCCAAAACAAGTTTACCGAAAATCGACGTAAAGTATGCATACTGGTTTGCAAACGAATTTTCATGACCCGGGGGAGTATGAAAATGGGTATGCATACTTAAACCCCTGGATTTTGATTTTAAATGATGTTATGCATACCTGGTAGGTGTACCATGAAGTTCAAACATCCCGAACTACTATTTTCAAACCTAAACGTTTAAGAACCTTAAACATAGATCAAGTTAGGTAGAAATGAACGATAAGAAAGGTACATGGATCATTACTCTAAGAAAACATAAAACTTTCTCAGGTTTATAGACATACCTTTTTAGAAGAATCCGATCGAATTCTACAGCGTTACCAAACATTCAAAATCATACCCAACTTAATATGTGTGCCCCAGTTCTTGTGCTTCCCTCACCGTATACATAACAAGGCATTTCTTGGTGAGAAGTGCTCTAACTGATTATTAAATCAATTTCGACTTCAACATGAATATTATTCCTCATAACTTGATTTAGCTTGTCAAGAGATTCTTGTTCTTTCTGGAGGTTTAACTCAACATCAAGAGATAAGCTTTCAAGTTTCTTTTCAAGCCCTGAAAAACCTTCAAGGGATTTTAAACCTGGTGGTGGTTTTGACAGAATTTCTTCTACAGATTTAATTAAATCATACATGGAAGAGAATTCTGGAATCCCTGGATCTGGTGGTGCATTTATTGAGATAGCGCTACTGTCCATATAAGATCGCTTCAAACACATACTTATGAGGTCTTTAATGTGTTTGCTTGCTCTGATACCAATTGAAAATTCGAGGGTCTAACAACCACACCCAACAATTCGTTTGGCAATCTGAGAGGACATACTCCAATACACTTTCTAGAGAATCAACTAGACAGTCAGACTCAATCTAGATTAAAGTATATCAAAGAGTATTATATCTTTAACTCTTAATTCAATCCGCAATTAGCAAATAGAAATCTGCGAGCCTGATTGAATATAAGATGAGTTACTTGAACGGTACCAAAGACCAATGTTCAAGTGTCAATCAATGTAAATCAACAACCAAAGTTTGGATATTCTAATTGATTGATCTTAACGCACAACCTTTGATATTTCAATTAAATAACAAAATATAATGCGTAAAAGAAATAACACAGACACCAGAATTTTGTTAACGAGGAAACCGCGAATGCAGAAAAACCCCGGGACCTAGTCCAGATTGAACACCACACTGTATTAAGATGCTACAGACACTAGCCTACTACAAATTAACTTCGGGCAGGACTGTATTTGAACCCTAATCAATATCACACTGATTCAAGGTACAATTGCGCTCCTTACGTCTCTCGATCCCAGCAGGATACTACGCACTTGATTCCCTTAGATGATCTCACCCACAACTAAGAGTTACTACGACCCAAAGTCGAATACTTGATAGACAAACCTGTCTCACACAGAAAAGTCTATATGATTGAATAAATCTGTCTCCCACAGAAATACCCAAGAGTTTTTGTTCCGTGGTTTGATAAATCAAGGTGAAAAGGAACCAATTGATAAACCGGACTTATATTCCCGAATAACATCCTAGTATTATCAATCACCTCACAATAAACTTAATCGACTAAAGGTATTGTGGAATCACAAACGATGAGACGAAGTTTGTTTGTGATTACTTTTCTATCTTGCCTATCGGAGATATAAAATCTCGAGCCAATTATTTCAACTGCACTCAACACGATAGAAACATCAGGAACAGATCAGGCAACTACAAAGATAATAGTTGGGTCTGGCTTCACAATCCCAATGAAGTCTTCAAGTCGTTAACCTACGGGGTCTCGAGAAGAAACCTAAGGTTAAAGGAGAATCGACTCTAGTTATGCAACTAGTAACACACAAGGGGTGTGGGGATTAGGTTTCCCAGTTGCTAGAGTTCTCCTTTATATAGTTTTCAAATCAGGGTTTGCAATCCAAGTTACCTTGGTAACAAAGCATTCAGTATTCACCGTTACATAAAAAACCTGATTCAACCAATATAATATCTTTCAACCGTTAGATTGAACTTAGCTTGTTACACAAAAATGAAATGTAACCTAGTTTAGGTTTATGTAGCCGTATCTAAACGTGTACACCAAAGTTGGTTCACAAATAGTTAACCGAGGTTAGCCATATGATTACTCTCATATCAACCTTATTCATCTTAACCATAACTAGTTCAAATAACTCAAATGAAAGTAGTTAAAGAGTTGTTCAATTGTTTAGAAAACACAATTGAAAGCAAATCGGTTTGATTCACTTGAATCAATCATGAACATTATAGCCAAGGTTTGGAAAGATTGCATTCCTTATGATTTAAACTTTTAAGTTCATGGACTTGACCGATTTGACAAAGTAACCAGCTTAAGTATGCGTACTTAAGCAACCGGATTTGAGTTTGCAAAGTTTACAAACTCAGCAGAAATTTTCAGTTCAAAAAATTCCACCAAATGTGTACGTGTTCGCATACTTAAGGTGACTAGTTAAGAGTTTTGCCAAAACCAAACTCAGCAGAAATTCTCGGTTTGAGAACTTCCTTCAGTATGCGTACTTGTACACATACTTAACCTGTCTCCTTCACCAATTTCGTATACACACATGTGCATACTCTTGGCTCCCGGTTTATGGACTTATACACTAATGTGCGATACACTATATATGCTTATATCCAAAGATGGTTACATCATCAACTCTTTATTTCAATCATTGAAACATTCTTCTATAATGTCAATAGCCATTTTCACACACTATTAGCATCAAAACAATTTTCAAGATATTGAAATAATCATAATTCAAACCTTCCAAGTCTTACACCAAATAATTATATCACACAAACCATATAAGATGTTACTCGGCAATTTTCTCATGATATAAGATGAACTTGGTCGAAGCGAAAGCTTACCAACACATATTTCGAGAAATATGTGTTTAGATATACTCAAATAAATCTCAAATGTGTATAGAGAAAACTATATCGTAACACGACTTATGTCTCAACATAGGAGATATAGAAATAGACTTTCCAAGTGATAGATAATTTCAAGTCTCCACATACCTTTTGTCGAAGAAGTTCCACAAGCTCCCCTTAGTAGTTCTTCGTCTTCAAGAGATGAACGTCGAGAGATTTAAGCTCAACCACACTATCTATGTCCTAGTCCGACACATCTACAAATAGGCTAGAAATCAAGAATTATAGTTTTGATCACTAACATTGACAAACATGCTTGAGATAGCAACGCATGCGAGTTTGACCGAGCAATGCTCTAACACAACCATATTTTGATCTTGTTGCATTTCCCTAATCTCCAATGACTATGTTGTTTAATAAATCTGATCTGTTTATGGATACCCTTCCATGCCCATGAACAATTCATCTTAATTGTAGAGTGAAGTAAACTAGTGTGCGGAAAGTACTTAGCTTGAATAGCTTTACCCCAATGTGCGTCAGTGCTTAGACAGATTCTCCAAGCTGCGCGAACCAAAAGAGCCTGGTTTAAGATTTTAAGATCCCTAAAACCTTGTCCTCCACAGTTTTTATGCGGCTCTAAGTTTTTCCAAGAGGTTACATAAGTACCTCTATTTTCTTCGAAACCCCACCAAAACCTTCTCTGTGCAGCTTCGATCTTATTGAGGATATCAACAGGAATTTGGAAGCAACTCATAGAATATGCTGGTATCGTATTGGTAACATTTTTGATCATTAATGATTTTCCACACCGAGACATAGTTTTTCTATCCCATGAATTGAGTCGACTAGTAACTCGTCCACTAGTTGCGAAAAACTCTCTTTCTTTTTCTTGCCAATGATGAGAGGAATACCCAAATACCTTTCATATGTTTACATTCTTGGTACCTTCAGTCTTCTTGTTATCATCCTACAAAATCTTTGAGGAACATGAATATTGAAATGTATAATGGAAAATAATTTTTTATTAATAAAAGGAAAGGTAAACAACAACCAAAAAGACACATAAAATAGGGGTATCAAATTGCTTGGTGTCTACCAATCCCTTACCAATATGTATTTTGTCCTATATACATATTGAGACACACTCAAGCAATTAATACCCTTTTTAGTAATCTTGCACTTGAAAATTCCAGTTAAGGCTATTTATGTCTCCGTACCCATATTATATCGAGATCCGGAATTCAGTACCTTGACATTGTGGATATTAAGAGTTGGTACCGCGTACGTAGGCCAATAGTTAACTGGTAAGGACTTTGTTTGACTTGATTTTATCACTTTATAAAAAAATACTTCCTCCGTTCCGATTTACTTGACGTTATAGAGTTTTCACACATATTAAGAAACAACATAGAGAATAATTTTTTTTTTTCCAAATCTACCCATATTAATAGCTTCATAAAATTTTAAACCACCTAGTTTTTAGTTTCTAAATTTAATGTAAATTACGAATCCCATTGTAATTTACTTGGGATAAACAAAATATTCCATCCAAATCCTTGGAATAATCATTTATCTGCTGATTCTAATGAGAATCAATGGTATGCTGTGATTCCAAAGCAAGGGTAAATCAGTTAGAATTTGGGAAAAATACTTAAACCCTCATCTATTTTGGAACACAAAAAACCCCTAAAATATCAAGTAAATTGAAACGGAGAGAGTATAATGGAATGGATCTATTTTGGGTGGAGGTTCATTAATTATAAACACTAAAATTCCTATCATTGCTGATGTAAACAGCTTCCTCTTGGCTTTTACTCTAGCTCATCGACATCGCCTAGAAGCCCTTAACATTATGGTCTAAGGAGACTGTCAAGAAGTGGTGCACATTTTACAAAGGAAGAAATCCTCCGTTCCCTGGAGAATTCTTTTTTCGTCAATGAAATTGGTGTCAAGACCAGAGAATTGAACTCTGTTGAGTTCAACTTTGTTCCGAAGAGAGTCAATAGGATGGCACATGATCTCGCAGCGTACGCAAAGCTCCACAATGTCCAAAATTGGTGGACATCTTCCCAAATCCCCATTATATAATCTTGCAAGTTTGCTCGTGGACTTGTTTTTTTGTCTCTGCAGTTGGTTTTTTCTCATGTTTTTGGCCGAGGCAGATGTCCAAAAAAAAAATAATCTTATCTTATCTTACTAATATAAAGAAAAGAGGTATTTTTGGTGAAGCCTTTTCACATGACAATAATACCCCCATTAACTAAGCTTTTAATTAATATTTGTATATTTACAGGAATGCCATTGTTTTAAAAATAGATCAAAAAAAAATTAAAATTTAGATATCTTTAAAAATACAGATCGGATTTTTGCAAAATTAATATATTTGGAAAGCTCTTTAAATTATCTATGTAATGAGTACAAACAAGGATATTAAATTTATATTTTAAGATTTTTTTTCCATTATTATCAAATTTGGTGTTGTTAAAAGAATCCAATTCAAGCATGTGCATCGTACATGTGTCCTTACTAGTACTAATATAAAGAAAAGAGGTATTTTTGGTGAAGCCTTTTCACATGAAAATAATACCCCCATTAACTAAGCTTTTAGTTAATATTTGTATATTTAAAGGGATGCTGTTGTTTTAAAAATAGATCAAAAAAATGAAAACTTAGATATTTTTAAAAATACAAATCGGATTTTTGCAAAATTAATATAATTATTTAAATATTATTACATAAAATTAGTTGGAAGCCTAACAAGCTAAGCCTAACAAGCCTTCCATGTTAATTCCTGCAATATTACGCCCATTGGGGACTCGAACCTGAGACCTCCTGGAGGGCATTAAACTTTTGGGAACGGGGATGACCAGCTAAGCTAGGGGCCGGTTCTTGAAAAATAATATAACGAAATTTACAATTTCTGCCCATAATTCCAAAACCTAGATTTTTTATTTTTTTTTATCTTTGTTTTCCTGTTCTTGGCCGCAAAACCCTCACCAGCATACAATCTCAGTCGTTGCACATAATCACACACAAAACTATACGTACACGGATACACTCATACACCTCCTTTACACTCGATGAGCTCTAACCTATCACTATTTGACACGACCTCTTTTCCTTGTCTGTGAGATATGTAAAGATGTTTGTTTTCTCTCCTTCACTGAAATCAGTTCTCATATTTTTTTTTTCATCTCCGTCTCCGTCTTCTTTTTGCTTGAATTTCATCATGGAATCACACATTTCTCACCAAATCGCAGAGATCACCAATCCAATCAACCTCGAGGATGATGATGATAATCAATTACAGAATTGGAAGTCTCTGATTCTTCCATTCCATTGTCGAACAAGGAATTCAAGGTGTTTGGTTTTCTCGATGTGATCTGGTCATCTGTCCTGCTCAATTTAGTTAATAAGGGAAATCAACAGATTAATGATCTAGGTTTTGAGTACATCTCAAAATCGATGGCGGTGGTGGTGAGATTGCTGGTGAAAATGGTGGTCCTATCTTCGATTAGTAGATCTAACTGCAGAGCCAGAGATGATGAGATTTGGTTTTTGAAACGGATTTCATCGAAACGGTGGCGATCTGTGGTAAAAATGACTCGGTCAGGGGGTGAAGTGAAATTTCTTATCTTTTTAGGGGGGGGGCATTGCATATGGGATATTTGGATGGGGCCACAGTCCAAAACAATTTCTTATGTCCCTGTCATCCATCCAGTCACCAGGTACGCTCTGTGCCATGTCATCCTTCAATCGCACGTGTTACTTTGCCACGTCACCATCTCTAAACCGTTTTTAAGTTCGTCTTCTAGTTAGAAGAGCAGAGCAAATTTCTTGAGCTGTGTTTCTCACAAATCCTCTCATCAAGAACTAACCAATCATTCTGACATTAACACTCAAACCTTCTCTCCCTTTTCCTTGGTTACTCAAAAAAAACCAATCTTTCTAAGAAATTCTTGCTGGAAACGAGGTTTCAACAAGGAATTTCACAAGATTTCTGTTGTAAAGCGAGAGGTCAAGTTGGAATTTGTCAAGATTTCTACTGCAAGTGTTGATTCATCTTCTGCTTCTGTCTATTTCTCCTCAAACCAGAAATATCAGAAAATCGGTAAGGTTTCTTCGTCTTACTTACATTTTAGATTCTTTCTTGAAAGAATTGGTTAGATTCCTCTGTGATTTGAGTCAACAACTCATTTGATTGTAGTTTGAAACCCTAATATGGTTTTGGTTGTAGTAAATAAATTTGATTTCGTTTCTCAAAACAGAAAAGATTTATGAAATTGGTATGGGTTCTTTGTCTTGTTCATGAATCAGTGACTTGATTCTTTTACTTACATTTCTTAATTGATTTTCTTGAATCAAAAAATTGAAAGAATTGCATGTAGTTTATTAAAGTGGTACAATAATTAGGTTTTTCTTCAGATTATGACAAAGATTGGTAAACAAGGTTTGGTTTTCTTGTTACCCCAAGTAATGGGTAACTAGCATTGTGTTCATATGCTTATGTTTTTGCACATAAAATTTGTATTTACATGATTGGGTAATTTATCTTTGTGTAGCATTGTGTTCATATGCTTGTGTTTTCACACAACATTTGTATTTGCATGATTGGGTAATTGATCTTTGTGTAGCTGTAATGGTGAAATTTCAGTTTGTGCAAAATTTCATGAAACCCTTTGTTGGATATTTATGTTTTATTCAATTCCTAAACTATTTTTATCCATAATATTGTAGGATTTTAACTCAATATGGATATACATCAACCGTGCATAGTTTGCAAATACTGGAGGACCTCTCACTGGGCACAACCACAACCAGGATGTTTACATGAACGACATCAGCGTTTGTTTAGAGAGGATGATATTGTTGCTACCTTTATGTATTATAATACCAGCCCTTCTAGTGTACTGCCCGATACTGACTATATCAACCGGAAAAGAGTAAGGAATAGCACAAGGCGTTTTGAAGCTGCTATTAGAAGTCATGATGATGTCTATGGGATAACTGGAATTATAATACTGCTTGAGTCGATCTTGTATGTAAATTCTGTTCGTCAAGACAGTCTCATGACATATGAACGTTATTACGGATTGTATCCACCAGTAGCAGAACATATTAGACCAGATTATCAGGTGCGACCTCGACAGCAAACTCCAAGCTTTAGCAACTCATTGGTCTCGTCGACTAGTGCACAGCAATCACAACGAACTCCAAGCTTTAGCAACTCATTGGTCTCGACTAGTGCACAGCAATCACAGCAAACTCCAAGCTTTAGCAACTCATTGGTCTCGACTAGTGCACAGCAATCACAGCATCAACGATGCACAGCGTGCATCTATCTTGCGAGAAATTGCTCAGTGAGTTGTTGGTTTGCTCAATTTATTCCGCAAGATTTCTGGGGAGATTTCGAAACTGTGTGCCGTACACAATTTGAAAGAAGAAACCTTGCGTATAATACTAGAACTAGTCGTCAGGAACTAACAGGAGATGAGATCATCCAGATACGGGCGACCACGACACTCTTTGAGCGTGAAATTCGAGCCAGATCATGTCCAGATTATGGGGCGACTGGAATTGTGATATCACTGGTTAATCGTTTGCTTGCTGTTAATACTAGTATTGATTTTCTGGAAGAGATCTCCGCTGATCGTGTACAACAACTGGTAGAACAATATCACTCTCGACAAGTACCACGATATCCAGCACCAACCAATGTGAATACGGTAAGATGCATATCACATTAACATGGATTTACAGGTTTAATTTGATATCATGAGTTTTGAAGTTATTACTTTAGCCTGACTGTGATAGATGCACATATCATGTCGATGTGTCGACTTATAGAGTGCCTGTCTTTTCTTATTAAACCCTTGGAAGGAGAACACACCATTTAGCAGCATTGCCATTGTGTATATCTTCGAAAATATAATTATTCTGTTTGTTTTATGAATTCACTTGTCTGTTCTTTTGTAGTTCTTTTTGAGCTGAATAGTGTAAATTTTGCTTTATCTGGACATATTTCTGAATTACTCTTTTGCATTGTTGTTGAATGATAACAATTATCCTCAATACTAAATCAGGGAGGTCCGGGACAACAACAACAACAGTTTCAGCGTGGTGTTGCCAAGAGATCACTGGAACAAGGCGGACCACCAATACCTCAACAACGACCACGGCTGCCAGGACCACCAATACCTCTACAACCGCCTCGGCTACAGCAACCAGCACAATTTGTACTATTACATCACCCAACACCATTTCAGCAACCATATCCACCAGCAGCATTTCAGCAACCATCGTACCATGTACAAATGCAGGAATATCAAGCACGGCCACTGCCTCAATCACAGGAACCAGCAGTCCCATCTCAATCTCAGCATCTTTTTGCTGGTATCAACAGCTCCTCAACAGCAACATCATCTCAATCTCTGTTTCAGTCTCAGCAACAGCATTATGTCAGTACCGGCAGTTCCTCATCAGCTGCGGTGGTTGGACAGCCAGACCCACATCACCAAGAGCCACCGGATCCATATGATTTTTCAACTATACAATTTACAGGTGATGGAGAAAACTCTGGTTGGGACACAGAGCAGGAACGGCTCGCTGAAGAGCAAAAACGGCTCGCTGAAGAGCTAAAACAGCTCAACGAAGGACCCCGGTAATCCCTGGGGATAGTCAGAAGTTGTTAAGCAATACCTCATCAATTAGTCAGATATTCACATATTCCTGTTGTTTTCGTACTAATATTTCCTGCTATAAACTTACACATATTTCCTGCTGTAAACTTAGAAATATTCAGGGTTTGTCATTTCGGAAACTTATAGAAATATTTCCTGCTGTAAGCTTAGAAAAATTCAGTGTTTCTCATTTCGGGAACTTATAGAAAAACTCCATTACTCAAAATTTGTGACTAAACAGAATTGGATCTGTCCACTATTTTTAAAAGAAAAACAAGAAATAGGAAATTACCTACAAGCAGGCCTTTCACATACAAAACCGTGTTTCATGGTTCTCTGTGTCCAAGTTGCTATTTCCTTCATCTTATAATCATCCGAATCCAGACACTCTCGCAAAAAATCAGCATACAAGGCTCTGTCCTTGAACAACAGCTTCACATTCGGACCAAGTGTATGAGCTAAGTCCCCCATAGCTGCTACTGCAGCTTTTGAAACACTTTCTTGCCTCGTCTTTTCTTTAATCACCAATTTAATAACTTGCAAGAGATGACCAGCATAGGGCAACATAAGCTCTGACTTCAAGTTCTTTAACCCCTGGAGGATACCAGAGTATGCATCAAAGATACCACTCATCAGCTGGTTTCTATAATTCATCATCGCCTCATTAGCAGTGTCCATCTCAGCACAAATCTCAGAAGCCACCTGAATCATTGGCATTACATAGGGGAGATACTTTTCAAAGTGTTTACCAATTGCAATCCCAATATCTCCAAAACAGGAAAATATTAGGGGCGTCGCAGATGGATGCGTTACACCACTGGACAAGTCGGCGAGCAGGTGGGACATGATACCATCGCAGAAGGGTAGGATCTTTTCATCCAATGCACGGCAAATATCACCAACAACCTCGACAGTTACGGCAAAAACCTGGTAATCTCTCACATTCTGCAAACCCATCCCCAAATACTTGTCCAATATTGGCATGCACTTACCGAATTCAGGACCTGTGGCATAAACTAGTGCCCTGATAGAGAGCATGACTTTTTGACGTGCTATAGAGCTTCCGTACCCAAACACCCTGAGTAACAACATCATAATTTCATCAAGAGACTGAAAAATATGAACTTTGGTATCATCTGAAGCACTCAACGTATGGATGAACTCTTGGAGTACATCGCAGAGGACTGCTTGTTGCTTTTCCCTATCATTTACCGATATGATCTGTATATCCATAGTCTGGGACAACCTGGTCATAACTACACGTAACAGCTGAGAAACAATGTTTGATCCTTCATTTGGCTTACTTACGGACAATTTTCTGTTTTTCCAATCAGGCCTTTCACCAACCAAAGCTTTCAAAGAAACTAAACTGTTTACATGTGGAATTGCTCGATCTGTCGATGATGATCTAATATTAATACTGTGTCCGACGTGTTGCATAATTCCATGTTTTGGATCATAAAAACAAAGATACTCATTACCATGCCACAATAAAAGTCCGCCACTCTTTGTAATAATGAGTGGAGTAATGAATGGATGATTGAGCACATTAATAGGGACACTGAACTCCCTGTTCCAACTCCAAGTATGGTGCCCGTTCACATCATTACCTGCACTTGTCTTTCTTAATAACCATACGTCATTTTTCTTATGATACACCGACTGTTCCACAACACACAAGCATCCGTCCAACTCAAACAGGTATACCCTGATACCACAGTTCGTCATACAAGGTGGCAGACTGATAAACTCCCGATATGTTTCGTCAGCTACATTGAAGGCCACACTTGTCCTATAATCATCACATAGCCAATAAATTTCGCCATTTACAAAGATACCCTTTGAGATAAATTGATAGCTAATATCATCTTTGTCTCTCCATCCCTCATCATCACTTGTACCACCAAGAGTATATACTTGGACTTGGACCCGTTCTGCGGCAACCTTGTATTTTCTCGAAAATCTAACAACCTTGTATTCATTAGTCGAATGATGGTAACCAAATCCTCTACCCGCCGCACACAGATAAGAATCTGTCGTCGATTTTGGAAGCCACAAGTATTCTCTTGTGATGGGGTTACATATATAGATAGGATCACCGTCATTTAATACGCCACAACAAATCAACCCATTGCAAGAACCAATAATAATTTTGGTGTAGTCATGGTAATAGTCGACAGTTGGGTTACCGGGCATACTGATCCTCTTGAATGGCGGCAAGTAAAACCCCATGCGATTTTCATCATACTCTTGGTAAAAAAGTAAATCCCTGACCGAAAAAAAATCGTACAGTAACATAACTGACACAAGGAAGCCGTGGTCATGACCATAATTATCACCACCACCATGAACACGATAAAGGACATGTTGCAGCGGAAAACAAGGATCTTTAAGAATATTTAACCATGCTTTGCAAACCAGCATGCAATGTAAGATTGATTGAATAGGTAATCGGATAAATACCTGTAATGTAATATCACGTGGTAATAGCTTCTCCATTCTCTAATCAGATCTCCTTGCACTTCGAAACTCCGAGGAGGATTCAGAAGGACAGTGTAAGCACTTTGGTTTGGATGTTTAAGGTTCCGTGAAAAACTAATACCTTAGTCGAGGGATTCAAGGGATCGATGATACTGCTAAGATCTTCTAAACCTAATACCTATTCTAACGCCAACTTTATAGTTGTGGCCGGTTAACTGCATTCGGTTTTATGGTACTACGAATTCTTGGTATACAGCCTCCATAAATTCCCCCTTCATATCAATTTATATAGGTACTACGAATTCTTCTATAAACCTCGTAGAATTTGGTATCCTATAGCAACTATCAAAATCTACCTTGTGATTTAAAACTTGCTCCATAAATTAAAATTTGCATTGAGATATGAAAATTATCTCATGATCAAATATTTTTGCATCAAATTATGGAACTATATATTCATGTGATGCAGAATTCATAATAGAATTGAAAATATGCGTTGGGGGCCTTAAATTTTTCCCAGGACCTTAATGCAAAGTTGCTTGGTAACCTAGAATTTTCTCCCTAGCAAAACCCCTCAAATATGTACCTAGTGGTCGTAAGGTTACCAAAAATTATGTTACAATGAGGCACGGCACTTTGTGTTTTAATGAAGATTATTTGTATATTTTTTCTCTTTTAAAGTGAATCCGAGGCTAATTTGTACCTGCTAGACTAACCAGTCCATTTTGGCCAGAATTTTGGGCTACCTGCGTAGAAAAACAGTGAATTACTGGGAAGGCACCCCGTTTGGAAACCGTAGCCAAGTCAGCACCTCTATGTTTAACTGTCTATGTCGCGTGGATAAGTAATTCAGATTCCCAACAAAAATCAGATTAGTGAGCTACTTCCTACCTTCGTACCTTGTAAATATATCATCAACAACCTAAACACCCAACCACCTCTCTCACACCACGTCCAGAGTTGCAAAAACCTCCCCTCCTATTGGCCGGTGAACGGAACCCTCGCTCCTGATTGACCGAAATCAAAGTTAGTCCCCTTACATTTCGTGGCCATTAATTTTTAATAGAATATATGAAATCTGAACCTTCGGACTAGCCGCAAAATCTACAAATATCTTTGCGGAGAGCCCACGATTTTTTTTTTTTGGAAAAAAAAACGAGAATTTCCATGTAAAAAGAAAAACACAGATAATTTTTTACGAGATTTTTTCATGAGCAATTAATGGAAAAGAAATCTTAGAAGATATTCAGTGTAAAAGTCGAAAAAATTCTCTTTTTAGAGCCCACGATTTTTTTTTTTTTTTGGAAAAAAAAACGTGAATTTCCATAAACATAGATAATTTTTCTGTTATCTATGTTTATGAGAAAAATTATAAACATAGATAGAAAAATTATAAACATAGATAATGAAAAATTATAAACATAATTTTTCTCTTAATAGATAATGAATATTAAGAGTTTATTTTGTTTTTCCATGTAAAAACAAAATAAACATAGATAATTTTTTACGAGATTTTTTCATGAGCAATTAATGGAAAAGAAATCTTAGAAGATCTTCAGGGTAAAGTTGAAACAATTCTCTTTTTAGAAAAAATCCGAGAATTTCCATATCAGAAAAAAAATCAACCCAAATAAGTTTTTCTGTCTCCTAATACGTGATTTTTTTCTTCCTTAAATATAGTTTTAACCTTTCTTACCTTATTTTTTGTTAATAAACTCTTAATATTCATTTTTTACACATTTTTCAAAAGAAATCTGAATCGTCGAATATGGTCGGTATATTTTTGGGAGGATTTAGGAAAAAAACATATATATCCTACGAACGTATTTATACTTTGAGAAATAAATTTGAGACTCCTAAATTAAGGTACGTACTTGCCATTTCTGTTATTGTTAAATTTATTTTGAGAAAGAAATCTAAGCTAATGAAGATGCTTACCATTCATATTAATAAACTCTTATTTTAAGTACCGATGATTTCCGTTTTAAGATATATGCTAAACTCTGGCGGCTAAAACGGCTTTTCCACATTAATATATAAGCTTCTTCTTGCTTATCTCCAGAACCCTAATCGCCTCTTCATCTAAAACCCTAATCTTCAAGCAAGGTATAAATCTCTTGAATATTCAGCTTCATTACGATTTAGTGTTGCAGTTTACTCTTCTTTTCTTTCATTTTTTGGATATTGTAGGCGATAATATGGTGCTTCCAGTGTCAGGTTTTTTCTGATTAATAGGTTTACTTCTTTTGTTTATAAATTAGCCAGATTAATATATAAGAAATATCTCTCATAAGCTGTAATAAAATCGTGGGTTTCAAGGGAGACATCGCTGATTTTTTGGTTCGATTGTAATCTCACAGTAACATATTCCTCTTTTTGGTCTTTCGATTTTTTTGTCTTTCAAGCGAAATATGAAGAATCCCTGGTGATTTCTCCGATTTTTCTTTTTGGGGGAGGTTTTATCGCTGATTTTATTTTGGTGATGAAAGATGAGAAATTTTTAATCCCCTTATTCATGTTCATTCAGAGAAGCTTGACTAATGTGAGGGAAGTTACAAAGAGGCCTAACTGGAAGGAGTGTCGGAATTGGGAACTGATAATCGTGGGCTTCAGGTCTATGTTTATGGTGATTATAATTTTGTGCTTTGTTAGATTAAGGTTTTGGATTTCAAGTGCTTTGTTAGGTTAAGGTTTTGGATTTCAAGTTCATGTCTTTTCATATTTTAAATTTGTGGTTCAGAAGTGCTAATACTAATTTGATAATAAGTGTTCAGTATTCATCTGCAATGAACACCATTTGCTCTCATTACAGAGGTTGCATATACGTGCTTATGAATTTCGGACCTTTCAAGCCTCATAACTCCTGAAATTGTGTAAACGTTGCTGAGTGTTATGGTTGGGAACTCTTTTGCAACTTCGTACCTAAATTAGTGATTGGCGAGCGTTATGTGTTATGAGACAATTATTATCAGTTCACTTGAATTATCCCGGTAACTCAATATATGTGATTACAATATGCTAACTTTAAATTAGTGATTTTTCTTAGGATCTAATTGATAAATTGCCAAGAACAGGTAGCGTAATTTGGGTGGGACATCTGCACGTACAAATGTCAATTGTACAATCAGAAGATTTATAATGTTGGCTTGGTTTCAATAGGTCTCAGTAACTGTCCAATCGGATTGAATCTCACTTAAATTGGATTTGGTATATGCTGTCTTAGCTCAAATGGAAAAGCACATGGTTAATAACCATGTAGTTTTGGGTTCGACTCCTAAAGTTGCCATTACTATTTGGTGGATTCACTAATCACTGTCTTCTACAAGTTAATAGCATCTTCATAGCTTCGCGTTCATGCCAAGTTGTGCATGGATTCTTTAATCATCCACTACAACAGTGTTACGAGTCAAATTGTTGAAAAGCTATAGCTATAGGTTATTAGCTATAACCTAGGAACCTTTAAAGTATTTTTCAATGCTTGTAAGTAAGCACCAAGAGATTTTTAAGACAAATCTTCTGATAGATTTTTCTCTTTTAGTGTGAAAAGTATGGTATATGGGGCTCATTTTCTTTGTCTAAATCATTCACAAAATTTGCTCATAATTGATTAATTTTGCAAATTGGTTATTTTACTCTGTGTTTTTATAACTATTTGTGTTGTGCCATTGTAAGAAGCATCTAGGAATATGCCTACAAAGCTATGATTTTTCTAAGCCTTCAAACCATTATATGATGCCCAAAACTTCTTGGTCAAATTTAACGAGAAATTAAGCTTAGTCGCTTTATCACCATGGATGCTAGGTGCTCAAAAGTTTAGGTAGTTAGTTTTGCAATATTTTGGTGGTAGGAAGTACTGAGCTTTTTAAGAATTTATGATGCCTAGAAGGGCCAGAACTTCTTGGTTACATTAAACGAGAAATTAAGCTTAGCCGCTTAATTGCTATCGCTGTTAGGTGATAAACACATTTTTGTGTCTAATTTGATCTCAATACTATATAATGTAGGCACTCGATTTCGTATTTATTATGGTGTTTTATGTGTTTGTAGGTATTTTTGAGAAATAAACAATTTTGGAGAAATCGGCTCGAAAAGTTGTACCCGGAGGACACCTAGTATTCGGATTCTCTGTTTGGTTAAGGAGCACTTCAATTACTAAGGGTCACCTCACTGCTATATGCACCCACTGGTTAGTTGCACCCCATGGCAACTACTATCAGCACCCCATCTCTGTTAGGGGGAGTACCATCTTATTAGTTTGAAATAAAAAAATGGCGGGAAAAGATATGTTTGAAAAAAATTATTAGAGCGAACTTTGCTGTGTTGGTTTTGGAAGAGATTCACTCGGGTTCGTTCATGGATTTGCATTTCGTTGGGCCTGTTACGATAAGTCAGGGGTGATGAGGTGTTGCAGTTCGCAAAAGAGGGGGAGTTATAGTCATTCTCGAAGAAAACAGGAAAGGTGTATATATTCGGATTTTCTATCTTAAACTTGGAAGTTACGTGAGAGATGGAGGAGAATAGATTATGTGAGATTTCTTTCTATTTCTTGCGAGAATTTTGCTGAGTCAGAGAAGCCGCGTAGAAGATAAAAAAGAAGAGGAAAAGTCCGAGACTTTCGTGTGAAGTAAAAGAGACTTTCATCGAAGATTAAACCGGCTGTCATGTATATATATATCTTGCGGGAGTCCATAAACAGGGTAATCGAGTCTTTGGGAGAAGTTTGGGGCAGTTTCAGAGAAAATCCAGAGTTGCAGAGACGTTTTCGTCATCAACAGAGAAGCAGCTAAAGCTGCAGAGAAAATACAAACGAGAGGAAGAAGAAGACCAGAAAAACCGTCACCTTTCTTTTCAAATTTGTAACAGTTTACCAACAAATATCTCTGTTAGGTTTCTCCGTAATTGAGAACCTCTCAGAATGTGATGAGTTCTCAGAACAATTATATCTGTTACAAACTCGCTGCTTTATTAGTTCTCCTTTGTTTTTAACCTTTTAGCTATGAACACCTATTTTGAGCACGTGAATAACATGAGGAGCTAAACCCCATTGCTGAGGCGACGGAGGAAGCCATTTTTCCAATTATTATGTGGTAAATTCTATTTAAATTAATTATTGCAATTCTTTATGATTATTTGCACTGAACTGAAACTGATTATATGATTTTGATTAAGTGGTTTTGTTCTCAATTGATGGGTCATGCTTAGGTTAAATCTTTTGATGGTCCATACTTTCGATTTACAACTATTGTTTTGAGAATCTACTTGTCTAGGCAATATTTTAGAATAGAATTGAATGTCTTGAGTTGCATAATTATTTATTAGACTGAATCACTAAAATTGGTTAATGGTGGAATCCTTTGTCTCAGTTTTCTCTACAATCTTGAAATCTATCTTTATTAAATTTGAGTCTAAAACGAATCTCCACAAGTCTGAGTGAATGACACTTTTCTTACCACTTTCTACAACAATTTAAAATCACATCAATTTTTGGCGCTGCCGACGCGGACTTGTTTTTAGATTTGTTTTTAGGTTTTTAGTGATTTTTATTCTTTTGTTCTATTTTACTTTTTCTTGGGTATTTGTGTTTTGGTTACAGGTTTGGATATTGGATCGAAAAGAAAGCTGAGCCAAAGATATTGGTGATTAACTAAAGACTTGGAGTCAAAGACAAAGCGAAAAGAAACGAGGAAGAGACAAAGAATTCTATTTTTTATTTTTATTTATTTCTTAGGTTTTTATTCGAAAACTGTGTTAGGGTTTACAAATATTTTTGTAATTTTTCTTTTTATTTTTGGACTTTTTGGACATTTGGACATTCTGGACATTATTTTTAAACCCTACAGAAGGGTAGTCTTAAATATAAACTGTTTGCAGAGAAGGAGGACAATTACGATATTGTCTCTGCACCTTGGGTTCGTACACTGACATAGGAGTCAGTGGCCCGAGTCGACTACAACCGATTCATCCCCCGTCCTGGAACGGGAGGTAAGATTCGAACACTCGCGAATCCCCCGTCGGCGAGTTCTTTGTCTTCCTTCGTTTGCATATATGCTGAGGACTTGAATACGGCTGCTTTAATTTCCTAATAAGGGCTAGTACTGGCCATACAAGATAAGGGTTCGGATTTCATCACCGTTCTCTTCTTGCCCGCCTTAAGAAAACGATACCAAACGCGAACCTAAGCTTAAAATACTGACTAGAATAAGACCAATAGGGTAACGAGCTTAATAGGAAATTCATTCGAAAAATATTGGTTACTCTTTTAAGCATACTTCGAAGTTCATGATAGTTTCTGTGAGTTGAATGCATGACTGCGCCGCCTTGTAATTCCGGTGAGGCCTTGGGTATCAAAGCTCCAATGAGCTTCCCTCGCCTCTATTCAACTTACTTTGACTCGGATTGATTCTAGAGGGGTTTGCTTAAATTGTAACAAATTCCCTTTCAAAGGATTAGAAGCTGGTCTAGAAACAATCTAAGTGGAGCCATCATGCTTTTTGTTTGCTAGAAATCTCTAGGTTTACTTTGGTTGAGTCGGCCTTGATTTGTGATTGCATAGAATCCCCTTCCTTATTCTTTTGCATGCTTGAAAGTAAAAGAGACGCCCTAGGTATATTTGTTAAGAAGAAACCTAGTAGTTTTAAGCGTCTCGATTACCTCAATTTAGAAAGTCCGATTTTTGAAGAGTCCGTTTTTGAACGTCCGTTTGAGGAGACAATCCCTAATATTCCGTTAGTGCCAGAAATGGCAACTTTGAAAGCTTTGTTGAACTAGACTAGGACTACTCGTCCCTCGTATATGTATTAGGTTAGCTGAAACGGAAGCAAATTATGAACTGAAACCTGGGACCTTACAGATGCTCCCAATCTTTTTAGGTAAAGAAAATGAAAACCCCTATTTCCATCTTAGGGATTTTGAAGAAATTTGTAGTACCCTAAAAATTAGAGATCTTGATGATGATGCTCTGAAACTTAGGTTATTCCCTTTTTCCCGAAAGATAAAGCCAAATCGTGTCTATATAGTTTGGCTTCCGCTCAATCGAAACATATGAACACCTTACATCCGCCTTTTGAACAAGTTTTTCCCTAGGCACTAAACATCGTCTATTAGGACGAAAATCTACACATTTTCTCAACAGAGGGAGAATCTTTGTATAGGTATTTGGAAAGGTTCAATGATCTATTATCCCAATGTCCTCATCATGGTTTAGAAAAGGTTAGGTTAGTTCGGATCCTTTATGAGGGTTTAGATTACTCCACTACAACCATAGTGGAAGCTATGTGTACAGGTGGGTTTGAAAACCAAATAAACGGTTGATGCGGCAATGACATTTTTGAATGAAATTGCCGAAAAGACCGAACAATGGGAAAATAGTAGGGTACCCCGAAAACAATTCTTCTAGGCAGAGGAAACGTTAATAGGTTTGAAGGAGGCTATGAATCAGATGCCAAAATTGCAGCAATAGCTAAAAGCTTAGAAGCTTTAGAATTGGGTCACACTAGTAGTCGGGTGGAGCCTTTTTGGGAAGGCCATACTATGGAAGAGCAAGCCAATGCTCTTTACAATAACACTAGATTCGATAACTCTCAGAAGTTAGACCCATATTCAGAAACTTATAACCCTAGTTGGAGAAACCATCTGAACATTTCGTGGTCTAAGGGCCGAGTCGGGGTCATCTCAAGAATTCGAATGTTCCCCTGTGTTTTGGTTATAATAAGAACTCTCCGTGTCAAGCTCGGTTTAACCCTTTAGAGAATAAAATGACTAGCTTAGAGGAATCTCTTAGTATATTAAGAAAGAGCCAGGATATGTTACCACAGAGCTAGGAAATGTTAGTAAAGAGCCAAGTTAGTTTTGAACAGGAAACCAAGTAGAATTTTCAAACTAATGCTCAGACTCTTGCTAAGTTAGAACTTCAAATAGGTCAAATAGCTAAGACTTTAAGTGAAAGAGATAACGGAAGGTTCCCTAGTCAAACTAATCCCAACCCTGGAGGAGTTCATGAAATAGGTGCAAAACCATTACAACAGTTGAATTCAATTAGAGTGGTAGAGTAGTAGACAATCAGGTAACCATGCCCGATAGTGAGCATACTGTAGTTCACCCCTCAGGACCATCCATAGCTGAGGGGACTGATAAAACCTCTGATGATACGTGGGATCAACTCAGCTCTTTATTCAACATTATATAAGGAGGAATTAGGATATGTACCTAAACATGAAAGATGCCATGCATTGTCCTCAGTTTGAAATGCTTGATTGCAAATGTAATACGTACAGATCTGGAATAGAAGCATTCTTATTTAATAATTATCCTTATTTTTTTATTTATTTTTTTGCTAAATCTAATAATTTTATGAGCAAATTATAAATCACCAAATTATAAGTGAGTTATTACAAGGTAGCAACAATGTTACAAAATATAAAATAGCTTTCATGAAGCATGCCCAGTGATGTCATTGTACTTCCTCTTGCAGCAACTTTAGACTTCATATAAACCTCGGTTCTTCTTTAATATGAGGGTTGCATTTTCCAGGGATGTCCTTGTTTTCCTGAAAGGAGCTATGAATCAACTCTTCAGAATCCATGTTACACTTTCTCGGCGAGCCCATAATTTCTCTTGGCTGATTATTATAAACAGATAACGAAGTAGCAGTAGCAGGCGTTACATCAATCTGAGCCGTTGGGAAATTCGACGATAACCAATCTTGCTACAACAAAACAGATTATATATATATATTTAAACCAATCTTAGAAACACTTTAAAACTTGAGAAAAAGATCTTGTTGAAATAATTAAATACGTCTGAGAAAAATTAGCTTACAGTAATTAAAGGTAAGGGCGATGGAGAACTGTTGAGATCTTGTACCAGTGGTGATGGTACTACAGCGGATGCTGGTGATGAAGCTCCATTTGCGAGATGAAATCTGTTCTGTTGTTTAATTGAAGCAAGTTCAGAAGTAAGGGCATCCACATCTTGAGAAAGGGTCTCAACAATACCTACTACCCCAAGAACAGGATAGCGTATTCTGGTATTAGCTTCGAAAATCATGGAGTCAGCAGCCAATTGTTCTAGAAGGCCCGCTAATTTAATCAGCTTTATAAACTTTTTTGCACTAAAAACTTTCACCACATTCTCAAAATCCCCCATTTTGTTCAAAGGAAAAAACGGAGCAAACGGACACCGCGGTAGGCATTTTTTCTTCTTGTACCTGCAGGCTCCACAAGATTGTATATCCGATGGTGCTGTTAATAGAGAATCGTCCAATCCGCCAAGTTGTTGGATCGAGGTGGAAGGTATGGCTACTTCTACTGATAAGGTATCTGCAGTAGGTGATGAACTTGATCCTACGTTTTCATATTGCAGTGTATCTGTCCTGCAAGGAAATTCGTTTTGCTGTTTAATTAAAACCAGTTCAGAACGAAGATTCTTTAAGTGGCAGGAAAGATTATATACAGATCCTGATAGGCCAAAAATAGGATCAGCTATTCTCGCCTTAGCTTCTGTTATGAATGACTCGGCGGCTAAAACTTGTTGACGAGGTATAGCTGATTTGATTAATTTACTGAAGTTTGATGCACCGAAAACTCGACAAATAGCTTTGAAATCTTCCCCCTCTGTCTGGAGGAAAGAATGGTGCCAGAGGACATTCTGGCCAACATCGTCTCCTTTGAATAGTGCATGCTGCACAACGTATCTGCTGGTTCTTTCCCATTTTCGATACAAATGCTACAAAATAAGAAAATACAGCGGAAAAATAAACAAAATGAAATACAAAAAATATATGATAATTGATGAAAAACTAGATCAAAGAAGATATTCATGCATACATCTGTACCTTGATGTCTTGGTGGTACAACTCTTTTGCGGTGTCTTTTCTGATTTTGTTTTCTTTAGGAATCGAAACAACAAACTAAGCGAAAAAGAATTCCGATGAGGATACAAAATTCAAGTAGAGATTTATATACATCAAAACAAAGAGAATCCAAAATAAAATGGGAAATTATTAAATGTAAAGATTTTGTGGAATCTTGAATTCTAACATTTTAGTAAACATATCAACTAGTAATTAACGTAAACAAGATAACTCCGCTATAATGGTAAGCGGCAATGACAATTCTCTAACTTTTCGAAAAGAGGCTTAACTTTCTTTCCATATTTGAGAGGATAAGAACTTATTGTTAATCACATTAAAATGCATGTTTTGGTTTCCAGATTCCGGGTCATATGCAGATTTTGGTCCATAATTAAACGCAATTATGTAAATTTTGGTTCAACTGACAGACTTTGACACGTAGTTAATTTTGGGTCATAGATGTATTTTTTTTGGTCACTAGTTAGATTTTCGCTAACTATGGACACAAACTCAATGCCCGATGAACAAGACATTTTTTTTAGGTCAACTATGATGCATGATACTGTAGCAGCGAGAGATAGCGTAGCTTCTTTCCAATGTGGTCGTACTAGAGAATTAAATTTCAGCACTCCCATCGAAGCTGAAGCTTTTGGTGTTTTACTTGGAATTGAACTTGCCATTAGGAAAACGTTCAGAAATGTTATGTTGGAAGGGGATTCGTAAACTATCATCAACTTTCTGAAGTTTAGGCGTGCTGATTTCTCATGGCGCATAAGGAATAATATCATCTCAAAGGCTACTTCAAAGCTCACCGTGAGACTTCTCTTGCTTTGCTGTTTAATTTGTTTATTCTTTTTCCAGGCATCAATAAGAAAAAATATTACTTTTGGAATGAAAGAACAACTAAAGATATATACATAGATAAGCTGCTTGAGCGGAAAGGTGAAGCAGTCTACGGTGTTTCATGTTTATAGGGGGTGTGGGGGTCATATATCACGAGTAGTTAAACACTTAAGGTAAAAATGGACCCAAAGAAGAGTTTCTTACTGTCATTCCTTGCCTCCCTCGCGTATTAGCTGCATATGGAAGGACTTTGTTGGGTGTGTACGAGTCGTGTACCTCCCTCGCGCATTTGCTGAGTATAAACTTTTCTTTCATTGTGCAATCTGATATAAACGCAGGATGGTCCTTTGGTCGATGGAGGTGATGTTGTACTGTTCACTAATATATGGCTATTGGCTACATAATGAGTGTTTATGCTCCCCTACTTTAATACAAGTGCTTAGTTGAAGAAAGAATAAGTTGGAATGTGGATCGACCTTTATTTTTATTTTATTTTCTTGAAAAAAAAAAGATTCAACAGTGCTCTGATGTACTGGTTTGGCAAGTTTGGGACAGAACAAGATATTAAGGGGGTTGACCCGCAGAGACATTTTTTAGAAGCAGTTCAGAGAATTCTTTGCATGTGAAATTAGAGGGAAATCGAAGTGATTGACAGTCTTGTTGGTGACTACTCGATTACTTTTGCTCTGTAAATTGGCAAATATTGAATTTGAGTAGAATTAGGTATATATATATTTTTATTTTTTGATCAAAAGAGAAGTGTTTGTACCGTGTTTAAAATACATGGAAAGCGCGTTATTCAAGCCCGTTTAGCCCGTCTACCCGTGAAGATTCCAGAAGTTTCCAGAAGACTTGCTTCCCAAGTTGCTTGCACATTAAATTTACACCAGAATTAGGGTTACATAAACACTATAAATACATGTATCCTAAACCCTAATGGGATATGAAATTTTAGGTTAGCTAACCCAGGGAAAATTATTGTATCCCACAATCAATAAAATATTTCTCTGTTCCACCGTGGATGTAGGCAACACTTGCCGAACCACGTTAAATCCGTGTCTTCTCTTTTATTTTCAATTGTTTTCTAACCCTAATTTATCATGATAATCACCAAATCATCGAATTTAGTGCCTAAAATTTATTTTGGGTACAAACATTAGCGCCGACTAAGGGGATTCGTGTAAAACGATCGTGTTTTTCCATTGAGATAGGTGCGTCAAAAAACCTCAAAAAACGTGCACGAATTTTCAAAGAAAATCAAAGAAAAAAAAAAAGTTAGGGTTGAAGAAACCGTTATGAGGTTGAAGAAACCGTTACTTAAAGGTTGAAGAAACTGTTGCGAACAGTTAAAGAAAGCGTGACCAAAACAACAAAGAGAAGAAATCACATAAACGGTTGCCAAAGGTTTCGTCATCCAACCATTGGTACACCTCCGAGATCCAATAATCGATCCGCTCGGATACGAAAGATCCAAGCCGTACGATCTGTCTAAATTACGGTACACCAAATGATCCAAAGGCTTCTCGCGCCACGTCGAGCACCCTACGTCCAGTCAAGCAACGCCACATCGGCTCTTTTTCGCCATGTCACAGACCGTACGTCACGGTCAAGACCGCCACGTATGCAATAGCACGCGCGCTTCGTTCAAACCTTGTTTCATGAATAACTTCTTTGTTTTAAGTCCGAATTGAGTGATTTTTGGCTGGTTAGAATCGTATTTCTATTCCCTACAACATGGAAGCAAAAAATCCAGTGTTCGAGAAACTTTGATGTGCACTTCGAGCAGCAACATGATCGATTTCGAGGTTCATGGATGACGACATGATCGGGTTCGAGGTTCGTGGATGGCGATATGATCGAGAGTTCGATACGAGGATTGCTTAGACCCTTCAATATTTATCCTTGCATCACATCGCAAGAATATAAAGCCTCACCTTGCACGTGAGCACTTAAGTCTTGCTCTTATCGCAAGCATAAAATCTCGTCTTGCACGCGAGTATGAAAGACTTGCACCTTGGCAAGCACAAAGTCTCGTATCGACCACGAGCCCAATGCCCGATATTGGTCCAAAGACTCGTACTCAACACAAGCAATACAGCCCAAATTTGCCCGAGCAAAATGAGCGCTACAGCCTTGTTACGTTGCGAGCCTAAAGCCTTGCCCAGCCCGCAAGCACATTACATTTCACTCAAGACTCGACTAGCTCTCGAAAGCATCACAAGTCCACCACGTGGCAAAAGTCTCGCCTAGCACGTGAGCATTTTTTATTTTATTTTATTTTGTTATTTTTTGCAGGTAATTACAGTTGGGGGCGTCTTTGCAATGTCTCTACAAATGCTTGGGGGCGAGTTACGTCATCAACGGTCGACGCAGCAGGAAAAACAAACTTCTTAACCCCAACAAGTTGGAGGTTAAGAGGGGGCGATGTTTGTACCGTGTATTTTATACACGGAAGGCCCGTAAATCAAGCCCGTGAAGGAAGATTCTAGAAGTTTCCAGAAGGCTTTTTGCCCAAGTTGCTTGCACATCAAGTTTGTACCAGAATTAGGGTTACATAAACACTATAAATACATGTATCCTAAACCCTAAGAAGGATATGGAATTTTAGGTTAGCTAACCCAGGGAAAATTATTATATCCCACAATCAATAAAATATTTCTCAGTTCCACCGTGGATGTAGGCAACACTTGCCGAACCACGTTAAATCCGTGTCTTCTCTTTTATTTTCAATTATTTTCTAACCCTAATTTATCATGATAATCACCAAATCATCATGTTTAGTGCCTAAAATTTAACGTGGTTCGGCAATTGAAAATTAGGGTGATTATTTTATTTTGGGTACAAACACGATGATTTGGTGATTATCATGATAAATTAGGGTTAGAAAACAATTGAAAATAAAAGAGAAGACACGGATTTAACGTGGTTCGGCAAGTGTTGCCTACATCCACGGTGGAACAGAGAAATATTTTATTGATTTTGGGATACAATAATTTTCCCTGGGTTAGCTAACCTAAAATTCCATATGCCATTAGGGTTTAGGATACACGTATTTATAGTGTTTATGTAACCCTAATTCTGGTATAAACTTAATGTGCAAGCAACTTGGGCAGCAAGTCTTCTAGAAACTTCTGGAATCTTCACGGGTAGACGGGCTAAACGGGCTTGAATAACGCGCTTTTCATGTATTTTAAACACGGTACAAACATCGCCCCCTCTTAAGCTCCAACTTGTTGGGGGTTAAGAAATTCCTTTATCCTTTCGCGTCGACCGTTGATGACGTAACTCGCCCCCAAGCATGTGTAGAGACATTACAAAGATGCCCCCAACTGTAATTACCTGCAAAAAATAAAAAAATAAAATAAAAAATGCTCACGTGCTAGGCGAGACTTTTTGCCACGTGGTGGACTTGTGATGCTCGAGAGCTAATCGAGCCTTGAGTGAAATGTAATGTGCTTGTGGCTGGGGCAAGGCTTTTTGCTCGCAACTAGAGCTGGCAAAAAAGCTGAAACCCGCGGATAAACCTGTACCCAGCCCGTGAAAACCCTAACCCGGCTTGGCTGGGTTATAAACAAGCCGGGTTAGGGTTAGATAAATGGTGGATTGTTAGTAAACGGGCTAACCCATGCCCGGCCTGTAAACCCGCAGGTAAACCAGTAAACCCGTGTACAATATCTTATTAATAAGTTAGATGTAATCCTGACCATTTGATCATCTAGGGTTCATCCTATCCCTATGTTTAAGGTATAAAATGCACTAAAAACCCTAGCAGTATCATTTCATTCTTCGTCCTCTTTCTTTTCTTTCTCTCCCAACACCCTACTGTCTTCTCCTCCTGCGGCTGCGCCGTCTCACCACCTCCGTTTTTCTTCTTTAGCTTTTATTTTTTATTCTTCTTCATCTCAGTATCTCTTGCATGGTTGGTACTTTAACTCCACGGTGATGATGATGTTGATGATTTAAGGCTATAAATTGACAATTTTTAAAACTAGGGTTTAGTAATATACTAATATTGATTTTGGCTGATTGTTGTGCAGGTTAATTTGAGGAACTTGAACTTCTGTTTTATCATTTGTTGAATCAATTTCTGAATATGAGTTAATTTTTATTTTCTTATTCAGATTTTGTATGTGCTAATAGCCTGATTCTATAGATTCATCTAAAGACCTAAAGATCAAATTAACTTTTAGTTTTGCTGATTGGTTAAAATTAATTTTTATTTTTGGGGTTTTGGAGATACACCAATACTTTTTGGGTCTGTATGAGTTGAGAAGAACATAACGATGGTCCTGGTGATTGATTGCTGATGGTCTGAGGAGGTCTGTTGATTTAAGTGTTGTGGCTTACAAGACAATCGTTGGTGGTTATTGTATGGGCATAAATCGATGTGGCTTGGCTGAGAAATAACGGAACGGATGATTTGATTTTGTTTGGAAAATTGGTGAAGATCATAAATTCAGAATCAGAGGTGAGACTTTGTTCGAAGAGATAGAATTTTTTTTTGTTTTTCAGATTAGCCTTCAAATCTCGATTTTCAGTGTGATTTGGAGCTAGATTTCTAGCTTTTTCTTGTATGATTTTGTGGTAACTATGATTTTCAATTCCTTGTACACTAAAGACTTATTATGTTTTTTACCCTTTGAGAAGACGAGTAAGTTTCGTTGGTGTTTCATCTGTTGATTGAATTGAGTTCGAATTAGATGAATTATAGGCTGTAGGGAAGGAGCTTTTTATGGCCTGAATGTGGCCAGAAATATCCAGAATACAGAGCAGATCTGTCAAAATCGGTTTCGCGACTTGACTCTCCGTAAACCAGTCACCCGTGAACCCGTTGGCTTTACCCATTACGGGCGCGGGTGGGACAAATGACCACCCGTGAAGAGTATCAACCCTCAGGTTTTAGCCCGTGTTAACCCAAACCCATGTATCCCGTAACAAGCCAGCCCGGCCCGCCCGTTTGCCAGCTCTACTCGCAACGTAACAAGGCTGTAGCGCTTGCTGCTCGGGCAGGCTGGCTGTTGCTTGTGTTGAGTACGAGTCTTTGGACCAATATCGGGCATTGGGTTCGTGGTTGAGATGAGACTTTATGCTTGCCAAGGTGCAAGTCTTTCATACTCGTGTGCAAGACGAGGTTTTATGCTTGCGATAAGAGCAAGACTTATGTGCTCACATGCAAGGTGAGGCTTTAGGTGCTTGCTATGTGATGCAAGGATAAATATTGAAGGGTCTAAGCAATGCTCATCTTGAGCTTGACAATGTCGCTATCCACGAACCTCGAACTCGATCATGTCGTTATCCACGAACCTCGAACTCGATCATGTTGCTGTCCCAAGTGCATATAAATGTTTCTCGAACACTGGAGTTTTTGCATCCATGTTGTAGAGGATTGAAAGATGAATCCAACGAGCCAAAAATCACTCAATTCGGACTTAAAATGTAGAAGTTATTGACGAAACAAGATTTGAACGAAGCGCGCGTGCTGTTGCATACGTGGCAGTGCTGACTGGACCAAATGACTGACTGGCACTGCTGACAAGGATGAGTTGCTGACATGGTACCAAGACAGTGCTGACGTGGCAGATCAAATCACCAAAATTCGCTGACGTGGCAACCGAGTCATTGCTGACGTGGCGGCTGAGTCATTGATGACGTGGCGTCGCTGATTGGAATATTGTGCGGAAGTGGCGACACCTGATTGGACAGAAGCTGCTGAGGTGGACCCACGTGGCTCTGAGAAGTACTGGATCGCTGGTGTATGATAGATACATTTTTGTGTCTATTTTGTTCTCAATGCTCTGTATTGTTAGTGCTCGATATTGTACTAATTATGGTTGTTTGTGTGTTTGTAGGTATTTTTGGGCAATAAACATTTTTGGAAAATTCGGCTCGAAAAGTTAATTTTGGAACCCGGAGGACACGTGTTATTCGGACTCTCATTTTTGGTTAAGGGGCACTCAATTGATAAGGAGTACCCTCCTGCTATTCGCACCCCATTCTGGATAGGGGGTGTCCATCTTCTTCACGGTTTTAAGGACAGAACATGGAGGGAAAAAATGGTTTGAAAAGCGAGAACTTCTGGAAGAATTTGTAGGAGATTCTCTCGTGATTTTCTGTTAGACTTGGATATATATCATCCTGTTTTAACAAAACAGAGATGGTAATGTGTTTGGTATCAATAAAAAAGGGAAGCTACGTGGATAACTCACCGGTTAGAAGCAACATATTTTTGAGATTATGTGGAAGATTTTGTTGAAGATTTTCAAGGGATTCGGATGAGGAGTTGTTGATCACATTGTCCACAAATATTCCACGTGATTAGAGAAGGGAGATTCTGCTATATTTGCGTGTTTGGAGTGTGCCAACAGATGCAGAGCGTGTGAAGATGATCAGAAGATAAGAAAAAGGAATAAAATCCCGAGAAGTTATGGCAGCATTATTGAGAGTTAACACGAAGATTTACTTGAGGCTGGAGAGTATATAAACGATGATAGGGGTCCATAGAAGGGTATGGAGAGTTAGGGAGAGGTACAGAGCAACAAAAGAGTCAGAAATTGGAGTTACATGGAACTACCATTTCTGCTGCTGCTGAAGAACACGAAGAACATCAACGCACAGGGGACCGTCGTTCTTCTACAGTGACAACGACACTTAGACTAAGTCTTATGGGCTAGATTGGAGGTGCTAGATTAGCACTTAAGTGTTGCAATTCAAAAAAAAAGCGTAGCAAAAAAGTTAACACTAGTTCTCTCTCATAGCATACAGAGCTAGCATGTGAAGTAGCATGCTAGATAGTTACTGTTGAATGGTTCAGCTTGAAAAACTACCTTTTCGCGGAATGGTTCAGCGCTGAGGGGTTTATTTTTGATCTGATTTTGAGATTTGAAGCGCTGAATGGTTTAGCGCTGGTGTTTGAATGGTTCATACTGGCGCGAATGGTTCAACGCTTGGCTGACGTGGACTGCTAATCTAGCTGCTAGATTAGCACTCCCATAAGACTTAGTAGGTATTTCTGACTGCTAATCTAGGTGCTAGACTAGCACCCCATAAGACTTAGTCTTAGGCAAGGGTCGTAATACGGAAGGCAGACTTAAAATTTCAGAGAATGAAGAACACTTTACATGTATCGTTCTCTCAGAATGATCCGTTTGTAACAATTAAAACTATTACAAATCAGGCTTTTCATCTCTTCTCCCTTGTTCATCATTTGTAAACCATTTTTGAGCATTAATAATGATTTTTGAGCGTGTTTCCAACATGATGAGCTAGAACCCATCACTGGGACGACGACGAGGAAGTCGTTTTGCACCCATGTGGTAATTCCATTTAATTCCTTTATGACTATTTGCACTATTATAATTGATTTATGATTTTTCTTGAATATTTGTGAATTCGTTAGATGTCGCATGCTTAGTCTTAGGTACTTTAGATGCGTCATGCTTGTGAATTACATATATTTCTTTATAACATCTACCTTGGAAAAGAATTAGAGTCGATGTTTGTTATTTTGTGAGCTTCAATTCTCCGGAATTAATAGATGAACCGCATGAATATGAGAATTGGTGGAATCCCGAGTCCCAGTAACTCTCTTCGTTTTGTGACATAAATTGTATATATTCTCTATTTTTATTATTTTTCTTTATTAAATCCTAAAATCGATTTCAACAAGTTCGAGTGAACGACAACTCTACTTACCACTATTCTAAAATTCGATCAGTGTACCCGTGTGTGACGGACCGGAAAATTACGCCTTTGGCGCGTTGCCCCGCAGGCCGTAATCTCCCCGGTGCGCCATGATGAAGCTACGATCCGGGCCTCAAAGATAGGCAAATGCACGTCCAATTGCCCTTGCAAGCATGCTCGTGGAGCATGACGCAGCTAACTTAGCTTCCACACCATTCCAACTTACCCTTGTCCCGCAAAAGGGTTTAAGGCCATAAGGCCAATGCCAATGCATTTTTCATGCGTCTCTGGCTTTACCTTTACGTAGGGAATTCATAAATGAATTTCCTAGCTAGCTGAGCAACCGTCACATTGCCGTGTCTTGTCCAGGCATAAGCCTTAGACTTTAGCGTAGGCCACACTAAGCCCTTGCCATTTCCCACGTTACCTCGCTTACCATCTCTTTATAACTTGATAGGAAGTATGAGCATCCACTTGCTGGCATGCAACTAAGCCTCATCAAGTCTGGCCACAATCATCTCTTCCGTCGAGCTACCAAGCTTAGATGATATGAGGGGCCAACGTCTTTGGACCGGCAATGCCGCAACTCATTGCGGCTGCCTACGCACCCTTCCCTACTCTAAAGGGATCAAGCACGATGAGTAGTTCATCCACGAAGGGACGTAAACTTAAGCCAACTCGTTTGCATGGGTGTGTCCAAGCAATAATGGAAATGGCCTAGTCCGTATAGGCCATTCCGTCGGAATGCATCCAAGTGATGCATGTTTGGTCCGCAATATGGCATAATGATGCCTAAGCATCAAATGCCTTCTTCGCGAGGCTACGCAACTATAAATGAGCCTTAGGCACCATTTATACTCTTCCGGCTAAGCTATGAAGCTTACTTGGTGCATAGTCCGCATATGCACCATCAACCAACTACCCCTCCCTATATATGTTAATTTGACATTTTTAGAACTCAATTTGGGGGACCAAAATATTTCATCAACTCCGTTTACTATTCATGGACGTTGCCATATATTTTCCCGATATCCGCCATGTTGGCCGTCCTCTCCAACCCACCGTCCGGCCATGTTGGCCGTCCTTCTCAACTCCCGATGTCCGCCATGTTGGCCGTCCACTTCCAAGGTCATCTACCCAATCGACCTAATGCATCATTTGATGCAAGATTGGCTCTTGGCCAATGTAGCTTCCAACCAATGCCATATTGACCTTAGCCAATATGCATATGCGATGTGCCTTACTTGGCACCATATATGGCCCAGGGCCAAATGCATCTCACCATGCAAAGGAAGCTTTGGATGAAGCTTCATCACAAGCAAATGGCGCATCTTTTAGCATGTGCCATGCTAAAAACACGAGGTGTTACATTATCACACCCTTCAAAGAATTTCGTCCCCGAAATTCAAAACCAAAGCTATTGTGGACAATCTCTTCGAGTTGGATTTCCTGAGCAAAAGTCCCATACCAGAAGCTCAGAAATCACGGGTTTCTTCAAGTTGTCATGAAAAACAATTTAGACCTTCTGAGCACATGTCCAATACCAGCTGCCCAGGAATCCAAAAAGTGCCCACAACAAAACAAGAATCGCAATTGGCCAGTGCCAAGAGGATATCTCGATAAGGTATCCTAGATAGCATCCCATACTACCACCCAGGAATCCCTAAGGTTCACAAGTTGAAAGATGTCATCGAAATGACGAGGCAAAACTCAACGCAACACCGTGAGGACCAATCTCTAATGCCGAGTGTGCGGTTGGATGCAAGCCACCGTCCCCGACTGATTTACGGTTGCCACTCGTAAGTGGGATGCTAGCGGCTCGACAACGCACACCCTTGGCCGGTGCCAATGTGTGGGGATGATCGGTCCCCATTGTCTACCCACCGTCCCAGACGGTCTTCCGGATGCTCGTAGCGGGGTGCCACGAGGCCCGGCAAACTCACGGTGCTTATACAAGCTCAACTCGATTTGCAAAGTAATTGGCTCAGCTTACAAACTCTTTCCCGCGCGAAGTTGGCCTACTCTCCAACTTTAAGTTTCCATCAAGGAAAATACTCGCCAATGAGTCCACTCCGCACAAGTCCCTAGAGTTTTCTCGGAACTTGCTCGATACCATCTCTGTGACGGGACCGGAAAATTACGCCTTTGGAGCGTTTCCCGCAGCCGTAATCTCCCTTGGTGCGCCATGATGAAGCTACGATCCGGGCCTCAAAGCTAGGCAAATGCACGTCCAATTGCCCTTGCAAGCATGCTCGTGGAGCATGACGCAGCCTAACTTAGCTTCCACACCATTCCAACTTACCCTTGTCCCGCAAAAGGGTTTAAGGCCATAAGGCCAATGCCAATGCATTTTTCATGCGTCTCTCGGCTTTACCTTTACGTAGGGAATTCATAAATGAATTTCCTAGCTAGATGAGCAACCGTCACATTGCCGTGTCTTGTCCGAGGCATAAGCCTTAGACTTTAGCGTAGGCCACACTAAGCCCTTGCCATTTCCCACGTTACCTCGCTTACCATCTCTTTATAACTTGATAGGAAGTATGAGCATCCACTTGCTGGCATGCAACTAAGCCTCATCAAGTCTGGCCACAATCATCTCTTCCGTCGAGCTACCAAGCTTAGATGATATGAGGGCCAACGTCTTTGACCGGCAATGCCGCAACTCATTGCGGCTGCCTCACGCACCCTTCCCTACTCTAAAGGGATCAAGCACAGACCGTAGTTCATCCACGAAGGGACAGAAACTTAAGCCAACTCGTTTGCATGGGTCTGTCCAAGCAATAATGGAAATGGCCTAGTCCGTATAGGCCATTCCGTCGGAATGCATCCAAGTGATGCATGTTTGGTCCATAATATGGCATAATGATGCCTAAGCATCAAATGCCTTCTTCGCGAGGCTACGCAACTATAAATGAGCCTTAGGCACCATTTATACTCTTCCTAGCTAAGCTATGAAGCTTACTTGGTGCATAGTCCGCATATGCACCATCAACCAACTACCCCTCCCTATATATGTTAATTTGACATTTTTAGAACTCAATTTGGGGGACCAAAAATATTTCATCAACTCCCCGTTTACTATTCATGGACGTTGCCATATATTTTCCCGATATCCGGCCATGTTGGCCGTCCTCTGCCAACCCAATGTCCGGCCATGTTGGCCGTCCTCTGCCAACCTGATGTCCGGCCATGTTGGCCGTCCACTTCCAAGGTCATCTACCCAACTGACCTAATGCATCATTTGATGCAAGATTGGCTCTTGGCCAATGTAGCTTCCAACCAATGCCATATTGACCTTAGCCAATATGCATATGCGATGTGCCTTACTTGGCACCATATATGGCCCAGGGCCAAATGCATCTCACCATGCAAAGGAAGCTTTGGATGAAGCTTCATCACAAGCAAATGGCGCATCTTTTAGCATGTGCCATGCTAAAAACACGAGGTGTTACATTATCACACCCTTCAAAGAATTTCGTCCCCGAAATTCAAAACCAAAGCTATTGTGGACAATCTCTTCGAGTTGGATTTCCCGAGCAAAAGTCCCATACCGAAGCTCGAAATCACGGGTTTCTTCAAGTTGTCATGAAAAACAATTTAGACCTTCGAGCACATGTCCAATACCAGCTGCCCGGAATCCAAAAAGTGCCCACAACAAAACAAGAATCGCAATTGGCCGATTGCCAAGAGGATATCTCGATAAGGTATCCTAGATAGCATCCCATACTACCACCCAGAATCCCTAAGGTTCACAAGTTGAAAGATGTCATCGAAATGACGAGGCAAAACTCAACGCAACACCGTGAGGACCAATCTCTAATGCCAGTGCGGTTGGATGCAAGCCACCGTCCCCGACCGATTTGCACGGGTTGCCACTCGTAAGTGGGATGCTAGCCGGACTCGACAACAACGCACACCCTTGGCCAGTGCCAATGTGTGGGGATGATCGATCCCATTGTCTACCCACCGTCCCGCACGGTCTTAGGATGCTCGTAAGCGGGTGCCAGAGGCCTGGCAAACTCACAGTACTTATACAAGCTCAACTCGATTTGCAAAGTAATTGGCTCAGCCAGCTTACAAACTCTTTCCCGCGTTGTTGGCCTACTCTCCAACTTTAAGTTTCCATCAAGGAAAATACTCGCCAATGAGTCCACTCCGCACAAGTCCCTAGAGTTTTCTCGGAACTTGCTCTGATACCATCTGTGACGGACCGGAAAATTACGCCTTTGGAGCGTTTCCCCGCAGGCCGTAATCTCCCCGGTGCGCCATGATGAAGCTACGATCCGGGCCTCAAAGCTAGGCAAATGCACGTCCAATTGCCCTTGCAAGCATGCTCGTGGAGCATGACGCATCTAACTTAGCTTCCACACCATTCCAACTTACCCTTGTCCCGCAAAAGGGTTTAAGGCCATAAGGCCAATGCCAATGCATTTTTCATGCGTCTCTGGCTTTACCTTTACGTAGGGAATTCATAAATGAATTTCCTAGCTAGATGAGCAACCGTCACATTGCCGTGTCTTGTCCAGGCATAAGCCTTAGACTTTAGCGTAGGCCACACTAAGCCCTTGCCATTTCCCACGTTACCTCGCTTACCATCTCTTTATAACTTGATAGGAAGTATGAGCATCCACTTGCTGGCATGCAACTAAGCCTCATCAAGTCTGGCCACAATCATCTCTTCCGTCGAGCTACCAAGCTTAGATGATATGAGGGGCCAACGTCTTTGGACCTAAGCAATGCTGCAACTCATTGCGGCTGCCTACGTACCCTTCCCTACTCTAAAGGGATCAAGCACAGACCGTAGTTCATCCACGAAGGGACAGAAACTTAAGCCAACTCGTTTGCATGGGTGTGTCCAAGCAATAATGGAAATGGCCTAGTCCGTATAGGCCATTCCGTCGTAATGCATCCAAGTGATGCATGTTTGGTCCGCAATATGGCATAATGATGCCTAAGCATCAAATGCCTTCTTCGCGAGGCTACGCAACTATAAATGAGCCTTAGGCACCATTTATACTCTTCCGGCTAAGCTATGAAGCTTACTTGGTGCATAGTCCGCATATGCACCATCAACCAACTACCCCTCCCTATATATGTTAATTTGACATTTTTAGAACTCAATTTGGGGGACCAAAAATATTTCATCAACTCCCCGTTTACTATTCATGGACGTTGCCATATATTTTCCTGATATCCGGCCATGTTGGCCGTCCTCTGCCAACCCACTGTCCGGCCATGTTGGCCGTCCTCTGCCAACCCGATGTCCGGCCATGTTGGCCGTCCACTTCCAAGGTCATCTACCCAACTGACCTAATGCATCATTTGATGCAAGATTGGCTCTTGGCCAATGTAGCTTCCAACCAATGCCATATTGACCTTAGCCAATATGCATATGCGATGTGCCTTACTTGGCACCATATATGGCCCAGGGCCAAATGCATCTCACCATGCAAAGGAAGCTTTGGATGAAGCTTCATCACAAGCAAATGGCGCATCTTTTAGCATGTGCCATGCTAAAAACACGGGGTGTTACATTATCACACCCTTCAAAGAATTTCGTCCCCGAAATTCAAAACCAAAGCTATTGTGGACAATCTCTTCGAGTTGGATTTCCTGAGCAAAAGTCCCATACCGGCTTCGGGAAATCACGGGTTTCTTCAAGTTGTCATGAAAAACAATTTAGACCTTCTGAGCACATGTCCCATACCACCTGCCCAGGAATCCAAAAAGTGCCCACAACAAAACAAGAATCGCAATTGGCCAGTGCCAAGAGGATATCTCGATAAGGTATCCTAGATAGCATCCCATACTACCACCCAGGAATCCCTAAGGTTCACAAGTTGAAAGATGTCATCGAAATGACGAGGCAAAACTCAACGCAACACTGTGAGGACCAATCTCTAATGCCAGTGCAGTTGGATGCAAGCCACCGTCCCTGACGGATTTACCGGGTTGCCACTCGTAAGTGGGATGCTAGCCGGCTCGACAACGCACACCCTTGGCCGCTGCCAATGTGTGGGGATGATCAGTCCCATTGTCTACCCACCGTCCCAGCACGGTCTTCCGGATGCTCGTAAGCAGGGTGCCACAGAGGCCTGGCAAACTCACAGTACTTATACAAGCTCAACTCGATTTGCAAAGTAATTGGCTCAACAGTTTCTTCATCTTCGTAACGGTTGCTTCAACTGTTTCGCAACAGTTTCTTCAACCTTCGTAACGGTTTCTTCAAACTTTGTAACGGTTTCTTCAACCTCGCAACGGTTTCTGCAACCCTAACTTTTTTTTTTCTTTTGCTGATTTTTGCTAAAAATTTGTGCACGTTTTTTGAGGTTTTTTGACGCACCTATCTCAATGGAAAAACACGATCTTTTTACACGAATCCCCTTAGTCGGCACCAAAGTTTGTACCCAAAATAAATTTTAGGCACTAAACACGATGATTTGGTGATTATCATGATAAATTAGGGTTAGAAAACAATTGAAAATAAAAGAGAAGACACGGATTTAACGTGGTTCGGCAAGTGTTGCCTACATCCACGGTGGAACAAAGAAATATTTTATTGATTGTGGGATACAATAATTTTCCCTGGGTTAGCTAACCTAAAATTCCATATCCTTCTTAGGGTTTAGGATACATGTATTTATAGTGTTTATGTAACCCTAATTCTGGTACAAACTTGATGTGAAAGCAACTTGGGCAACAAGCCTTCCGGAAACTTCTAGAATCTTCCTTCACGGGCTTGATTTACGAGCCTTCCGTGTATAAAATACACGGTACAAACAAGAAGATTTTATTGAGATAGAAAGGATACACAGAAAATTCTACCAGAGGTAGATTAAAAGAAACAAAAAATTAAATAAAAACACAAAGCAAATTACATAAAAACAAGCCTCTCTAACCAAAAATGCGCACTGAGAAGCTTCTACAAAGTTACATACAATATTGTTAGATACAACTTACCTAGTTCTCATGAGTCGAAAGATTCGTTATGTTTCTTCCTTCGTTGTATCATATTACGAATGCTATTCGTTGTGTTTATTCCTTCTTTCTTTGTTTCTTCTCCTTGAACCAGGCATACCCCGTGTAGATACAAAATACCGCACACCAATCAAGTATGCGAAATCATGATCATTAAGACCGAGCGAAGACAATCGCACACAGCTTACCCAGAATGACGCACCATATGACGTCAGCTTGATCACGAGAAAAGTGTGAAGAGCCATGCGATGTTGTAGAGTATGTGCGAGAAGAGTCAATGTAAGCGTACATTAATGACGCACGCCAGATCTGAAAATAGGGGCTTTATTAGCTGTCCTCCACTATGTAAACTCCTATATAAGGAGTCAAGCGACCATGTATTGAGAGAGAGCTTTTTTGAGGGTCTAGACAAGATATTTAAGAGAGAGAAAGATTATTTACTTCCCAAGTTAGGATTTTCTCATTACTTTGTATCCAATTAGAAGATCTTGATGAATGTTCTTGTGATTCTCATGGACTTAACTTAGATTGTTTTATAGATTTTGCTAAGGGTGTGGTTGTAGGATTTCCTGCAAAAATTTAACGCTAGAAATCATCTCGGAATGATGTATCCTGTTAGTGGAAGTTCTTAAAAACAAGTTAGAAGATATTCATAATCTTGGAAAAGTTTGGAAGTTTAGATCTAAAAGATTCGGTTAATAGCCTTAAGTTTCAAGAAAAACAATCTTCACTAGAAAAATCTTTGGATCTTAAGAGAGTATTTAATCTTTGAATAGCAAAAAAAATTGCTACAGATAAATAAGATGGTGAGACAAACAACTATAGCAGAACAAGCAGTAGCAACTAGGAGGAGCAGAAGAATCGCTGGAAAAAGAAGGAGCGAAATCGCTGAATCCCCAAGGATGGGAGAAAGAATAATAGAGGAAATCAAGTTTAAATTCAGATTCAAAACGAACCACTGCAGAATAACATTATCGATTACGACAGAGCAAGCGTTCATACAGTAAATACAGATTCAACAGAAGAAGAAGAGGAAAGAAGTGGATCTCCAGGACTAATAGAAGGGAATGAGGAGAACATGACAATAGAGGAACTTTGACAAAGGTTGATTGCAGAAAGAAGGAGAGAAGATGAAGAGCGTGCGAATTTGATGCGTCAGAATAATAAGTTAAGAGAAGAGAACATAAGATTGCAAGAGCAAAGATCAAGAAGCACCACACGTGCGAGCTCAACGTCAAGGACAAGCAAGAGTACATCCAGACGTAGCCAATCTATTAGAAGGGTATCATACAAGAGTCACCTTTGGATAATATTGCTGAAAATTTTCAGGTAATGACGACTTGTTGGATCAACGCGGTCAACATCGCATAGAACAACAACCAGTTGATGACCGGTACGTACAACAGGGCGAAGAGCATCGCGCGGAAGAAGGTAACAGAGACAATAGACGCGAACGACAAGGCGAACGACATCGCGTTCACCATGACCAGGATGAGGAGGATGATGAAGAACAAGGAAGAATTATACTATAAGGAAGAGAAATGATAAGAGATCAACGTGAACACGAAGAAGAAGCTGCAAGACATAAAATCGCCCAGATACATGCAAGGAATGAAAGAGAAAGACGCAGAAAAAGAATAGAAGAAGCTTAAGAGAGAGAGATACAAGAAGCTATGCGTCAGAATAATCATGACAACATAATAAGGCAAGCAAGGTTGAAAAAAACCATGCAATAAAATGCAGACCAAATCACGATGAGGAAATCTTTAGAGAATTAGCTGAGATTAGAGAAATGATAACCGCACGAAGAGATGGAGGCAGACGACAACTGGATGAAGCGATAGAAGTAGCGGGAAGAACACCATTTTCTAGGAGAATACAATGTGCAGTTATACCACCTAAATGTAATTTCCCTGCGTTTACTAACATCTTTGATGGAAGCACATGTGCGGTGCAACATATAAGAGCGTACATGCCGATCTCTCTTACGATGGGAAGCATACGATGCGGTACTCAGAAATATTTCCAAAGCCTAACCTAGAGAAGCTTTGCAATGGTTTGAAGGTTTACTAGTTGGTACCATCCGATAATTTCACCACTTACAAAATATCTTTCTAGGAAATAACATCAGCAATAATATGTTAAGACCTGGAATAGAGAAAGTGTTCAACTTACATAGAAGAACCAATGAAAGTTTGCGAAAGATAACCACGCGTTGGAGGAGCAGGTGCAGTGAAATGGCCAGACGAGTAGATGAAAGGAACCTCATATTAGCCTTCATCAACGCACTATTTGAAATCGATTTATTGTATACACAGATCTTTAGGATAAAAGATACGATAACCATGGCAAAACTACGCGAGTATCAAGAGGAGTACATCGCTCTTGAAGAAAATCAAAACGAAATGGAATCTTATCCAGTGGCTATCACGAACGCAGGAAACATCAGTCTACTCCCAAGAAAAACAAATGTCGTTACAAGTACATCTCAGAGGGACAAAGGAAAGCAGATAGTGAATGAAGAACAAAAACTGGTGGCTATGGGAAGTAGGGATCAAGAAGAATTTGAAAGAGAAATATAGTTCAATAATCGTGTAGGAAACAATAAGATTGAGATACTCGATTACCATCCAGAAGGATACAGAGGGCGAAAGCAATATTATAACCAAGGCCAAGGAAGCAATAGAGTAATCTGGGAACATATGAAGATGCCGCATCTAAACACCACGGTAGACAAAATCTGGGAAGCAATAATTTTGATGGAAGAAATACCATTACCACCAAATATGAGAGATAAACCGCCACCAGGGAGGAGAAGTAGCGAATTCTGCGCCTACCATCACTTCCACGGTCACACAACTAACAACTGTAGAAATGTCAAGAAAATCATATTAAGGATGATTGATCAAGGAAAGCTAGACCACTTCCTAGTACGACAGCCACAAAATATCCCACCACCACCAGCAGGGCGTGCACAAGATAGGGAGACAGGAAAGAAAACATATCTGATCGAAGTGGGCGCGAAGGAAAATAATTTGTATTGTAATTCGATAATACACTCATTCAAAAGCATAGAAGATTTCCATGATAATGTCTTAAGTCGAGTTCATACAAGAGCTAGTGATGGAAGGGAAATACTTAACCTTGTGAAGATATCACCACTGAAAGATTTCCAGAGACATCCTATTTCCTTTAATGTAGAATAAGTAACAGGAAGAGGAGAACAACACAAGAGTCCATCAGTGGTTAAGTTAGAAATCAATACAAAGGCAAAAGCTGATGAAGATGAATAGAGGATGCAAACACATGGGCTATAAAAAAAAATACTGATAGATCTCGGGAGTTTAGTGGATATTCTAGTTTTATCACACATACAAGACTATGGGTGGTAGAGATGAAGAACTCATCCCATAAACATACAATATTTATAGTTTCAACGGAACAACTAACAAGCCAAAGGGAGAGATAGCGATGTGAATCCCTTTAAGGAGCATACCAACAAAAATAGTATTTTGCGTCGTTGACGTAGAATCACCCTATAATGCTCTAATAGGAAGACCATGGTTACATGGTATTCTAGGAGTGGCTTCAACTTTCCACCAATGCATCAAGTTCCCTCTACCTCAAGGTGTTGGTGTAATAAGAAGAGATCCAAATGAAGGAAAACCTCGCCATGACATTGATGTTGACAAATGTGAAGAATGCACAAGCAAGCGAAGAAATTGGAAGAAGCAGATAAAAGATAGCCAGAGAAGTGAGCGATTAATGGTGGATGCTGTGAAAAAGGAGAATGAAATGAGAAAGACTCCCACGAAGGCGACAACGACCGCACAAGAAAGCGAACGTGACAAGTATATTACAATGAGCGAATTCAAGGAAGGAGATTTGGTGTTGAGGCAGAAACCACCCTATCGGAAAAATAGTAAGATACAAATGGAGAATATATGGGAAGGGCCATACAGAATCAGGAAGATAGTTGGAAATGGGATGTATGAGTTAGTAGGTGAGAAAGAAGAAAAACCATCTGATGAACTATGGAAAGTGTACTTGAAGAAATATGGTTCGTGCGACAGTCATAGCACATCAGAAGCTGTGGAACGTATGCGAATTAATGTATTGGAAAATATACGTGAACTTAATGAAGTACAGAAGGTGAAAGAAACAAGCAAGTTATCTCAGATATGAGATCATCTAAGAAAATAGTTATCATGTGGACTAATAAGCAAAAAGAGCAGATATCAGCACTGTATTAACCAAGAGTATGAATGCAAATGAAAATTTTATTTCTTTATGATAATATCATATCAGAAAAAGGCAAAAATAAGACCTTAATAAAAGGTTACAGAAGTAAAAACTCCAATAGGTATCCAATTATGGCGTGCACCCTAGTTTGCATACAACAAGAGAAAATAATAAGACCTAACACGCGTCATATTGGGGAAAACCTAGTTAGCATGACTCAGGTGAAAGCTACACCGACCTTGGAGCCTGATTCATGGAGATTTGGGGTGAAACAAAAGCCCATACAGTAGACCGCCTTAGTTGAAAGACTAAGGTAAGAAGCTCTCTACTAAGAAGTGCAGAAACTCGATCAAGGCGCCGAGGTACACGGTTGAGTAAAGAGTGCCTCGGGCGTCTAGAGTGTACCTGGCCGCTCTTGACAAGTCTTGACTATGATGCACTCGGTCCGAAGAAATCCCACTTAGGGTGCGGTCTTATAACCATAAGCCATATCGGCGGAGGGATAAGAAGCAGAGAAAATAACTGATTGTTGCATCACTGGATGGGAGGAGCCCACCCTAACCCGGTAAGGGTAAGCTTCCTTGAAGGGGCAATCGGGGGGAATATAAGGAGGACACCCTCCATTAGGGAGCTGAATTTTGTCAAAAGACGTAAATATCCTGAGGTTTTTTACTCACGAGAGTATTAAGACTTGTCGTATTTGTGCGATAATAAAACCTGCAGAGGAAATAATACAATAAAAAGATAAGGCGAGATCAATGGGTTATTACATGAAAGTGTAAAAACCGCCTACGATCTCGTCGCACAAAAACGAAATCAAATCTTGGGCAAAATAATACCTTTACCTAGGAAGGCTAAATAAGACCTCATGAGAAAGTAGAAAAGAAACTTATATTGTTTTGCAGGTAAAAGAAATTAAACAGGCGAATTCGGTAGCATAAGAAAAAGACAGAGGAAATTTCTTGTAATCAGAGTGTATGGGTGCGAAAAGCCGACAGTACAAAACAAGGCTGAGGCATTATACAAAGAAATATGAGGGATAAACACGAATGAAGGCTCTCTCCATGCGAATGATGACACTATGAATAGATGCGCAAATGGTAAAACAACACATAGCTGAGGCAGGAGACAAGGACGCATACATAAGATAATATAAGGTAAAGATAAACTGAGCCTACATATATGTGTGCTTGACCCAATCATCTTGAAACGAATAACAGAGGAAAGTATGGGAATGCAAGCATATAGAGGAGTTTTATTCGCATCCATATGATAGACTCACGCACATGATAATGAATACAATACTTTTATAAATATGTACATGTTATTATCATTAGATTAACCCCAACTGTTGGAGAGAACATCATTTCAATTTTGTAAATACAGGTGTAACACAAGGAGAATCTAAACTAAGAAAGCCTCGAATGCTTAAGAGTTTACATTGGAGAGGTTCAATATACAAGAAATTGGTAAAAGATCTACAATGCAAAGATTGAGAAAGGATCTTCGGAAAGAATAACTATTTTCCACCCATGTCTTCTTCATTGACCTCATCGGCATTAGAATCATTGCCTTCCGCATCAGTCTTCTCATACTCATATTCTCCTTCACTGTCAGAGATGTCAGAGTCCTCTTCGTTAGGAGGAACTTCAACGAATTTATTAGTTGTAAGAGGAATGCTATTATCCGCACAGACTTTCTAAATAGCCGCGTCACGAATGCGAACAACATCATTGCTCAGGTTGGAAACTGTGGTAGTAAGCTTTTTCTTGAGCCTGCTGTATTTAGAATCACGAGCGGTAAGCTTCGCCTCCAGACCCTCAATTTTCTCACGAAATTCCTTTTCGTCATCTGCGAAAAAAGGAAAAGAAGGTTAAAGTTGTGTGAGAACTCTCATTAGGAAATAACAAAGGAATAAGAATTATAAACAACCTTCTTTTTTAGAAATAATATCTCTAACCAATGAAGCGTGATCATATTCAAGGCTAACATTTACAACTAAATCATTTCTGGCATTATCTAAGACCCTAGCAGCCCATTCGAATTCAGCATCACTCTCTATGAGAAGTCGGGAACGGATCAAATTCCCTCGTTCAACAAGTGCGTCTTTTTCGCTTCTAGCTAGATCCCTCTCTATTTGAACTTGAAGGATAGTTTCTTGAAATTCCTTCAAAGCTTTAGCACCTCTAAGAGCAACCTCAATAATATTCTGCATGTCCCTGAGTTTAAAATCAACTTGCTATCGGTTTCAAAATTCTGTCAAGATAATAAAGTTTATTTTGTGTTTCACTCTGGTTTCTTTCTTTCAAAGGATGTGCACACCACAATACTGTTGCGAGGAAGCAGTAAAAATGGACTCTACATATTTGACGGTGTACGAGAGATCGATAAAACTTAACTAACTGCTCTTGTGTCACCAACAATACCAATCTGGCATCAACGCCTAGGCCATCCAATGTTGCGTACTATCTTCTGATTTATAAAGAATTTTTCCCTTCCAGTATCAAATAAGAAGTTTGAATTTTTCCGTTCCTGTCATATAAGAAAAAGTCACAAACTTCCATTTCCTATCAGTTGTTCAACTTTTGATAAGCTTATGAGCTTAGTAGTCTCTGATTTATGGGTTTCCCCAACTGTTTCAAGAAATGGATATCGTTATTATCTGCTCTTACTTGATGTTTTATCCCATTATACTTGGATTTATCCTCTACAACTCAACATTTAATAAAAAATCATATTGATCACAAGATAAAAGTTTTTCAATCTGATAATGGTGGAGAATATAAGAAATTCACAGCTTTTCTCAATAGCTCAGGAGTTATACATAGATTTTCATGCCCACATACTTCAGCCCAAAATGGTCTAGCAGAACGGTTCATAAGGCACATTACTGAGTCTGGTCTAGCCTTACTTTTCCATGCTACTATTCCGAAGTCATATTGGTCAGATGCTTTCCATACTGCTTGTTATCTCATTAATAGAATTTCATCTTCAAAGGATGAATCTAAATCACCTTTAGAATTGTTACATAACAAAAAATTCTCTCCTCAAAGTATATGGCTGTATATGTTATCCATGTCTCAGGCCCTATGTATCAAACAAACTCGAGCCAAGATCTCTTCGTGGTGTATTTATTGGATACAGTGGTGCACACAAAGGATATTTATTTCTTCATGTTCCAACAAACAGAATCTACATCTCTCGTCATGTCAAATTTGAAGAGACAGAGTTCCCATTTGCTGCCAAGCAACATGTATGTTCACTTGAATCTCAACAATGTATATCATCCACCAAACTTCTCACTTCATCCATTTTTTCAGTTCCTTCGGCTATTGTTACTCCTGTTGTAACCCAACAAGTGTCAACTGAACCTATTTTTCAAGATAAAATACATCACCAGAAAGTATTGTGCAGTCTTCAGGTGAAATATTTCCATCGATTCCACTAATAATGCAGGTAACACAACAACTGTTACATCTTCCCAAGCTCAACCACCACCACAGCAGCATCCTATATTGGTGACAAAAGCGAGAGATGGCATTAAGAAACCAGTAAAGAAGTTATGTCTAACTGCTACAAAAATATCCTTAGGGGATACCATAGTTTATGGCTCCATCTTGTTACACTGAAGCATCAAAAGATCCTGAATGGCAACCTCCTATGGATGATGAGATCAATATATCCGCAATGGAAATTGGATTTTAGTTCCATATGAGAAGTGGATGAACGTCATAGGCTCTAAATGGGTTTTTTGAGTTAAACAAAAACCAGATGGAAAGATTGACACACAAAAGGCACGGCTAGTAGCAAAATGTTTCAACCAAAGAGAAGGATTTGATTATGCGAAACGTTTCGGTCCAAAGGATGACAAGGCGTCACATGGATGGAAAATGTGTCAACTATATGTTCAAAATGATTTCTTACATAGTGTTCTGGCAGAAGAAGTGTTTATGAAACAACCTGCTGCTAATGTAGATTCAAATTTTCCCAATCATGTATGCAAGTTGAATAAATAAATCTACAGCCTAAAACAAGCACCGCGTACATGGTATTCAAGGCTCAACACGCATGTAACTAACTTGGTCTTCAAAGGTTCGGTGGCGGATATCTCATTATTTATACGACAATCAACTGATGGTGTCACTTATGTTCTTATTTATGTAGACGATATCATCATAACAGGTTCAAATCAGTCTCTTATTACTAAAATTATTGATGATCTAAACTTGGTTTTTGTTGTCCAAGATTTAGGTGAACTGAATTGCTTCTTGGGAGTAGAAGTTATCAAACAACAGAGTTCTGTATTGCTTAGTCAACAACGATATATTTCAAACCTTCCCAAGTGTACCAAAATGGAAGGAGAAAAACCAGTAACTACTCCCTTTGCCGTGAATGCCAAAATAAGGAAACAAGATACCACAGGATTTGCAGATCCAACTCTATATCGTAGTGTCTGTGGAGCATCGCAATATCCTCATCTTACGCGTCCATATGTTGCAGTAGCTGTCTATAAAGTCTCTGCCAATATATGACTGATCCATATGAAGAGTATTTGGAGCTGGTGAAAAGAATTTTGCGTTACCTGAAACATACAGTTCACTATGGCTTAGTGTTACATAAATCATCTGACACACGATTACATGCCCACTCTGACTCTGACTGGGCTGGTAGTTTTGATGACAGAAGATAGACAAGTGGATATGCAATTTGTTTTGGAGGAAATCTTGTGTCGTGGAGTGCAAGGAAGCAAAAGACAGTCTCCAAATCAAGTATTGAGGCGAAATATAGAGGTATATCTATTGCGACGTCTGAGTTAATGTGGCTATAGTCTCTTCTAAAGGAATTGGGCATAATGGTTCAACCTCCATCATTATGGTGCGACAATATGAGAGCTACGTACTTGACTGCAAATCATGTGTTTCATGGTCATATGAAACATATTGAAATAGATTATCACTTTGTGAGGGAAAGGGTGGCGCGTAAACAGTTGGAAGTGAGGTTTATATCAACCAAAGATCAGTTGGCTGACATTATTATAAAGGGTTTAGTCACTTCACGATTTAATTATCTGCGCAACAAGTTGAGCATTCAAAAAACTCATGCATAACTTGAGAGGGGATGCTAAGGATACAACTGTCAAGCGTAATTGTAGCTGATCCTTCTATGTTACAGCTGCCAAATTCGGTCCCTTCATGCCTCAGTCAATGGCTTATTTACCGCTGTTCTCATTCTATGTAAATTTTTATTCTCATTCATGTGAATCAAACCTTAGTTAGGATAATATAATATAAGTATATAAAGTAATGGAAAGCCACCAAATTCGGTGTGGAAACATTCACCGAAATATCGTGTTCTGTTTACCGGAATTCATGTTCTTTAATTTATGGACATTTTCTTTCCGAGTTATAGTTTGCTAGTGCTAGTGAGTGGTGAGCCATTGAAAGGACAAAAAATCCAAAGAAATAACATATCAGCAAATGATTTTTTTTTTATATGTCTCAACTTCAACACCATTTTGTATCCCCTGCGTATTTTTTTTCTATTAGCGAACGAAAATACTTCGTTGATAAAAAAAAAGGGTTGCCCCGCAACAGATTTATAGACCACCAAAGAGAGTACAAGATATAATTGTTTCGCCCGATTACTCGATGCAAGTGCAATAAGCAATATTATTAATTTATTTTATGTTTACATTTTTGTTATGCTATTTGCAAACACCCGAAAATGGATGGAGCCATCGAGGGCAATAAAGAGACTAATCCCATTATACAGTACAATATTCTGAAAAATTTTGTTTTTCTATGGAGGATTAACCTCCTTTAATTTATAGGCAAAGCTTGACATTAGGTTGCCTTACACGTATTCCCTAACACCTTTAATGACTAGATTCTTATCATTTGGGGTACACTTGTACTCTTACATTAAGATTTATTTAGACAACCACTAAATATTCCTTCGGCACAACCCCTGTTTGCCACATCATCGTCAACGGTGGCTTGGGTTTTATGAACCCGAACCCCATTCTTACATCTTCGGCTGCGCCAAATCGCGTGTTTACACTATCATGGTTCTGCTCTAATTTGATTGAATTTTTAAAGTTAGATGCACTTCAATAGCCAAATATTTTGATTTTGTTTGGAGGAAATAATGGTGTCGAAGGAGACATGTTCACCAGAGTGTCCTCTGGCACCATTCTTGCCTCCAGACAGAAAAGAATTATTTTAGGCTGTTTGACGAGTTTTCAGCGCATGTAACTTTATAAAATTAATCATATAAGCTGAACTTCATCAACAAATTTCCGCGGCTGAGTCTTTACAGAAGACAAGGAAAAAATAGCTGATCCAGTTTTTGGTCTTGCAAGAACTGTGTATGACCTTTCTGGCCACTTGGTACAACCGGAGAGAGAGGTTATGCACGGTTCCTGTTAGGCTACAAACAGGATCATCTAGTCTTGCCTCAAATTCATTACTCAATGTCTCATTTAATAGACAACCGCCCAGTCCGTCAAGTTGCTGCAGCCAGGCAGAAGTTACGGCCACTACTACTAATTATATCTGCATGCAGTAGCTGATACAACCCGATCCTAGTTTTCTTTGTCATGCGCTAATCAGACTGAAGCTTGATTTATATTGCAAGTTGTTTCTCCTGCAATGAAGTTTGTTTTCCTGTTTATCTAAAAGTTGTTTCTTCGTTCGGAACTTCTTTTGGCTAAACAGCAAAATGAACTACATCGCAGGAGAAATAACCTGCAATACAAATCAAGTTCAGATACTGCAGATTAGTCATCGGAATCGAAGTAGTGGCCGTACCCTTTCACTCTGCTCCAACAATTGGAAAATCCAGCGGTTCTGTGATACATTTCCTCCAAAAGAGAAATCTTATGGTGTAAAGAGTGGTGGAGTACAACTGCGGGAAGGAAACTTAATTTTTGAGAAATGAAAAATGAATGTTAGGAGCCCTATCGGGCAAATAGATGACGCAAGGCGAGCAATTAGTATCCAATGTGATTTTTGTTTCCTGCGTTATTTCTGTTGCATAACCACATTGAATTGGATTTGTTGATTAACCGAAGCATGGTTAGAACAAATTGTTGGCTCACACAATCGCCCTTAGAAAGGAACCAACAATTCTTGCTTGAACAAGATTATATTTTCTAGCCACAGCTTCTAGTATCAATGTTATACATGGATGCTCCAGAAGATCTCTTATATGAAGACGCCGGTATTAAAGAGTCGCTGAATCGTCCAAATTGTTGAAGCAACGTGTTGCTACTGCTGTTGATGATGTATCCGCGTAGCCGAATTAGCAGATGATTCACAGTCACTGTCTAGAACTTGGTAACAAACACAAAAAGAATTATGCATAATCAAGAAGAAGATAGTGCGCAAACAAAAATGAAGCAAGATGCCAAGAAGAGTGCAGAGAGGAGCAGCTTGCAAAGGTTTATATATAAGCTTTGCAGAGGTGAATGATATTGATGACAGAATATTGACCATGATGACATATAATGGGCAGAAAATATTCTCCTATAAATGCACGCATTATGTTGAAGCCGCGAAAAAGAAATATTTGGTAAGAATTAATTATTTCTTGCTTACGAGTGTACACCTTGCCAAAAAAATAACTTAGTAGTACTACTACTATTGAAGTTTTGAGTCCAAATTTGCTCACACTCCTCTAACGAGTGTATATTTTACGTAGTCTTCGATTGGTTGACTTCCCATTACCCTCCATGTTTAGAATTACGACCCTCATTACATAACTCTCTAATTTAATCAAAGATTGAGATTGAAATGTGAAATATACACTCATTGATGAGTGTGCATGAGTTCGGACTCTGAAGTTTTTATTAGATTTTTTGTCCGGGGTACGTATGACTTGTACCACCAAAGACTACAGAAGAAAGCCCATGGGAAGATTAGATATTTAACCACCTTTAGAACCTCACGATTTGATTTAGTCTAGCCTCCAAATTTTTTTCTTCTTTCCCAAACTTCCCATAAGATCGCAATTGGGATCATGTTTCATAACATATCGAACTTGAGTTAAGGATTTATTTTAATTTTAGAAACATTTAGAACAATTTGTCAAAAAAGTTAAACTCTTCTTTACACCCATGCCTGAACCCGATCCCCAGCTCTAGTTTCTTGAAATATTTATTATTACCTGAAATTTTTTCATTATTCAAAAGATGTTGTCCCCAGGAACTATTTATTTCAGTTGGAAATGAAAATAAAGTAAGCGGCCTTTTGGTCTTGGTAAGACTGCTAGTGCTACCTAAAATCCTTTCAAAGGTAGAAAACCACTACGTAAGATTAATTGACAATAATTAAATTATCACATTTTACGTATAGGTTTCTATCATTATCATTGAAAACAATCTTTTTCATAGCCTCTGCGAAGAATAGGAATGTTCTCAAGGAATTCAACAGTGGGGTGCAAGTTTACAAGATGGCTAGTCTACGGTTAGGAAAAATTAATGTACATCTAAATATTGGAGTCCTTCCGTTGTTTTGATTTGTAAATTAAATGAAAATTATTTTCCATTAATATTTTGATTGTTGTTAATTTGCGGGTGCATTTAATATAGATATCTTTCGAGACATGACTAGAATTTCTTTGCCAATTAAGAGAGGGCGTGGGTGAGCGATATAGTCTTAAAGAATATTAAATACGAGATTCTATCTATTATTATATGCAAAAATTTCAATGGTTATAATTCTTTACAGACCGTGGTTTTGGACTCCTCCAAAACCGTTTCCTAGGGGAGCCTATGTGGAGCGCCATTTCTCCATAAGGCTTAGTTCTATGGGCTAGATATCTAGCTGTTAGATTGGCCATCCACGTCAGCCTGGGCAACCTCCTAAGTTCTATGGGTTAGATATCTAGCTGCTAGTTTGGCCATCCACGTCATATGTGAGCGCCGAACGGTGCAGCGTTTTTGTGAGCGCCAAACGGTTCGGCGTTTTGGTTACTTTTTGAGCGCCGAACGGTTCGGCTTTTTAAATTTCAGCCATTAGATTTTGTGAGCGCCGAACGGTTCGGCGTTTTGGTTACTTTTTGAGCGCCGCACCATTCAGCGTTTCAATCTCGCCGATAGTGCGACTGCGAGCAATTTGCTAGGACAGAGAAGTAGCCAGATTGAGTGTTAACTTTTTTCCCACACTTTTTTCATGATTTACAACACTTTTTGTCCAATCTAGCAGTCCAATCTAGCCCATAGAACTTAGCCTAAATGAAAGGAGACGTGTTTCATATTCTGAATCAAATATGAAAATTTGATTCAAATATTACAGACCATATCTAACATTTTATTAGATCTTGTCCATTTAGACCACCTAAATCTTTGATAATTTTCTTTCTCCAAAATAAACTACACCACTCTTCATCTTCTTTGCACTACGGGAAAAAAAGTGTGATTCACTTAAATATTGCACATTAATAGGTGATATCAACTTTATCGGGGATCTCAAAAGTTAATGGATAATATGTGGTACTCCATAAGGGAATCACGGCAATTCGTTTTTTTTTCTTTTGAAATAACAATCACAATATTTCGACTACAATAGGTGAAAAGAATCACGATAAGCCTAAGAAAATTATGAAAAATTAGATGTTTTTTGTTGATCGGTAAATCCCTATAAAAATTACGAAAATTAGATGCTTTATGTCCATTAAGATTATGAAAAACTAGATGTTTACAGTGGACCGGTAAAGAAGAAGGTCCACGTCGCTTAATGGCTTCGGCAATGTACTACAATGACATCGACACTAAATGATTATTTTTTCTATGTGAAAATAACTTACTAGCAGGTTTATGGCACAACACATCACGCTAAATTTCGGGAACAACACTACAAGTGATCTGACTTGGCATGGGTGCAACATGTTAGCTTAGTGTGTTGTGTTGTGTCGGATTATTACGCATATCAATATGGCACAACACATGTCACCTGTAAGTCAAAAAAATCACGTCAGAAAATGTATAAAACACCACACATTACGATGCGGCACATCACCTGTAATGTATACTTATAAATGACTCCATCAACTTGCAGAACATCTTTAAACTACAGAGAGAAGTGCATAATCATAAATTCGGAATTGACGTCGGCTTATGGTACATCTCGATAGATAAATCCTCAACTACATAGAAGATAGTATAAGGAGGTGATGGATGACACTACAAGAAAACTAAGATATTGCGACACTCTATTGACACACCTTATAAATACATGCTGCTTTAAGCGGTTTCTCGTGTCAGTACTTAATTGGTGAGGCATAAGGGTTTATCTTTTGCCACAACACGGAACTGGTGATGCATAATAATGCAGAACGGAAGTGTGAATAAAGAAATAGATAGTAAAAATATGATAATTGTAGATAAAACACTGTTTTTGATTGATAATAATGTGTTCTAATACATAGGAGTTCTCTCCTATTTATACAGAAGATAATAAAATTCATATTCCTTAAATAACTCTAAGACTCAAACTTTGAAAATAAGAAATCCCTAAACTAAAGAGTGTTCTAGAATTTAAATAACTTCTAAAAATAAGTAATTCTAATAATAAAATACTTCTAAAAAAAAAATCCTAAACATAGAATGTCCCACATCAGGCCCGCCATCTTGAAAATAATTCGTCTCGAATTAAAAATATACTGAAAAACATGTGCTACATCAGGCCCGCCATCTTGAAAAAAAGTCGTCTTCAAGTTCAACAGATATTGCAAACGACCCATCCAACAAATAATTTACTTTGAGTACTTGGATGACCGTACAATCGAGCACTATAAAGTGGATTGCTGAACACTAAAAATGTTTTCGATATTGTACGGTATATCTTTCATAGTAATTTTCTTGGAGTACGTTTGATTGAAAAACATCGTTGTGGTTGGTTTTTGATCTTCAACATCAACACATGACACTAATAACTTCATGTGAATCACACGATACCCCAGTGCAAGCGTTTTGTGCTCATGTTGGTGAAACCACTTCATCAATATCTGGGTGAATAACTTGTTTTTGTTCATATATGATATGAAAATTGGCATCTGCTTCATCGTTAGGAACACACACATCACTGTAAATAGGTATGAAAGGTGATTCTATAACTGGGGAAGAAAGTTTTTGTGTCGGAGCCCGTGTAACTGGGGTATTAACCACATGATGGATGTCAAGTCGCGACCAATCTATCTGATCCAAAATAAGCTTCGCTTTTACGAGATGTTGAAGACTTTTTGTTGATAGGGTAAAATGTGGGAAGGAGGAACTAGCCCTAATCACAAAAAGTACTACCAAGGTGTAGAGAGGTTTATGAGAGGTAATGGTGGATTAATGATGATCCCAATAAGTGTACCCTCTTTCCCCTTTTATAATGACCATCTTATGGATAAGTGTCTATAAGATTAACATATTAGTAAACTACCATTTCCCGTTCCTTAAGTTATTACCAAACCCTAAGAGGCTTTCTTCTTGGGATAAAGCCCAACTAACTTAATATACTCTTAGATTGACTAGAACTATCCCATCCTAATGGGTTAGGCCTAGTCCCCTAGTCTCGCAATCCTAAAAAAGGACCCTTGATAGGCTAAGGGCAACCTATTTTAGGATTGTTTATTTTCATGTATCAATACTTTTCTTTGTGATTCCGCAATTTCACGAAACATTTCATCAAAATTAAACATGATAAACGGATGACACAGCATCACAACTGGTTTTGGCACCAAAAATATCAAGAACGGAACTGACGTGATATGGGATGTATGGGTTGAATTAGCTAGTGTAAACGGTATGTGAAAACTACAGGGAGACCCGTTTTTCAGATTTCCTCCACTGTGAAACCCACGTCCAGAAATTTGAAGGCGCGCACCCATTTTTTAGGGAAAAAATTATTCTCGGACCCAAAATTATTGAAATAAAATTTTATCGTGATATTTTATATGTTCATCATACTCTTCTTATTTCTTCTTCTTCTCTCTTTCTCCTCCATCTCCAGATCCGATCTTATTTCAATCTATGAGGAAGAAGAACAACAACTTCATTCAATCATTCATAGAAACTGTCTGACAACAAACTTCATCCGAAAATCATGCCAAACCACGGTAGCAAATTCCATCTTCTACAGATGAATCATGGTCAGAAATACAACTTAGAATTTTAGAATTTGTTGGAACATCAAATCCAAGTCAAACCCAATTTATAATCCATCTCCGGATCCGATCTGATTTCAATCTATGAGGAAGAAGAACAACAACTTCTCCATTTGAGAGTTTCATAAGGGATCAATGCAAGTCTGGGTAGATTAAAAATCTTGATGTTGCGAAGTGTTCAGTGAAGTCTTTGCCATCCATTTATACATTCAATCATCTGTTAACTTCAGTTTCAAAGAACAGAAGTTTTTCAGCTGTTGTTCTTATGAGCAAAATGATAAATATGGCCGGAATTCAGCCGAATTTGTTTACATTGAGCATTTTGATTAACTATTATTGTAAGTTAGGTGATGTTGATTATGGGTTTTGTGTGTTTGGTGAAATGATTAAGAGGGGTTATGAGCCTGATACTATGGTCCTGGTGTTGCTGAGTTGCAGCTGTGAATGATGTTGCTGTGTTGCAGGGAAGTTACAAAAGGTTAACACTACACCATATTCAGCGATTAGTAACTAAAATTCGTAACCAACATGTAGCCGTCACGAATTAGTGACTAAAAATTTCAGTTACGAAAATTTAGTGACACCACATGTTCCGTTACGAAATTTTACCAGTTTAGTGACGGCCCAGCCCGTGTCACGATTAGTAACTGCTGGAAAATAATCGTGCGAAAGAACCGTGTGCAGAGTAACACTCAGTAACACCATCCTGAGCAGCGTGCGAAAGAACCGTGTACATTCTATCAAGTTTACCCTATCGTGTGAATAAACCGCACAAATCTTATCCCCTTCTTCTCTCTTCAGTCTTCTACTGCTCTACCTTTCAAACATCACCTACATTCCCCTTCTTCTCTCTTCAGGATCGATTTATCCATCCTAAACATAGAAGTTTTTGCGACTTTCATATCCCTTTCCTTCTATGACTCGCTATCTGTTTTGTGTGAAGACAGACTCACACTAGAAGTCTAGAAGAAGAAGATTTGTCATCTGTTATTAGGTTAGGTTCTCACCGTCAATCAAAAAACACCTCTTTTTCTTCGTGTTTTTCAATCTTCATCTTCTCTTTATCTTTCAGAAATTTCAGAAACCCTAATTTAATCTATTTATATTCAATTAAGATTTAGGGTTATTTAGTGATGAGTTTGACGCAAATCGAGAAGAAGCTAGGGTTGGCTGTTTAGGGTTGAAATCAGATTAAGATGAGATATGGAGGAGATTGCGAATGGGTTTTGTTTGAATTAGGTATTAAGATTCAGAAGATGGTGGTACTGAGATTTCAAGGGTGTTGGAGCTGTTGATTTGATGAATCAATTACAGATGGATAGGTGGTTTTTTTATTATTATGAGTTTAGTAGAGAGATGGCTTCAATTTGAGCTGGTAATGATCAAGGTTTAAGAGAAGGTCTGAGATGGGTCTGTTCAAGAAATTGGACAAGAAGATACTGTTGCTGCTCAACAGATCAAGCCCTGGATCAGGCCTTGGCCACCCATGAAACAATAACACAAGTATTATCCCTTTTCATGCCCTTGTTTTATTTATTGGGTTTAATTTTTAGGTCAGTTTGTTATAACTGATATTTGGGTTTCCAATTTTCTCGATTTTGACTTGTTTTCAGTGAGTGTCAAAGTTCAATTGTTTTCTATGCTAGATGTATAATCTAAAGATAAGTCAGGTGATCTATAAAGTTCAATTGTTTTCTATGCTAATAACTCATCAGTTGAAATCAAATGTGAAGTTCTTGGATGATGTTCTGTAAACCCATTGCTATTTTTTAACTTGTTTTAACGCTCTCTTGGTCATGCTTGCATTGGTTTGAGAATTTCTTTAATGGGTTCTTATTAAATTTTCTTAAAAAATCAGTAATTTATGAATTGTTTAGGTATTGTAGGTGTTTGATGAAATTCCTAACTTTATATATGTTGCTTAGGTGATATATGCATGGATGAGGCAAATGTTTTGAGTTTGTGACCATGTTCAAATGATTAAGTCAAAGATGCAGTAGAGCAGTCGAATGGTTATGTAATATTTTCACGCGTGAAGTCATTAGATTTGGAGACCTCTGCAAAGACCCCCAGTGGCACCAGCATACTTCTGTAAGTATATTTCCTTTTGTACTTACCATACACAAACTCTCGCAAACCCTAATTTCACAAACTCTCGCATACCATACACAAAGACGAGGCAGAAAAGACAATGAAAGCTCTTATGACCTTAGCTCAGCATACTTCTGTAAGTATATTTCTAATGTTCATTTCACAACTTTGTGCTGGTTTTGTACATGTCTACTTATATGTGCAGATCAAGGAATGGGCTAAGTTACGTGATATCAACAACCCCAAGGATGGAACCTTGAATTCATACTCCCTTTGTTTGCTGGTTATTTTCCATTTTCAGGTAATTTTCCATATCTTATGAAGTCTATGTTAATTAGATAGATATACTATCTTTCGTGCCTTGATGTACACTTGTCGTATTGCAGAGATATGTCTTTGGAGGATAGTCAAATTTTGTGCAACTTTTTGCCTCTTCTAAGAGAGTATCTTCCGGAGGTTGCCTCAGAGATTCAATCTGATATGTACTCATACATTAACAACGGTGAAGGTGCTCCCCATATGATTCACTCTTCTTGTCCTGGCCACTCCTCATTTTATGTGCTTGATGTTTGGATATCTATGTGGCGTATCTGACTAATCCCTTCATTCATTGAACATGAATATGTTATAAATAATGATCCTTGTCCAACTCATGAATTATGTGTTGTGTCCTCTGTATGTGCATCTATGATGGATGATTATGTTTATGACTTGTACGCTGTGAAGGACGAGTTGTCCAGCTATTGAAAAGGTGTGTGACTTATTTTTCTCCAACTCATACTTTCCACTTTTCTGTTTATTGAATTTGTTGAATTGTTCTGCACAGGGGGTTGCCATTAGATCGGCTGCTCTTTTGTATCTCTTACAATTTTGGTGCCATAGTGAGTTGTCCAGCTATTTCAAGTATGGATGTTCTTATGGAGATCATGTAAGCACAATTCTATGACATTTAAAGTATTATTATTGCAGTTTATTTCAAGTACGATAGCGTTGTGCATTTATTCCCTAACATTGACTGAATTTCTTTATGCATATTAGACAAATTGATAATCATGAACGTATGATTTATATTCTAGCTAACTGTATCAATTGCTGATGGTCATGATATAAGGAAGACCGCTTTATTTTCTGCCACCCAGACTAAATTTTGCATAAATTTAACTTAAACTGGCCAGTCCAAAATTGAGCATCTGTTATACACCAATGAGTCAGTAGTCAATGTTAAAATGTATTCATACATGGAGCATCATTCTTCCCCATATAACGTGTTTTAGTAAATCTTTTTCATGTGTAGGCATGTGCTGATCCACTTGCAGCTGAAGTGGTGGTACTGATACACATCATCATGCTACTTGTTGAGGCTGGTTCAGCGTTACGGCAATGACTGAGAGATGGAACAAAGAAACAGAAGTATTCATTTTCAACCTCTTCTCTCCAAAGTGGTTGAGGTCGATTCATAAAGTGATGCTGGTACACCACTCATAACTTCTCCAAGAACGAACATATGGAGCTTCTATGGATGAGTCGCCGTTTAAAATCTAGTAGACTATCTACATTTGTCAAGGGTTGTTGTATGAGTTTCATGACGTATGGATTGGTGAAGCATTAGTGAAGGTAAGTCACTCTTGGACCACCATCTATTAGTGCTTGTATTTGAGTAGCGATGAGTTAATATGAAACTTTGTTTGGGTGATGAAACCTTAGAATTGTATTGATATTCTGACATTTATAACTCAGGCAATGTTGACACCATAAAAAGAAATCCAACCGTTAGAATTAAGTGAATTTTGGATATGTTAGGCATATATATGTCAGGCAGACTCTGTTAAAATTGCGGGATGATCGGACACGGTAAAGTGGCAGAAACCGATGCATTACAGAGAAACCGATGTAGCTTGATCCTACTAATTTTATGACTTGGTTGATTGTGCAGGGTTTACTCTGCATTGGGTCTTTGAAACGTGATCTCCAATGAAAAGAAACTACAAGAGAACAAGCAATTAAGGATTTGGAGGTAATTTATCATACGAATAGAAGTTTGAGATGAATGTTCAAATTCTAGAATTCTAGTTAATTGAGGTCCCTTTTTCAACTGGACAGTGTTCGGCATCATTTTTCTTTAGTTTTAAGGCCTTCCCAAATTGGATGTTAAAATGAGACTATGAAAATGTTTCGTTACTTGAAAATGTTTCGTTTAAGATTGTGCACATATATAACTATGATGTTTTGATCTGTTTTTTAATAGTAGTATGGGGACTATGTTTGCTGTATTGACATGCAATCACCGAATATTTTGATCATCTTCTACCTTGCTGACTTTCCTATTTAGGGCAGAGTTGTTTTATAAGCATCGAATGTTCTTCTCTTATTCCTACTCATCTGTAATCATTATGTTATATATGTGCAGGTCCTTGGCTCAATGCTAGGAAGACAAAATAAGTACTAGCACAAGGATTTTGCTAGTCAATGTACGTTTCTATCTCCTTGTCATCTCCACATCCTAATTCCTTATACGATACTCGACTTGATATGCATTCATACTCTTTGTTTAAACCTTGTTCAAATCAACATGTTATAGTCCGCGGCCTCTTTTGCCCCCATCTATTGAAGCTTGATAACTTATTTCACGTTTGTTTACTTTAACAGGGTTCAGGCACTGAATGTGCATTGAGTTCTCAAAAGGAATGATGCCTATGCAATGGCGACCGGAGACGACGCAGTTCGTAAAAAGAAGAAAAAAGTCTTGTTGGCTTAATAATAAATGGCTAAGGTAATGCTCACAATATGCTTATTCATAGCATTTATGTATACTTGGCAGTTATGGCTCATGAACACAACATAAATTGGTTGAATGACTTCTTTTGAATGTTGGAATGAATGTTAAATTATATTGAATGACTTCTTATGTGAAATGTTGAAATGTGAAATGTTGGAATTGGATTGTATTGTAACAATTCCAGGGGATAGGGTACTTGCAGGGTAAAATGAAAGGGATGGAAACATTAATATTGACCAGGTCAATAAAGACTGAATTTTTTTTTGTAACAAAAGGATTCGTAACGGCAAAAAAGTGTCACTAATTTTTTACCAGGATAGTAGGAATCAGTCAACGCTGACCTGGTCAAAAAATTAGTCACCCTGGTAAAAATTTAGTAACGGAAAATCCTTGGTTACTAAAATTTTACCAGAACATTGTAGTCGGTCAACGTAGACTAAGTCAATGTATTTGTAACAGCAAAAAAAAAATTCGAAACGGTCACTGCTTGTCACGAATTTTAACTTCGTGATTTGTCTCATCATGTTACTAAATGTGTCACAACCCCAAATTAGTGACGGCAACATGTTGGTTACGAAAATTTGTTACACACCTCGTTGTAACGGTCATTGTGCGTCACAACTCCATTTCGTGACTGAAATAATGTGTCACAAAACGCAAAATATGGTGTAGTGTAAGAGGAGATCTGAAGATTATGAATTGAAACAGTTGTTGTTGTTGTTATCTACAAGAATTGATGCAGTTTATGTATGCTGGTCTGTGTGGGTGTTGAACAACTATAGATGCCGATGATATGGAGTAAAGCTTTACTCAAGGCTGAGATGATATTGCAAGCACTGGAGTGGTTGTGGTTGTTCTTTAACTCACGGATATTGCATCTTGTCATCCGGTCGAAATGGGTTGTTCTGTGGCAGAGATGCAGTTGAACTGAAGCTAGAGAAACTGCTGGTGGGTGTAATGGTTTGTAAGGTTAGGCAATTTTGGGTGGAGAAGCATCTTAATGATACTCAGCTAGATGTATGCTAAGAGTTAATATTGCAGGTTGGTGAAGGTACAGGAATTTGGAAGATTTTGATGGTGTTGAGACTTTGTTGCTGAGAAGAGTGAATAGATTGCAGGTTATAATGATTGCAGCTGCAGTTGAAGATGAAACTGAGCTTGAGATTGAGCATTGCATGCATAGCAGGAAAGAGTTGTTAACTAAGTAATACATGGTGTGATGAGAAGGATTACAGGGAATGTGTAGGCTTTGTGTATGTGGATTGCAGTTCAAGTTGTTGTAGCTGGTATTAAGGGTACCGATGATGCTGTTGCAGGTGGTGAGATGAAACTGGGAGACTAGGTTTGATTTGTGAATGATAGCTTGATTCAATTGGAGGAGTAATGAAAGTATAGTCGAAATGGACAGGCGGGGAAGTACGGGTGTGCTGCAGTGGTTGAAGATGGAAGGAATGCAACAAGAGATTTGGTTAAGAAGCTACAGAATGAGATGGCTCAAGTGAATTAGAGTGCAGAATGACAAGACTACAAAGAACTGAAGTTCTTACGACTGCATAACTTGTCATGCAGTCGAGAAAATGTCTGCATAACATGTTATGCAGTCATGCAAACGGATGCATACCCTGTTATGCATCTACAAAAGTTGTTGCATAACTTGTTATGTAGTCCAGAAAACGGTTGCATAACACGTTATGCATCAAGTTATTTGTTAGTATCGAAACCATCAATAAAAAAGATTGCATAACTTGTCATGCACCTACAATAATATTTGCATCACATGTTATGCATTCATGAAAATGGATGCATAACCTGTTATGCATCCGAAAATATGGCTGCATAATGCATTATGCATCGAGAAAATTGTTGCACAATCTTTTATGCATCGAGAAAATAGATGCATAACCTGATATGCATCCGTAAATATGGATGCATACTGCATTATGCGTCAATTTTTTTAATACACACTAAAATCAACCAAAACAATGGTTACAAAACTTGTTATAGATGCATAACTTTTTTATGCAGATGCATAATTTGTTATGCAGTCGAGAAAATGGTTGCATAATTCGTTATGCGTCTGCATAATGTGTTACGCATCTTTTTTGGTGGCTACATAATGGTTATGTAGTCTGTTTTCGAAATTTTGCCTAAAATGATGATTACCTCCAATTTTTTCGTGAAAAACAAAAATTTGACATTGTTGTTTGTACTCGTTGCGTAGCTCTCTTAAAAAGATTTCCAACAATATAAAATTTGTAAAATTCCAAGGCGCGGATTTCTAGATAAATTATATCCAAGTTATGTTGCCAATTATACCCCTGATACATAACCCGTCATGCAGATGCATAATCCGTCATGCAGACATTTTTAATAATTTGATATAATTATGGGTGTCACGGAAATAATTATGGGTGTCATGGTACCTAAAATTAATTGTGGGCCTGATAATAAGAATATTATTTTTTTTGGGTCTGCGCCTAATTTTCCCAAACGGTATAATGGGTATTAGTGGGTTTAGGTGATTGTTGGGATTTGTGGTTGTTGAAAAAAGTAGACAGAAGTTATATAGATCGGAGGGGAAATGGAAGGTGGAAAAGAAAAGAATGGACGAGAACTACGGGCTACGGAAGGTTGAAACGGAAATAAATAGTGTTATAAAATTGGAAAATTTGCTGGTTGGTCCAAAGCCCATTAAGTTAGTTATACTAGGGTCCAACCGGATTTTAGACTTATCACTAGGTCCATAATTATTTGAAACAAGCAAAATGACCACATTACCCCAGCATTACTCACGTGTGAACTCCACCACCTTATTGCGGTTTCTCCAAATTTAATTAAAACATATAAAGGACCACAATTTTGAGTACATATCTGCCACACTGTTTACAAATTCGAGTACATATCTGCCACACTGCTTACAAATTCGAGTACATATCTGCCACACTGCTTACAAATCTGAGTACATATCTGCCACACTGCTTACAAATCTGAGTATATATCTGTCGCACTGCTTACATATAGAGTATGTATCCGTTGGACATATTGAACCTATAAATGTGACCAAAATATAACAATATTAAAACACAACAACAAAACTAGCATCTATTTCAGTATTTCGCATACGTACTCATGAATCAAACCAAAATAAAGTGGCAAAACTATGAATAAAACAGAATCAAAAGAAGTTTTTATCAGTACGACATATACGTACAGCGGAATCATAAACTAAAAACTCAAATGCATGTCAAGAAGTGTTGAATCCATGAATATAACCGAATCAAAGAACATACTTCAGTATTCCATATATGTACTCTTGGATCAAACCAAAAAATAAGAGAAAACCTATAGATTCATAGTAAACACAAAATGAAAACAGTACGTCATATATGTACTGATGGTTAATACACAAAAGAAAACTGAAAAATAAACCAAAAACCATAAAAATATCAGATCTACTAATGAAATAAACATAAAACATGATTTTTTTTATTTAGATCTGAACTTTTTTCATCAATATCCACCAGTATATCATATACGTACCGATGATTAATACACAAAAGCATATCAAAAACAACCAAAATGAAACTAAAATCAACCATGTGAAAACCAAGTAATCAATCTATAAAAAGCAGAATCGAAACACATTTTTTTTCTTCAGTATTCCATATATATACTTCTAGATCGAAGAAGAAAATATCCAAAACTACAAAAATAACAAAATTAAAGCATAATTTTTCAGTACACCATATATGTACTGCTGATTCATAATCTAAAATTCAGCTGCATGTGAAAAACAAGTAACGAATCTATGAAAAAATAGAATCCAAACACTTTTATTTGAGTATTCCATATATGTACTTCTGGATCAAACAAGAAAAATCTCCAAAACTATAAAAAACAACAAAATTAGATCAGTATATTTCAGTATACCAAATATGTACTGTTGATTCATAGTCTAAAAATCAGCAGCACGTGAAAAACAAGAGACGCATCATGAGATCAAACTACCAAAACCGCAAAAAGAAAGTGAAAACATCATGAAATCGATCGATTTTTCATGATTCAGTTGAGAAACAAAACAAAAACTGGAGAAAAGATTAACATACCTGTAAACACTACACCATATTTTGCGTTTTGTGACACATTATTTCAGTCACGAAATGGAGTTGTGACGCACAATGACCGTTACAACGAGGTGTGTAACAAATTTTCGTAACCAACATGTTGCCGTCACTAATTTGGGGTTGTGACACATTTAGTAACACGCAATAGACCGTCACGAAGTTAAAATTCGTGACAAGCAGCAGACCGTTTCGAATTTTTTTTTTGCTGTTACAAATACATTGACTTAGTCTACGTTGACCGACTACAATGTTCTGGTAAAATTTTAGTAACCAAGGATTTTCCGTTACTAAATTTTTACCAGGGTGACTAATTTTTTGACCAGGTCAGCGTTGACTGATTCCTACTATCCTGGTAAAAAATTAGTGACACTTTTTTGCCGTTACGAATCCTTTTGTTACAAAAAAAAAATTCAGTCTTTATTGACCTGGTCAATATTAATGTTTCCATCCCTTTCATTTTACCCTGCAAGTACCCTATCCCCTGGAATTGTTACAATACAATCCAATTCCAACATTTCACATAAGAAGTCATTCAATATAATTTAACATTCATTCCAACATTCAAAAGAAGTCATTCAACCAATTTATGTTGTGTTCATGAGCCATAACTGCCAAGTATACATAAATGCTATGAATAAGCATATTGTGAGCATTACCTTAGCCATTTATTATTAAGCCAACAAGACTTTTTTCTTCTTTTTACGAACTGCGTCGTCTCCGGTCGCCATTGCATAGGCATCATTCCTTTTGAGAACTCAATGCACATTCAGTGCCTGAACCCTGTTAAAGTAAACAAACGTGAAATAAGTTATCAAGCTTCAATAGATGGGGGCAAAAGAGGCCGCGGACTATAACATGTTGATTTGAACAAGGTTTAAACAAAGAGTATGAATGCATATCAAGTCGAGTATCGTATAAGGAATTAGGATGTGGAGATGACAAGGAGATAGAAACGTACATTGACTAGCAAAATCCTTGTGCTAGTACTTATTTTGTCTTCCTAGCATTGAGCCAAGGACCTGCACATATATAACATAATGATTACAGATGAGTAGGAATAAGAGAAGAACATTCGATGCTTATAAAACAACTCTGCCCTAAATAGGAAAGTCAAAGAAGGTAGAAGATGATCAAAATATTCGGTGATTGCATGTCAATACAACAAACATAGTCCCCATACTACTATTAAAAAACAGATCAAAACATCATAGTTATATATGTGCACAATCTTAAACGAAACATTTTCAAGTAACGAAACATTTTCATAGTCTCATTTTAACATCCAATTTGGGAAGGCCTTAAAACTAAAGAAAAATGATGCCGAACACCGTCCGAATTTGAAAAAGGGACCTCAATTAACTAGAATTCTAGAATTTGAACATTCATCTCAAACTTCTATTCGTATGATAAATTACCTCCAAATCCTTAATTGCTTGTTCTCTTGTAGTTTCTTTTCATTGGAGATCACGTTTCAAAGACCCAATCTTGAGTAAACCCCGCACAATCAACCAAGTCATAAAATTAGTAGGATCAAGCTACATCGGTTTCTCCGTAATGCATCGGTTTCTGCCACTTTACCGTGTCCGATCATCCCGCAATTTTAACAGAGTCTGCCTGACATATATATGCCTAACATATCCAAAATTCACTTAATTATAACGGTTGGATTTCTTTTTATGGTGTCATCATTGCCTGAGTTATAAATGTCGAATATCAATACAATTCTAAGGTTTCATCACCCAAACAAAGTTTCATATTAACTCATCGCTACTCAAATACAAGCACTAATAGATGGTGGTCCAAGAGTGACTTACCTTCACTAATGCTTCACCAATCCATACGTCATGAAACTCATACAACAACCCTTGACAAATGTAGATAGTCTACTAGATTTTAAACGGCGACTCATCCATAGAAGCTCCATATGTTCGTTCTTGGAGAAGTTATGAGTGGTGTACCAAAGATCACTTTATGAATCGACCTCAACCACTTTGGAGAGAAGAGGTTGAAAATGAATACTTGTTTCTTTGTTCCATCTCTCGGTCATTGCCGTAACGCTGAACCAAATTTCAACAAGTAGCATGATGATGTGTATCAGTACCACCACTTCAGCTGCAAGTGGATCAGCACATGCCTACACATGAAAAAGATTTACTAAAACACGTTATATGGGGAAGAATGATGCTCCATGTATGAATACATTTTAACATTGACTACTGACTCATTGGTGTATAACAGATGCTCAATTTTGGACTGGCCAGTTTAAGTTAAATTTATGCAAAATTTAGTCTGGGTGGCAGAAAATAAAGCGGTCTTCCTTATATCATGACCATCAGCAATTGATACAGTTAGCTAGAATATAAATCATACGTTCATGATTATCAATTTGTCTAATATGCATAAAGAAATTCAGTCAATGTTAGGGAATAAATGCACAACGCTATCGTACTTGAAATAAACTGCAATAATAATACTTTAAATGTCATAGAATTGTGCTTACATGATCTCCATAAGAACATCCATACTTGAAATAGCTGGACAACTCACTATGGCACCAAAATTGTAAGAGATACAAAAGAGCAGCCGATCTAATGGCAACCCCCTGTGCAGAACAATTCAACAAATTCAATAAACAGAAAAGTGGAAAGTATGAGTTGGAGAAAAATAAGTCACACACCTTTTCAATAGCTGGACAACTCGTCCTTCACAAATAGTACAAGTCATAAACATAATCATCCATCATAGATGCACATACAGAGGACACAACACATAATTCATGAGTTGGACAAGGATCATTATTTATAACATATTCATGTTCAATGAATGAAGGGATTAGTCAGATACGCCACATAGATATCCAAACATCAAGCACATAAAATGAGGAGTGGCCACGACAAGAAGAGTGAATCATATGGGGAGCACCTTCACCGTTGTTAATGTATGAGTACATATCGATTGAATCTCTCGAGGCAACCTCCTAAGATACTCTCTTAGAAGAGGCAAAAAGTTGCACAAAATTTGACTATCCTCCAAAGACATATCTCTCGCAATACGACAAGTGTACATCAAGGCACGAAAGATAGTATATCTATCTAATTAACATAGACTTCATAAGATATGGAAAATTACCCAAAATGGAAAATAACCAGCAAACAAAGGGAGTATGAATTCAAGGTTCCATCCTTGGGGTTGTTGATATCACGTAACTTAGCCCATTCCTTGATCTCGCACATATAAGTAGACATGTACAAAACCAGCACAAAGTTGTGAAATGAACATTAGAAATATACTTACTTAAGTATCTTTGAGCTAAGGTCATAAGAGCTTTCATTGTCTTTTCTCGCCTCGTCTTTGTGTATGGTATGCGAGAGTTTGTGAAATTAGGGTTTGCGAGAGTTTGTGTATGGTAAGTACAAAAGGAAATATACTTACGTATATGTCAAAAGCCACCGGGGGTCTTTGCAGAGGTCTCCAAATCTAATGACTTCACGCGTGAAAATATTACATAACCATTCGACTGCTCTACTGCATCTTTGACTTAATCATTTGAACATGGTCACAAACTCAAAACCTTTGCCTCATCCATGCATATATCACCTAAGCAACATATATAAAGTTAGGAATTTCATCAAACACCTACAATACCTAAACAATTCATAAATTACTGATTTTTTAAGAAAATTTAATAAGAACCCATTAAAGAAATTCTCAAACCAATGCAAGCATGACCAAGAGAGCGTTAAAACAAGTTAAAAAATAGCAATGGGTTTACAGAACATCATCCAAGAACTTCACATTTGATTTCAACTGATGAGTTATTAGCATAGAAAACAATTGAACTTTATAGATCACCTGACTTATCTTTAGATTATACATCTAGCATAGAAAACAATTGAACTTTGACACTCACCAAAACAAGTCAAAATCGAGAAAATTGGAAACCCAAATATCGCTTATAACAAACCGACCTAAAAATTAAACCCAATAAATAAAACAAGGGCATGAAAAGGGATAATACTTGTGTTATTGTTTCATGGGTGGCCAAGGCCCGATCCAGGGCTTGATCCGTTGAGCAAGAATAAATATCTTCTTGTCCAATTTCTTGAACAGACCCATCTCAGACCTTCTCTTAAACCTTGATCATTACCAGCTCAAATTGAAGCCATCTCTCTACTAAACTCATAATAATAAAAAAACCACCTATCCATCTGTAATTGATTCATCAAATCAACAGCTCCAACACCCTTGAAATCTCAGTACCACCATCTTCTGAATCTTAATACCTAATTCAAACAAAACCCATTCGCAATCTCCTCCATATCTCATCTTAATCTGATTTCAACCCTAAACAAAACCAACCCTAGCTTCTTCTCGATTTGCGTCAAACTCATCACTAAATAACCCTAAATCTTAATTGAATATAAATAGATTAAATTAGGGTTTCAAATTTCAAAGATAAAGAGAAGATGAAGATTGAAAACACGAAGAAAAAGAGGTGTTTTTTGATTGACGGTGAGAACCTAACCTAATAACAGATGACAAATCTTCTTCTTCTAGACTTCTAGTGTGAGTCCTGTCTTCACACAAAACAGAGATAGCGAGTCATAGAAGGAAAGGGATATGAAAGTCGCAAAAACTTCTATGTTTAGGATGGATAAATCGATCCCGAAGAGAGAAGAAGGGGAATGTAGGTGATGTTTGAAAGGTAGAGCAAGAGAAGACCGAAGAGAGAAGAAGGGGATAAGATTTGTGCGGTTTATTCACACGATAGGGTAAACTTGATAGAATGTACACGGTTCTTTCGCACGCTGCTCAGGATGGTGTTACTGAGTGTTACTCTGCACACGGTTCTTTCGCACGATTATTTTCCAGTAGTTACTAATCGTGACACGGGCTGGGCCGTCACTAAACTGGTAAAATTTCGTAACGGAACATGTGGTGTCACTAAATTTTCGTAACTGAAATTTTTAGTCACTAATTCGTGACGGCTACATGTTGGTTACGAATTTTAGTTACTAATCGCTGAATATGGTGTAGTGAAAACCACGAACTATCTTCACAAACCCTAGGTTTAAACTTCATAAGCGACAACAGTAGAGAAGAGGAGAGCGGGAGAGAGAGATAAAACAGATCTGAGAAGAAAAAGAAAAATGAGAAAAGCTTGCTTTTATTTTTGTTATATATAGTGAAGGCTATTTTGGGAATTCTTAAAAAAATGACCTAGGCTTAAAAAATTGGGTCCATTTTTATCTTTTCTTTTAATTGTGGACCTCCAGTTACTGGGCTTTAGTGGGTGGACCTGCCACTAACTAAGAACACTATAATAGTACCTATAGGTAATTCCTAGTATAAAATTTAAATAACTCCTAGGAATAAGTAATTCTAACAATAAAATACTTCCAAAAATAAATAAATCCTAAACATAGAATGGCCTACGTCACATAATGTAGTCTTTCACCGTAATACCAAACGCCCTTTTCAGAAATAGAGATGTATAACACAAACCTTTTAAGGCTTAGTTGTAGTATACTCAGAGTTTTTTCTTCTTTGAACTCTGGGATTGATTTATATGGCAAGGAGAAAAGGTTAAGGTTTGTCCCGCACAACTTATTTAATCCCCTGAAGAACAACAATATGTTGACCATCTTCGATCTGTCCTCGCTAATTATCAGGATCGTAGTTCAGTACGACCGGAAAACCATTGGTGGGATTAATAAGAGAACGTTCCACATAGAACTGGCAAACGGGCAAGCCAAGGCTGTCTTGTTATGGGTTACACAGTTTACGGATTATCATGGCCCAAGATGGCGGGTCGTTATTCTTCACGGGTCGTCACTTCAACCCTAGCTTGTAGCGGGTAAAGCTTGCGGGTCGCATGTTAGCTTGTATAATTAATATCAAATTTTAAAACTTAATTTGTGACAAATTAGAAGGATCAAAATTGTAAAATAATACGAATTGACAATAATTTTACGTTAATTTTGCATTATAAAAGGAACACTAGTCACTAGTACTTCGTCAATTTGTGTCCATAGTCATCTAAATCTTCAACAAAGAAAAACAACCCTCGAGAGTCGAGACCATAAAATTGTAATAGTAATACCATTGTTTGTATCACCTAGTTCAACAATAACGATACTAATAACCACTTCCTGCCCAAAATGTATATTGTGGTTAATAAGTGAACTAGCTCCTCAAAAGAAAACTTGCCGATAAAATTTTTTTACATGTCCAATCTCTTTTCAATACAAAATATTTGGAGCCATTATTGGCCAAAAAAGCATTCTCATTTTCCGTGTCTTATGATGTATATCTTTGAGTTGCTCCAACTATTCGGAATATGTAATTTCAAGCAAAAATAAATCAAACAAAAGAAAATATTCAAGTCAAAACATGGAATTTGCATATTACCCGCTTTATATTGAAGAAGTACGCATACTAAATATGCGCATAAGAACTTACTTCCCTATCTGCCCGCTTCCCCATCATTGACATTCGGTGCATCAAGTTCAAATCCTAATACATCTTCTTGAATTATTCCATTTTCCTCATCCACATCTTTTTTTCCTGCATGGATAAAAATAAAAACAATCGATGGTATATATGAAATATTATTGATCTACCTAGAAATGCACACACTTTCAGTGACATAGATGATTGATATAAATGTTTATTTCATATATAGCAATTCCTTTTACATCATTTGAGTATAAAGGAATTCTTACTTTCCATCTATTTTCTAATACCCAATTTAGTCTCTTAAATGGAAGAAAGTTTCCTTCACATGGAATTTTGGTTAACATGTACAAATCTAACAGTGTAACTCCTATTTAACAACATATTCACAATTAGAATTTGTTGAATTTTATAAAGAAAAAAAAACATAATCTAAAAATTTAATTACAAGAATAAACTAACTTACAACATTCAAATTTTTTGAAAAAGACCGTGCTTGTAGTCTTCCACCATCGTTCGAATATAACTTGTATTATTTGAGTCATGTTGTTTCTAGGTTGTATATGATATAAATGTCGCCAAGAATATCTTCAAACTCTCTCTTGAACAACTGAGATCGTACAAAACTCGGACCACCCACCTCTTTAAAATACTAAATTAACTCGCTCCGGATGGCAAGATATGTGCATAGGGAGTGCACCATCACCGAATGGTTGTCTAACATTTTGAAACTCATATTCGTTATTCACAACATAATTTAATCCACTGGCCGGGGTACTAGTAGATCCTTTGAGTCTTTTGAAGAAGTAAAGCTACTGAGAATTTTATTAAACTCGTGAAGAAAATAGGAAAGAAGAAAAGAAAGCAAAAGAGAATAGATGAGAAGTGAACGGAAGGTGTGAAGGGGAATAAGAGACGGAGCAGTATTTATAGGCGTTAGAAAATCGACCGTCGATATTAATTCGAACGTTGGCGTTATTTTTAAAATCGAGCAATATTCACGGTAGCGCTGGCAATAAAGACTTTATCTTCGAAGATATCATCTATTTCGTCCGCTAGAAACTCTGTCGCCCAGTGGTTTACCGTAATGGCGCAACCCGTTTGCCATGCCACCTAGTATGTCAAACATCTTTTTTATCCATCTGCAGAGGAATAAGCTTTATCAACATCATCTTTAAGAAACAAAGGATTATTTGATGGAAATAATTAGAAACCAAATATATAACACGCAAATGCTTGTTAATAACCGGACTCGTACAAAATTGCACCATTTTCATTTAACAGAGTGCCCCCCTTTGAAATATACAAGATGGAATTACCCTCGGTTTTTAAAACTCTTCAAAAGTACCCTCATAGTTAAGTTTTCCTTCCAAGTTAGTCAACACTAGTTTAATTTTCTAAATTTTACCTATTTACCCTTCAGTTGTTGCCATGTTTATCTTCTACGTCATTTTTTCAGCTTCGTCGAGCACAGTTCGGGGTCATTTCACCAAGGGTTCATCATTTCCATGTATTTTAGGATTTTTTGGTTAGTGGAGAATCAACTTTCTATAACATATTCCAGGTCCATCAATCCTGGTTAAGGATCGTTACACTACATTGAGGTTCGTCGATTCCGTTTCAGAATCGTTGCATCGCTTTTAGGATCGTCGAATCATTTATCCTGCCTACCATGGTATGTCTTTCAGGGATAAATAAGACTTTTACTAGATAATATAAGTGTCATCTAGCACTTAACCGGATGTATGCCGTTATTTGAAAAAAAACTGTTAAGAAAAGGTTACTTTTGAGAAGTTTTAAAAAACGAGGGTACTTTCATCTAGTGTATTTCAAAACGAGAGTACTTTATCAAAATACTTTAATTATTTTAGGTTTTATCCGGTTGTTCAAGGCATTAAAAACTATCGCAGGAACTCCTTCTACTACAATTAACTGTACATCATGACGGATATCACATGCAACTTTTTCCATTTCACTTGCATTTGCATTCATAATCGCGACTTTATGACTGTCAACGGCACTTTGTGCATGATCATGTACTAAATCATGCATTTTGAACTCATTAACATCACCTAGCTGGTCATAATTCACATTTTGAACTAATGCTTACCAATATCTCAGAGGCGAGTTCTGAATTCTGCCTACATGTAGTAAAAGACATATATACAGAATGAGAGAAATAAAAAAAACTAGAAAATATAAAATACAAAAAAGGTAAGCTAAATAGTTGTTGTTGGCAAAAACAACAACAAATGCTTTCATTGAGAGCATTGAGAGTTGAACTGAAGACCTCCCACTTGCTCTAACCAATTGAGCCATGAAAGCTGTTGTTAAAACGAGATGGGCCGCAATTTGAAGATGGCTTTTTGAATATGTTTGTTCCCCACCCCAAAAAAAAATAAAATAAAATAAAATAAATAATAATAATATCTGGTGCTACTTTATTGGAATGTATAAATAAAATTGGTACAATGTGGTTCTATAGTTGGACAACTGGAGGCCTGGAAATTTAGAAGAGGAAGGAAGATTTCGCCATTGCTGATATTTGCAATACGCTGGGCAGTCTGGAAAGAAAGAAACAGGAGAATAATGTCTTCCAAATCTCCAAGAGTTGAATCAGTGTTGATCAATGAAGTCAAGTCCCTCATTTACTTATGGAGTTCAACAGGAAATTGGTTCAAATCAGCTCCTTTTAGGACTTAATCACTCACGGGTCCAAACCGGTAATACCCGTTAGGTACCCGTGGATATTGGATACCCGGTTATTTATTCTTTTATTCATATTTTGCTAGTTTCGGCTTTGATTTCATTTCTCTTTTTTTTTCTTCTTACTTATGATCTTTATTTAGTACATTAATAAAGAAATAAAAATAAATTTTATGAAAATAATTTAAATTCAAGCCAAAAAGAGAAAAAAATTAAGATTTTAAGGTTTTTTTTATAGTTTTCTCAATACCCAATGGGTACCCGAAACCGATGGGTACCCGGTATTTTAAACGGGTCCGGTTCTGGGTCCAACAATTTAGGAACCGGACCCGGAACCGTTAGGAACCGGACCCGACCTTTATAAGTAGGGTCCGGGTCTAGGCCAAGTGATACCCGGGAGGACCCGGACCCATTGATAGCCCTAGTTTGTTACTATAATATATATTTTTTTTTTATTCTTCTTGCATATTTACCTAATTAAATTGTTCCCTACATCATGAAGGTCACCATTTCCGTCGCTGGCGTCACACATAGAGTGATTTATCTTAACCATTAACCACCACCATAAGCTCCATGCTCCCCTGGCCTGTGATCAGATGATTCAGATAATATCGATAAAACTTCTCATCAACCCGTTTTAAATAATGAGATGTAGGTATGGCTTTATCGGTCACTTCATCCAAAATGTCATCAACATCATAGGTAATTCCATGGAGTAGAAATATTCAGTAGTTCTCATTTTTGTAGATCCAATACGCCGGCTGGATATGTCGCTAATTCTATCTTTTTAGCATGGCAGAAAATTACACATCAAATTCGTAGCCAAGAATTATGTGTCACTGATACTTCTATTTTGTTAAGAATTTAGTTGGGTTAGATTTTGTGCTGTTAAAATCAACGTATGTGGTTTTTTTCTTCCAAAAACAAGAAACAAAAATCCGTCGTAATAAAGAATTACATATCGTATTTGACCTCCGATCTAAGCAAGGTTGTTAGCTTGTAACCCAAGTGGTAAGAGATGGTTGTGGTCTGACAATAACTAGAGACATTTGAATTTTGAATCCTGTCGTGTGCGGTAACTAGTAACTTGCTATGTATTAGTACTTTTTACCATACTTGCAAGCCAAGTTTCTTCTATTTTATTTTATTACTTTGCAAGCAAATCCACTAGAAAGTTCCAGCAGCAAAAGTCGTTGTAGTACCATAGGTGGATCAATTTTAACCGTTGGATTCGTGATGTGTGATTAGAGGGTAGCGATTGGAGGGTAGCTCCGAGAAAGCTGACAAAGGGACACCCTTGGGTTATAGTGGATGTGCAGTAGTATAGTACCTCACATGAAGACAACAAACGGCAATATGTAAACTAGAAATGTCCGTAGGTCCTTGAACAACTCTATAAAATTCAGAGAAGGACCTGAGGGTACATGTGGTTGTTGAAATCTTTTATATACTAGTAGTCTAGTAGTGATTTCCTCTTCAGTTCTTTCTGAATAACCAGAGAAAGAAAGAGAGAGAAGGAGAAACACCCACAGAGGAACATGGTATGATTTTTAATCATCTGAGTTTACCTCTATGTTTCTGTCTGGTTTTCTTCATAACCCATTTATCTTGAAAACCGATTTTTGTTTCTCTATTAAGATCTCTGTTGTTCTAATTTCTGAATCTGAGCTTATTACTGCTATCTTTGTAGAGACTATTATGTATTTCTTTGGTTTTTATCTGATTTTTTCAAAACTTATTTATCTTGAAACCCCATTTTGTTATTTTCTATGTTATTGTGAGTTCTGTAACTATGGGATCTTAGCTTAATGATATGTTTCTTCTTGTATGTTCTTGTTTGCTATTTATCTGATAAAACCCTTCCATCTTGAAAACCCCTTTGTTGTTGGAAGTTCTGTAACTATTGCATCTGATGATGAGCTTGCTACACTGTTAGTTCTTCTAAGTTTCTTTTGTTGCTTGTATCTAGAAAATCATTTTCATTTTTTTTATTAAGATCTATGTTGCTGTGAGTGTACTTGTATGTTTATTCTTCATTGTTCTCTTTGCTTTTTATCTAATTTTTTCAAAACCTTTTCATCTTAAGAAACCCATTTTTTTTTTTTTTCATTATGATTCTGTTTTTGTAAGGTCTGTAACTATTATACTGTGTTTACTTTGATTTTTATCTTAATTTTCTAAGCCCTTTTTTTTTTCTTAAAACCCATTTTCAGTTTTCTAAACCCACTTTCTTTTCCGATTCTGTAAATATATTTCAGTATGTTTTTACTATTTCATCTAATAATTTTGTGAACATCTTTATTACAGACGAACTGCTTAGCATGCACCAAATCTGGGAAAGATTGTCCTGAGAATTGTTTAATGGCCAAACATATTAACTCTGTTGAAATAATGGAAACTGTTGAAGGACATTTTGGTAGTTTAGCCAATTTCATCCGATTGGTCGAAGCTGGAGCGGCTAATCGTGAAAATGCAGCAAAGACCTTGTTGCTTGAAGCGACATGCCGAAAGAGGGCTCCTGTGTTAGGTGTAATAGGTGCAGTTCGAACTGCTGTTGCGCATCTCCGAACTGCATATCTGGCTTCCAGACAACCAGCAACTTCACCTCGTGTTGACGAAGGGAGTACTAGTAATACTGATACTGGGTATGCTGAATTACTTGCTACCGTGGCTGCTGTTGAAGGCGTATCAGTCGAAGAGATGTCAGGGTTCGATCTTTTGCCTGATGAAGAGGAAATTTGGAATATTATCTACGAAGACAATCCCAGCCTCCGCATTCCCAACCAGGAGAATCTTAACCAGCAGTAAAATTCTACTAGTTTATTTCACCATCTCCACTTTGTTCCACATATCTATGCTTATGTTTGTTTTTTAATGCTTTTGTTTTGAGTTAGACCCAAAGAGTAGTAGTAGCTTAGCAGGCTAGCTACATCCACAACTTTTGTCTGAGGCTCTGAGCTTAAAAGATTATGGGTCTACCTTTTATTTACTGTTGTGTGTTTTTACAGTTTGCAGTTAAATTTGACAATGTTATTGAAAATCAGTGTTTGCTTGTCAAAACTTAATAGTATTTGATATCTCTATATTTTGTTCATTACATTTTAGCATCAATGTCTCAGCCATTTTTGAGTTCGTCTCTATGTCCATCTTTGGTCGGATACCTGGATAATAAACAATGAAACAAACAGATAGTAGGGATAGCTAGGTAGAGTACTGTCAGCCCATTTTTGATGCGACTTTGTAAATCAGGCCGGTGTAGCTAGCTAGTTTTCTTGAGATTGGTTGGTAGGACGGAAGAGGGCCACTCAAAACTCAAAAGTATCCTGCACATGTTTCCCATTAATTTAAATCCATAACAATAAACCACAAAAGTGGTTTTCTTCTGTTCGATTTTGTATCTTTCCCTATTTCAACCTTATTTGCCTGAACAAATTCAGGCCTCTACGTCAGACTGTTCAGGCACTACTTTAGGCGCAGTGCACAGCACAGTGGTTTATTAATGTTAGCATAAAAATAGAAGTTTTTTTCAAATTAAAGGTATTTGACTGGCTGACTCCATTGGAATTAACCTCGAAATCAACCTAGATAATTTGGGAGTGACAGCTATAACCTGATGGTTAAATGCAACCTACACTCAAAATGATGAATGTTTGTGAACCTAAATTTTGTTAATAACTAATACACACTTTTATCAGATCTTTTATTTATAAGATTTAATTTTGTAGAACGTTAATTCAATCGTTTAACTTCATGATAATCACACAATAATATACTAATAGAAGTTTATGAGAAATACCTTATATCGCTAATCCGTAATCCGTCGTTGATCAATTGGTGGTAACCGTAATACCTTGTGGAGGTCATGGTTTCTCTCTCTCTTGACCTTAACTGTAATGAGTAATTCCTTAGACCCAACATCGATGGTTGTTGTGTCTCTTTTATAGGTAGAGAGAGGACCAAGTTCCTAAGATTTTAGTTTCAACTTTTGATCTCGACCGTCCATCAAGGAATAGGATAATTAGGAAATAACTCCTTAATGAAACCTAATAAGTTTAGCAACATCTCAATTAGCCCAAAGTTATCACATGGGCCCAATGAGATAATTCCATGTTATGGAAATTATCCTACATTCTCCCACTGGTCCATGAGATAATTTGTGTACCGGTTAATTGTAGAAAACATAAGGCGCGCATAATTGCTAAACCAAATTTAATGGTTATCATAATACCTTGATCAAGCAAACTGCTCATGCGAGTCATAGCGGTGGCACATTGTCCCGTTATCAATATGTTCCCTTCCATGTACCACAACATGAGTACCTTGCTCAACTAGGCCTTACATTGGAGTATCATAATGGTCCAGTGATGTCTTTATGAAAGACAATTTCTGTTAACATTCATCCATTCCCATAAGTGTATACTAAATACGGATACTGAAATAAATTCAGAAATACATTATTAAGAGATCAATAAGTGTTCAAAAATAAGCACATAAATTAGCTGAATTCAATAATCAATTACTCCCACAGACCTGAGACTTTAATCTTTTCTTAAGAGGTCTTAAAAGGTAATTATTCATTAAGTGCATCTTCGAATGCAATTGTGCTTAAGAGATAAATGAACAACTATTGTTTCTGAATTTCCTAATTCACGCATATATACTCAAGGTTCATGTGTTTTGTTCCTTTTGTATCATATCGTGTCGTAATGCCGCCAAGCTAAGACAAGAAATTTCAAAATGTAGAGACAAACCTTAAGTCTCTAAGTATCGCAGTTATAAATATTCAAACCCAATTGTGGGACTAGTATTAATGGATTCTTCCTTTATAGAATCCATACATCCACAAAAATTGAAGTCTGAAAACCCAATCAACTCTTGTTGGGTTTGCTAACTAATTATAAGACATAAGTTAAAATAGTATCTCAAAATTCTTGATAGCTTTCTTGTAATTTGTTCTTCGATTCTTTAGGCAATTAGTTAACATATTAACAACTTCTTATAAGTTTCATATCAGAATTAAGACGTAATGAAGATTAAATTTATATCTTCTATCCAACATGAAATAAAATCTGTTAAATATGTATTATCTCAAAATTCCTTGAATATTCGATATATGCCTTATATGAGAGCTTTAGTAAGCTTCATTGATATCCTTTATTTCAAAAAATATAGAGATATGCATAAAGTCAAGATCACTACTCGTAGGTAGTATGTCATAACATACAAGACCAAGAGTATGAATTTCTCCCACTGATCTTGAGGTATATGCATAAATCTGTAATAATTTCATCCAAAACTTGAAACATTTATAGTTTTGTTGAATTTCATATACCATTATGGGAGGCTTCTTAAATTTCATACTTTGATTTCTAAAATTTGTAGACTAAAATTTATCATTAATAAAAGCTATTAATAATACTATTTTCACATTTAATCAATGCAACTCTTAGGTCATTAAAATTTGTAATAAAAGCTATTTTCACATTTAATCAATGCAACTCTTAGGTCATAATGAGCTACTAATAATACTATGATAATTCTGAATAAGTCTTTCTTTGACACGAGAGAAAAACTTATTTATAATCAATGCATCGTTTTAGAGTAAAATCTTTGGCAATAAGTCTTGATTTATACCATTTAAAATTTCTATTGCAGTCGTATTAGGTCCGAAAAACCCACTTTCATACAACTGATTTGTGTTTTTCGAGCAATTAAACAATATCTGAGACTTGACTTTCAACCAATGATTTTTTCTCACATAGCATCAATCCATTAATCAAAATTATTACACATAATATTTGTGAACCGAAAACTGAGTCTTTGCCATTCCATATCAAAATGTAATAAATTCTTGTAAGAAAATCACTGAAACAACACGAATAACTTTCTTTCAATCTCTGTTGAGACCTTCTTAATACTGGTTCATGTTGTTATAAAAAATTTCTTTATTGGCAGTAGTTATATTATGGAGCATTGGATAAGTAATTTGTGGTCTTTCATTATCTAACATTCTGATAATGAGAAGATACACAATATCTGTAGAAATCTTAAATAAAGGGATCATTATCATGATTTCTTGAACAGATATATCCACGTACTCCCACTGATTATGCCATCATTAACAATTTATATTTTCGGTTTCAATAAGTCTCATACTACGGTTAGAACATTAAAGAATACCATTTGGATTATATAGGAAAACCAATGAACCAGTAATAGTTTTTCAAATCCAATTTTCATTCTTGGGAATGTAAGCCTTACCTCCAACTGAACAACCATAACTTAAATGTGATTTAAACTAGGTTTCCAAATTTTTCTAGTCCAAAGTGTGTCTTTGAAACTCGCTTTAATGGAAATCTATTTAAATTACACAAATTGCAGAAAGAACAAACATCCACAAATGTATAGCCATTATGCATGGCTCATCATGCTTCTAACCATTTTCATAAAAGTATGATTTAGCCTTTTGATATACACTATTATGCCAAGGATAAGTTGGCCTTGTGTATTAAGCAAGAATTCCAAACTTTTGAAGATATTATGCAAAAGATTTAGGATATTATCCTGTTTTGTCCTACCTTTCACAATATTCACCACCTTGTCAGACTTTAGGATTTTCACTTTATCTATAATTGCCTCTCAATTTCAATAATGAATGTCCGATAAAACATCCATGGATTGAGATTCATAATTCAATCGATAGATTTACACAGTAACGCGAAAAATCATCAGGTGATAAACAATTTTATCTTCCAAAAATTGGACCATTAAAAGTCTACAGAATAATCATAATATACAATTAATAAGAACAAAAGCTGAAATTTATAATAGAGATAAATGAAAATTAAGCTTACAATAGTTACATATCTTCAATAAGATTCTCCTGCGGGTAAAACCTTATCAAGGAACAATGTGAGACATGAAAAATATCTGTGGATATTTTACATTCTCATAATTCAACATTATGTCTCACAAATACTACAACTAGAATCACCATGGGCAACTCACGTCCTAAAATGTATTAACAAACTCCAATAATTATAAATATGTTCAACCTAATATAATGTGAATTGTAGTCACCTGCGGGTGGCTATTATTTCACATGTATGTGAAACATTTAAATAACCTTAATGCTTGTTTAACGTGTGAAGAAAAACTACTTGTGAGCAGCATTGTTCTAATCGTTGAATCAAACTAAGAGGACTCAAAATATACAACACTTACCAGATAAGAGCATAGCATCACTGTGGTGATAACTAAACTATCCAACAAACATGTACAATTGCAAATATCACTCTAACGTTTCTTGTGATATTGCACAGTCCCACTCAATGATATGGACATACTTGATCTGATCATAAATTTAGTCGCTTATAAACAATAATGAGCAACCCTAAAACATCAATCACGAACATTTATTCAAAATCATGCCATACATAAATTGTGAAAAAATATCAACACCCTATAATCGAAAATTATCCAAACAAAATGAATTTTTTTTTTCTTAAACCAAAATCGAGCATGAAGCAAGTCTGTAAGTATGTTTCTATAATGAATTTCATTGAAGAAAAATTCTTTGATGCATCACTAGTTTAATTTGATGCAAGTTTGAAAAATCGTGATGAATAACACATACTGTATAATGTGGATTAAAATGAGAGGTATCAGAATAGGCAATGAGCATCATATATTTTCACAAATATGAAGGAATTTATCCCAAAATAAACCTTAATTTCTATATAATATGCAATAAGTTTAAGATATAAAAAAACATAATAAAATATTCATGAAAATATGAAAAAAACCGTAATAGGGTACTCAACTCGATAATGAGTTAATTAACGTAAGTTTTTTTTTTTTTTTTATGCTTTTTTTTTTAATAAGAAATAATGAAAAATTAAGCAGAATTTAATTAATCATGATCTTTACTGTTATATCTAGTAAATGCAGTCTAAATTGGCACTCAAGTTAGAAAATGTGGAGAAATGATACTAGACACTCATTAAGACGAAAAAGTGATTCAGATCCATAATGTATAACCAAAAATCATATCCTTAAGTGTCTTCTTAAACATGTGAACTCGAATCACCTGTGGGCAATTGTTGTTCTAATATATTTAAGCAAAACAATATCATAAGCACTTGACATTCTAACAATTATGACTGAAAAAGTTATTTGACATCACTGTGGTGATTGCCAAACAACTCAACTATAATGCCATAATAACTACTAAACCTTGCCTTTACGGCTTGGTGTATTCGTGCTTACAATAAAATTATTATTAATGCTAAGATAAAACGCTCTAGTATCACCGTGGTGATAACTAAAGAATTATGACCTAAGAATCTTAAGTACAATAAATTTATACGTAAAATTGAAATTATCATCAACATTGGGAGAAAAATCCTACCATAATGCACGTACACATAAACCATACCGTAATGCACACTCAATTTTAATAGTGTCAAAAATGGTTATAATCATAAAATTTTATAATGAATTCGATAAGAAATCGTTTCTTATTGTACATTAATTTTCGATAAAGCGGAAGCATAATTTAGTTTGTTTCGCATTTCCTTATGTGAAAACCACTACATAAAAATTTTAACATTATAGAATTTGATTTTAATTATAGATTTGTTATATTTATTATTTGGTTCAATCTATAAACTGAGTGCATCTGTTATTGTGCTAAAAAAAATAGCTTAATAATCTAATCCATAATATCATTGAACCAAGATAAGCTTAAGTCTGGTTCTGTCGGAACCAATTTGTCTTGGTCAACGTGCATAGTCAAAACAAAAAACATTAGTTGTCAGTAGACAAGGAACCGATAATAATACTAGACCACTATTAATTCACTTGTAATGCCCAATTAACTTACCTTGATTTTTTTTTTTTTGTCATGTATTCCAGCCGTTACGATAATACGATTATTAAAAACTGGGTGGGTAGTTTTTAATTTGGGTCAGTTTTACTTAAAAAACTAGGGGTTTATGAATCGTCAAAACGAGAATGGTCCACTAACCTATTTAATTTTCTACACAGGTCCAAAAACGTTTAAACTTGTTTATTTCAGGTTTTCAAACCTAATTTTCTTCCCAGTTCGTTAACAGAAGAAATGAAACCTCCTTTTATGGTTTATGGATTGAATCAGTGATAAGAAAATCGAAATCTCCAATTAATTAATTGACGGGATGCATCAAAACGATACAGCAACAAACAAAAAATAGATACGATTAAGATTACTGTATATAAATAATCGGACGATCATGAGTTCTAAACGCAAGCTCTAGATACCAACTATAAGATTTAATTTTGTAGAACGTTAATTCAATCGTTTAACTTCATGATAATCACACAATAATATACTAATAGAAGTTTATGAGAAATACCTTATATCGCTAATCCGTAATCCGTCGTTGATCAATTGGTGGTAACCGTAATACCTTGTGGTGGTCATGGTTTCTCTCTCTTGACCTTAACTGTAATGAGTAATTCCTTAGACCCAACATCCATGGTTGTTGTGTCTCTTTTATAGGTAGAGAGAGGACCAAGTTCCTAGGATTTTAGTTTCAACTTTTGATCTCGACCGTCCATCAAGGAATAGGATAATTAGGAAATGACTCCTTAATGAAACCTAATAAGTTTAGCAACATCTCAATTAGCCCAAAGTTATCACATGGGCCCAATGAGATAATTCCATGTTATGGAAATTATCCTACATTATTCTCTCTATTCTTTTTAAACCCGATTCAACACCATTAACAGTGAGAATTAGGGATTTTAATTAGTATCTCTACTGCAGCCATAAAAACCGCCGTTGCTTTGATCCTAGGACTATTGCGAACTCCACTAAATCCTATTCATATGCACATTCCAAAAAAATTTCTTTGGCATGCCAGGTGTCGTGGAAAACGAGTTACGCCATTATGGGAATACAATGGAGCGACATAGGTTATATCGACCGTTATTATCCAAACGAATTTGGATTTGCTGAAGGCACCATCTGATTTATCACTACGGTCATCTCTTTCTCCAATAAAATCCCATCGCTTAAAATTACTGAATTGGCTACTACATGAGAATTAAAAATATCTGAATACCTCTATATATATCCTTCCCTCAAATCTTAAAACAAAAACTTGATCATAAAAAGTATATTTCTTAATACTATTTTCTCATTAACTAGCAATCACTTGTTAACCAAAGCCTAAATATAGCCTAAATTGAAGCGGTAACCGGTAAAACTTACTGCACTTCTGGAAACAATAGTTATCAATATGAAGATACAAGAGTTTGGAAACACGCGAAAGACGGGATTTTCAACGGGATTTTCACTGTTCGATCTTGCTACAAAGTAGTATATTATTATCTCATAAAGAAAATATGGTGTTTCCTCACAGGGGCTCTATGGATTAATAGTAAGGTACCATCTAAAGTAACATTTTTCACTTGGTTCGTACACCACAATTCCATTATTACCCAGGATGTACTTAAAAAGAGAGGTCGATGCTTGATAAATAGATGCAACATGTGCAAAATGGAGGAAGAATCTATAAATCATTTATTCTTGTATTGTACTGAGGCTACCAAAGTGTGGAGAACTTCTACAAAGCTTTCAAAGTGGATTTGGTCTAGGGAAGAGACATTAGCTTGGTATTTCTTGAAACAAAACCTAGAATCTTCATAAGAAAAGGAGAGGAACCAAAGAACATTCAGTGATAAGGAAATCCTTGTATCTAACCTCATTTTGGAAATCAAAGCCGACATCCTATACTGGGATCAGCCATCAGGAGTGTTAGATGGAGTGCACTTTGAAGACCTTGTTCTTAGATGGGAGAATTAGTAAGAGAGTGAAGAGTTGAGTGCTTGTAATGGACTGCACTGCGAATTGTTCATTTGATCGTGGTGTTTGTATTCTCACCTGTATTATTCTTTATTCTTTTATCAATATAATTATCTATTTTTGTTGATCAAAAAAATAATATATATACTAACTGCAGGTATGCATTTCTTATCTCCGGATGTCCATATTGGTTCTTGTTTGGGTTTGAAGTGTCATCAGTTATCTATAGAAAAATCATGGTCATGTATTACGGACAGGCAAATTAAAATCCCTAATCTGAGACCGGTCACTAAAACACAAAAACAGGTTTATAAAGTAATTCCAATAACCCCTTAACTCTCTACTCCCTCCATGCCACATATATAGGCGGATGGGTAAAATCTCTTAAATTAAGAATTGTTTTTTGATTTTATAAATATCCATATTTTTTCCTATCTTTCCCTTAATTATATTCCCTATGTTAAAGACATAAACTTAATTGTGAGGATAACCAAGCAGCATAAATAGGGGTAAAATGTTTAAAAGCCATCTTGAAATTGTTACTCTGCCTATCTAAGGGAAACACAATATTTCGCATACATAAAAGGTACGAAGGGACTATATTAATAAATGACTAATATGTCCCTGGTTAATTAGTGTTAACTTAGTCGATTAGTAGTGAAACTATCATGTAAGATGTGAAATTAACTTGTGTTAATGAATCATCAAATCATGAAAAATTTTAAAAAATTGATTTTTTTTTTGACACCAACCTATAATCTTTGGATAATATGACACTCGTATACCGATTCTAGGTTGGTTTTCTTCATCCACCAAGAACACTAAGGAACCATGGATATTAAGTGCCCGCGAAATCGATTCTGAAAATTACACTCCAAAGTATTTTATGTTAATATTGGTATCAACCGATTATAACTTCAAAAACATACATTTTTTTTTAAAAATTTGGTTTTATATAGAATACGTCGATACGAACAATCACATCCCGATTATGAAAAACATCCGGATTATGAAAAACATCAAACACAATTTAAATCCATACACCATATATATATGCTCGAGTTAAGAATGAGTATGATTTTCGATATGAATCATACTCTTGAGTATATATGAAGTCAATCATACTCATTATGTTCATCAAATCATACTCATTTTCGATATGGGTATAAAAATCTAAGAAAAAAATCATACTCATACTTATTTTCAATTTGAGCTTTCAGTAATATTCATATTTAGTTCGAGTATACATCACTGTGAGCACGAAATCATACTTATTCAATAAAATCGGTGGATGAGGGAATCCAAATGGACCGATTCTATATATACAACAACAAAAAATTCTTTGTGATTCCTCTAACCAAAATTGGTTTATGTAAGTGTCCATATCGACCGATTCTGAGTTGTTTTCTTCAACCATGAAGAACATAAACTAGAATCTGTTAATGTGAGTGTCAATGTCAAGTGATTCTGGCTTGTGTTCTTCAACCACGAAGAATACCAATAGAATTGGTCGAGAAGTATATTATCATCGACCGATTATGATGGAATCGGTCAATATAGACATGGACATCAACCGATTTTGTCTAAACGCAGGACATATGGATATCTAAATCTTGAAAGGTTAAATCAATCAAAAACCTAACTAAGAGGAACGGGTTAATAAAACTACAAATTTTAATTTAACAAAAAAAATATTCAAACGAGGTAATGAATTAATTTCATAGGTATAGTTAATTTGAAGGTTTAATTGTTGATAGAGATATGATTTTAGTGAAATCTCAGTTGAATAGAATTGATTGTCAGAAAATTATGTTTAGAATTAGGTAAACATGGTAAGGTGACCTTAGTACTTTCTCTATTTTTACACGCCACTTATCCTTCTTTATTGGGCAGATGAAAAAAAACATAGGCCTCAAACTAGGGAGGAAAATTAAAAACTATACAAGAATAAAACAACTAACAATGGCGGAAAAGAAAAGAAAATTATCTTGACACCCTAACTTAAAGGTGTGGAGGAACAAAGATTAAAGTTTGGTTTTTATTATCCAAATATAAATCAGGTTTAACAATCTTGATTTTTAATTGTGGGTTGTAATTAGTTTTTATCAATTTTGAAAACTAAAGAGGTATATGTTTATTTGATTTAACAATACTGAACACTATTTGGTATTTGTACATAATTTCTATCTTTGTATATGATTTTTGATGATAAATAAAAAACAAAATATTAGATCAATAATGATATGAATCTTTTTCTTAAATTCAACCTGTATATTATCACCCATCAATTTATTTTATCGGAATTTTTATATCATGCCCAGGAGTAGAGTAGTGCAATCCATTGCGCGTTTGGCCGAGTTCTCTTGTATTCTTTTTTTCTTTTTTTAGCATTCAATGGAGAAGAAAACTTACAAATATTTTCAAATAAAAAGGAAGTTATATGGTTGCTGCTGCTGGTAAATGGTTGCTGCGGGCAAAAGAAGAACAAATGCTTTCACTGAGAGTTGAACTGAACTCAAGACCTCCCACTTACTAAACGGGTGCTCAAACCAACTAATGACCGATGAAAGCAGTTGTTTGCTTCTTTTTTTTTTGCTCGGTAAAGAAGTGATTTTATTAATGGAAACAGTAAGTACAAAGTACAAAACCCAAAGAAATATTTCTCACTTGGGAGAGTGAGAAGCCCGGATAAGCTAGAGAAGTGAGCAGCTTATTAAGCGTTAGATCATTTATTCAACGGTGGGATTAATATGATTAAGCTTTACACAACTGGCCTACTTTTGTTATTAGGACTAGGTCCTTTTCAATTTTTTGCATTGGATACTAGTCCTTCTTTATTAATCTTTTCTGTACATTAGACGTTCATTCTCTTTTCAATTCCATGGATTCCGATAGTCCGACCGAAAAGATAAGTACCAAAAGAACTGACGGAGGCCGGACTAAATACCTCTAGTAGCGGTGAGGAGTTAAATATAGTGATGATGTATTTAATTTGATGGATTTTGATTTAGATAATCTGATTTGGTTAGATTTGAGATTTTCTATATAAAAGTGAATAATGAGAGAAAATGAATGGTTTTTCTTTTGTCAAAGAGATAAAAAAATATCCATGGGTATTATAGTACTCCCTCCTTCCCCAATATATAGGCGGAGAAGTGGGTTTCTCTTAGAATAAGAAAATATTTTGATTTCATACATATCCACCCTCTTTCCTGTTTTACCCTTTGTACAATTTCCAACATTAGAAATATTAACTTAATTGTGGTGATAACTACCTATAATAAATAAGGGTATTGTATGGAAAATTATATCTTGGAATTGAAAATCCGCCTATCTAATGGGACTACAAATTTTCAAAACTCCGCCTATATAATAGGGACAAAGGGAGTAGCAAATAATTGGTAAGCATAGGTGGCATGATCTAGAGCAATGACACACCAAAGATAATACAAGATGAAGCATCAAATCACATTTTATTCACTGGGCACGGTGAAAGAGAAATCTACCAAACAAACGTAAGGCAAGCATAAAGCATGGAGTCGGATCTGAAAGGTGACATACACCGGGAGTTTAAACAATAACTGCACTGACAAGGTACGGGCGATGAACAGAAGAGTCAAGTCATGGTGGACCCAAGAATAGAAGATAGAATACTCGGATCAAATGCAAATGCTACAAAATAAAAATGTACGAGCAGAAAAAATAAAGAAATGAAATAAAAAACATATATGATAATGGATGAAAAACTAAATCAAAGAAGAGATTCATACATACGCTTACATGAATTTATCCGTTGTTATAACTTGGCCCAGTACCTTGATGTCTTGGTGGAACAAATCTTTTGCGGTGGATTGTCTTTATTAATATTGTTTTCTTTTGGAATCTATAAAAATTCCAATAAGGAGACAAAATTGAAGTAGAGATTTATATACCAAAAAAGAAAGAAAAAGAAATGAATGATTGTACATCAAAACAAAAAAAATAATCTAGAATAGAATGGGAAATTATCAAATGTAAAGATTTTGTGTAATCTTAATTTCTAACATTTAAGTACACATCTTTCAAACAGAGATGTGTACTTAAATGTTAGAAATTAAGATTACACAAAATCTCTACATTTAATAATTTCCCAGTTTATTCTAGATTCTTTTTGTTTTGACGTATAATCATTCATTTCCTTTGCTTTTTTCTTTTTGATATATAAAATCTATACTTCAATTTTGTTTTCTTATTGGAAATTTTTTGGATTGCCAAAGAAAACAATATCAAAAAAGACGGTCCGCCGCAAAAGATTTGTTCCTCCAAGACATTAAGGTACAGTTGTTATAACTATAGATAAATTATGTAAGTGTATGCATGAATCTCTTTTCTGATTTAGCTTTTCATCCATTATCATATATGTTTTTTATTTTATTTTCTTGATTTTTCTGCCGCATATTTTTATTTTGTAGCATTTGTATTGGAAATGGGAAAGAACTACACACCTTGTGCAACATGCAATTATAAAAAAGACGATGTTCACCACAATGTCCTCTAGCACCATAATTTCCTCCTAACCAAAGGAAATATTTTGAGGATGTTACTTGAGTTTTCAGCGCATGTAACTTCATAAAGTTAATTAAATCAGCTGAACCTCATCCAAAAAGTTTTAGCAACTGAGTCATATAGTAAGGAATTTGAGGAGAACCACAGAGCAAAACGATTGAGTCAGCTGAACCTCCTGCACAGAAAAACGAACTCCATCGCAGGAGAAATAACCTGCAATATAACTAGGATCAAGTTCAGCTAATGAAGATATATTATTAACAGTATCTGTAGTACCATTGGAGTAACGTGTCAGGTACTTCCACTATTATTGATAATGTATCCGCGTAGCTAAACTTTATCTTAGTTGTTTGTATTGCAGGGTAAATCTCCTGTGATGCAATTTGTTTTACAGAGTCACTTGTTCGACAAATTGTACAACATTGCTCAGCCACACCTCAAAATAACGATGCTAATGATCCCACGAAGCAAGTGTATCCTAGGTATCTGTTTGTTGCAAATTGTGAATAGAAGATGATTCACACTCACTCTCTAGAACTTGGTAACAAACACAAAACGAAACATGCATAATCAAGAAGAATAAAGTGCACAAACAAAAATGAAGCAATAAGCCAAGAAGAGTGCAGACAGGAGTAGCTTGCACTGGGATGAAGAAATTGTGGGGCAATATGAGGTTTATATGTAAGCTTTGCGGTCTGTAGAGGTGAATGCTATTGATGACAGAATATTGACCATGATGATATATAATGGGCAGAAAATATTCTCCATTAAATGCATGCGTATTGCATGATTTTTATAGTTATTTCCGTATGTTTTGGTTCTCTGTAGTGGTTTGGGATACCTTTTAAAACCCAGCTTAATGAAAAAAAAAAAAAAAAAAAGGAACGCAAGAATATAAAAGAAACGCAGACGATAACAAGAATGAAGTGAAACCAATTAAAAAGGTTATTTTGCACTCAAGGTGGTTGGACCTTTAAGCTTTGACAATTCACTTTTTTTTTTTTTTTTGAATCACACAATTTTATTACTCAACGACTAAATGAATACAAAATAGTTTTCAAGAGATTGCAGAACAGATAACAACAAAATCAAAAATAGAATTTACACAAACCGATAGAACTCTCGGCTAGGCCATTCAAATTCTGACAAACAGTAAGGCCTTGATGCAAATTAAATATTTAACCACATTTAGTCTAGCCACCAATTTTTTTGGAATTTCTTTGGTTCCCAAACTTCCTATAAGATCGCAATTGGGATCATGTTTGATAACGCATCGAAATTAAGTTTAGGCCTTATTTTATATTTGTTAGAAACTTTTCAAACAGTCTGTCTTAAAAGTTAAGCTCTTGTTGACCCCCACACCTGAACCCCAGCCAAAAAACCTACTGTCTTGATATACATACTATTGCATAAATCTTTTTCAATACACAAAAGTGTGGCGACGTCCGGATGAATTACTTTTTTTTTTTCCATCCAGAAATGAAAATAAAGTGGTATCAATGCTAACAACAAACAATTATCACATTTTATGTCTGCTTTTCTATCTTATCTTTGAAAACAATCTTTTTTATAGCCTCAAAAGAAAGAACTATGAACTGTCTCAAGGAATTCTACGAAGTAGGGTGCAATTTTACAAGATAGTTAGTCTGTTTTTAAAATATAATCCGTCAATTTTCGAAAAAGAGATATTTTGACTTTTTTCAAGAAATACTTTAAAAATGAAAAACTATTTTGGTGGTGTGGAAAAATAGGTATCTAAACACATCGGAGTCTTTTTCTTTTTTTTTTTGGCCCGGAATCTAAGCATTTGAGTCATTCTCTAGTTTAATTCTTGTTACGTTACGTAAATTAAATGAAAATTATTTTCCATCGATATTTTGATTGTTGTGAATTTATGAGTGCAATTAATGGAGAGAATCTTTCGAGTCACGACTAGAATTTCTAAGAACCTGTTAATATGAAGAGAAGGCGTGGGTGAGCGATCTTGTCTTAAAGATTAAACACGAGATTCTGTCTTGCTATTATTATTTACTAAAATTTCAATGCTTGGTTGGTGTACTGCACTACATTGATCACCTTTATCGAGGGATCTCAACAAGTAATGAAATAAATTAAAAATTAAAGAATAAGAGAATTACAGTAATTCTTTTTTGGAATAACAACCTCAATATTTTTTATATAATAAGAGAAAATAATCACAATCTTAAAACATGCCATCCAGCTGCATTCAACTTATTATTTAGGAGGAATTCGAATTTTCTTTGTCAATCCAAATGTGTATGTTTTAATTTTTAAGGAAGATAAAATAGGAAAAGCCTGAAAAGATGATGAAAAACTAGATATTTTTTGTTGATCGTCAAATAAGGATATTGTACCAGGAGTTCCGAACTCAGGTTACTTCATTACGTACATGACTTGACTACTATACTATAATTATGATTACATTGGCACGAAATGTTTCGTTTATATGGGAGACTTTTTTATTATTAATGGAGGGCCATTGTGTCTATGGAACAAAACCTCACGCTAAAATTCAACCACACCACAACACGTGATCTGACATGGCACATAGTGTTTAATACCTATAGGAATGACGCTTCTCAGTTCCACCAAGTTCTTAATGTTTTTGGGAAACTGACACTCATCTCCATAGTTAACGAACTCGAATTTACACTTGTTTCTAGTCCAAAACTCAGGCAATCCTTTTAGAGAAGTATCTTTCACTACATCATATTAGGTAATTTGTAAATAGAAATTCGTGATGTTTAGTTTTTAAATCACATAATATATGGGTCACAAGTATTGTAACAACCATCTAGCGTAATATAATTTTCCAAATGTCACAGTATTTAGGACCTTCTTTTTCTAATTTATTATGTGACACTTTTTATTAGTGAATTATTACGTGTAGTTGATACATATCCAGAATAACCAATTACACTCATATTTCATCTACGCGGAAATTAAACCCCTACACTCTAACTCTTTATGTTTTATTTTTTCACCTATATTCATAAATCACACTTGCAGTATTTAAAAAATAAAAATCCACAGATATAAGAAAAAGAATATCATAATGATTATCTTGAATAGGGAAAGTTACTCTTTCCTCACTACACTATGCATACTCCCCAACTCATATTCCTTGGACAACCTAAATGAAAAAGAAATCTCACTTATTCTCAGAACACTTCATTCCAATTCTTGTTAGAGAGAAACTCAACACATAATTTTCTACACGTCATTATTAAGTTCCCTTGCTTCCTGAATCCGGTCGATGAAGAAATTTATGAGTTTCAAATTTCAAAACCAGTAGTTTCTTCTTTGGTTTATCTTCCTTAATTTGTTCGTCTCACCGATTTCGTAGTGAAGATGGATTTCACAGAATTATCAACGTTGAAGGTGATCATTGGCTAGTGAAGTTGTGTTCGTTGCGAGTGGTTGTAAGATTTCTAATATTCATGTTTTTTAATTGGGTAATGCGGTGTTTAATTTGAAGCTATGGTTTTGAAAATTAGGGATGTTAGCAATTAATTTGAGAAAATAAACCACCGCTAAGCAGACCACTACCACCATCAAACCACATGGATCTTAAACCACCACCACCAAAATGAATTCTACCATTTTTCTTATACCTAACTCAAAAATTCCTTCGTTGATCGACACTGTAGAATGATATTTTTGCAGAGAAAATACTTAAAAAATCGCCCAATTCCGCATATATGGTTAATGTACTACTGAATTCTAAAAACAACTAGCATATATGACCAAAAGGGAAAAATATGACCCAAAAAAATGGTGCCTATGTCCCATATACACGACTGCACGATGAATGTAGTGGGAACATTTTTTAGAGTGCACTAATAATGCATTATTGACCAGTCAACTGGACACATGTTCATGGTCAACAACACTCGACACTATTTAGTCAACGCTCAACATTACAATTTTCGAGTGTCCAGGTAGGAGTGCACCCCGTATCGGGATCGATCAACTAGAATAGTCAACAGTTAATAGTACGCTTGGGGTACATTTATGGGACTCAATGAGTCCTCGCTTGACCAAAGCAGTTGCTAAAAGTATGTTTTCGAGGGTAAAAAAGGTATAAAACAATAGGCAAAATCCCAAAATGTTATCTTTGGAATTTCGGATTAGGAACAATAAGTGCGAGAATTTCACTATTTTAAAGTCCTGTTCCGGTAAACAGCTCCTATAGAAGTAATGCTTACCAATATCTCTGGGTGAGTTCTTATTTATGCCTCCATTGGATTAACGGAGGAATCCTTCGGCCATCCACAGTCAATTTAATGTTTCTCGGTAATAAACCCCACGTTTGGGAAATAAACAATAATAATATGAGAAACATTGTTTCAAATGGGTGGATAAGTTATCATATCTCATTATAAACTGTTTTGTTTGGATTTTCGGGAGCATTGAAAATGTCATTATCTCTGATCGCTAACCAATCAGGCTCGTTCCTTTTCAAATTAAGCGCATAAGATTTCCCTGAAAAACAACTTTAAGTGGTAAATCAACACGATAACTTGTTATCTCTTTGCCTTTTTTGGACATGTTTAGAGCCTCGATAGCACCGTCCGAAGAAAAGATCTCTTCTTAATAATAAGTCAGCATTCTTATTTGGGCAAGGTTGTTTCATCCCCATTTTTTTTCGGGAATTTAAAAACCAAAATGCCCATGTGAGGACAGGCATTTAAGAAAACGCCCATGTTTTTTTCATTATATATTTAATGCCCATACCGTTAGAAATTCCGTCTTGACCTACCAATTTAGGAAAATGGTGGGTGCAATTACAAATATACCCATTGGCCTAGAAATGTAGAAATAAATCATGTACGTATTGTCCATGCATTGGCTCAATCAACGGCTAAAGATTAAACCTGTAAGAGAGGATTCATCTTCCACGGGCGCGACAACACCACTAAGCGGGTCAATCAAATGTTGAGCGCGCAGCCCGTCTCTTCCACAAGAAGTACCCTTTGTAAAACTTATAATCCTTCCCAAAACTAATTAATCAGTAGCAATAAGAGCAGATTGAGAAGGGGGTATGACTGGGATTTTCGGTGGTCTGGCATATGGATGCTTGCTTTTCAATTCAGCTAATGTATCAGCGTTAGCAGGTGCAACTCCATTAGAAGTAAGAGTTCGAATGGTTGCAGTATACATGAGGTACCTGCTGAGTTGATGGCAGCGTTCTGCATCTTCTTCCTAGTACCTGACCTTTCCTACTCATTGTTTTTGGGGGTGAAAACTCGCAGCACACAGATGGGAAGAAGAAGAAGCTGAATCCACAATGTAATATCCTTGAGAGATGCAATAACTTTCTGAATCGCATCATTGAAGGTTTTTGAGAAAGCAAGCTTACCATTAGCTGGGATGCTGGAAACAATAGTAATATTGCTTTGTAAAACCTTATCCAACAGGTCCATGCTCAAACAAGGAGGAGGATCACCAGCAGTTTCTTCATCAGATGAACTGACAGATGCATGATGAGGTTCTGGCGGGCAAGGAACGCCATGAATTAAAAAACTAGCTCCAGCTCCATTGAAAGGCCCTTGAGTTGCTTCCCCTTTGTGAGACCTACACGAGATTCTCCACTTGCGTAAACGCAAGCAATCAACACAGACCCACATCATCAACTGTTGCAGAACCTCCTCCCATGCTTTGTACACCTTGTAATCCTTAAACCTGCTGCGACATAAAGCTTTTCTGTCCTCATCAGGGTAACGAAGATCTCTGAGATGAGTGAGCAATGAGCCCTCCTTGTATCCTTTCTTGTGAGTCCCATTCTTACAGCCATCGAATCCAGTAAAAGGACAACGAAAGCAAACCCCTTCATCTATTTGAAGAGGAAGATTGTTGGGGGCTTGAGGGAAAGAACCACGAGTGCACACCATGTCAATCAGAAATCCATGTCAATCAGGAATCCAAACAAAAGGCAAACCCTAATGCAGGGAGATACGAATGGCAAGTTTAGGATGTCATTCGGCAGCTGAGAAAAGGGGGAGAAAGATGAAAACAATCGACTGCAATGGAGGGATTGTGTAGAACAGGATTGATCGAGAAATCTGAATTCCTACGGCAAAAACCCCAAATCGCCAAATCGCCTCTGTGAGAAAAACGACCCTTTTTTTTTATTATTTGAGACATTCATACTGATGTGATAATTCATAATTGCCTATTCATAGGGATGTGATAATTACTGATTTTAGATACCATTATTGTGAAAGGTGTAATTATCACATTTTATAAACGTGAAAACAACATTTATCACATAAAATTATTAACATGTCTGGGTCTTCTAGATACTACGTGCAAGGCTGTTTAGAGCAAATTACAGGAGTTTGCATGACCTTTTCCGTGATTTGTGTAGGAAACAAGGAACACAAAATCAAAACGAATCTCAAACAGCTGAGTCGCGGTCTAGGTCGCTATCTTTAAGGTGTTTCGCGACTCTGCCTCTTGATTGTGTGCTAGCAGTCGATTCTTGTCGAAAACCCTATGGGATAAAATAGCTGATACTCTCTTGTTCGATTTCTCTGCACTATGAGAAATCAAACTAACAAATACTCTCTCTAACACTTGCTCAGAATTCAAAATGAATGAAAACAAAACTGTTATTCATCTTCTCCAAAAACTGTCTTTTTATAACTCAGATTATAATCAATACGGTTTTTAATGAGAATAAATCAGGCTTTAATGCACACATAAAAAATCCTCTCGCCAGTTACAAAGAAAACGGTCAGAATATAATTACTCAATCAATACAATTAATTGATAAAGTAATTACTTAAAATACGTTTTAAAATTTAAGTTAAAAACGGCAAAAATAAGGTTCTGGATCAGCAGACCTCCCAAGGCCCCGCTCCCGGAATAATATAATATAAGTATATAGTATATAATATATATATCCTAGTGGAAATGTATGGGGTGGGATTTGAACCCATGCCTATAGTGTGGGAGCTCAAAATAATACCACCACACTATCTCTCTAACTTTGGCATAAAATTACAAAACTATATTTTTTAAATATATACCCCAACGATTTGAAAAAGAGGGGACTTAAGCTCAATCAAGAACAATTGGATGCTCATGAATAGATTCCATTGTAGAATCTGCTGCAGGTCTTTAGAAAGAGGAATCTAAAATCTTGGATAGCCAATAGGTCGGAAAAATGACGCCGCAAATTTAAACCGGAAATTGCATATTCATAAATCTGAATGTATTAGCACCTGTTCGTGGGATGAGAATTGTAAATTTCAATAGTTAAAGCTTCAATTTCTAATGATGAAATTGCAATTATCACATGATTTAGGTGTGATAAACCCAAATATCAGCAGGTACCTCCATGTTTTTTTTTTAATAAAAAACTTGATTTGCCTCTTTAACTATATGCTATTTTTGAGAAAAAGAGGTTTATGTGGAAACGCAAAAGCATCTTATACCTATTTACACCAGTCACACGTTGGATGGACATTGATGCACTTCAACTTTGGTGATCACTATTGGAGACACTACAAAAAAAAAGATGTTTGGAAAGCCAATGCTGAACTGATGATGCGTACCTGCATAGTTCCAATCAAACAAAGACAAGATATGTTGCAAGATCATGGTGAAAATATCAAAAAATATATCTATTCAGTGAGAATACTATGCCAATCACCAAGTGGTCTCGGTGGTTGGCATGCTTCCTCCCACTGTGGAGGTAGGGGTTCGAACCCTGTAATTCTTTGAAATCCACTCCAATTTAAGGAGTTTGGATGTAGTCCAGGGACCACTAATCTAGGGTATCAAAAAAAAAAAAAAAAGTGAGAATACTATGTTTCTTCATAATTATAGGCATGGGTAGGTTCTTAACTTACAAAGAAAGATATTTATGGTATCTAACTGCGTTGGAATTCTTATTGTTAGAACAATTTTTCGGTGAAAGATGTAATTTTCCTTTGATGAACGTGGGTGAAAGATGTAATTTTCTTTCAACCAATGTGCAAAATGATGTTTTCGCATATTATTGTTGTGAAAATCTAGTTATCACCTTTGACAATTGTGAAAATAATATTTATCACTTGAATCGTAGGCTGTTTGCCAAAAAGTAATCAATGAAGAACGTTGATACCCGCCACTTCTTTTGTTTTCCGTCACTGTTTAGCATTCTCGATTACCATTTTTCTCGCCAACTATTAATACTTCGACTTCAAAAAAAATAACGTCCACTAATTTGACCGATTATTAATTATTTTTTCTAAGAAAATACTTTTGTTATTTATAACTAATTAAGGTTAATTTAGTCCATCAGAAAATATAAAAATATAAATCTAATCTACACAATTGTTTTCGAGCATTGATCTTACAATTTGGGCTACCCATATATACTATCTTAATGATGGGTTTATAAAAAAGAAAAACCAAATTTGGGTTCCTCAGAAATTTCCACATGAGCCCTTAAAACTCTTTTCTTGGAGCCCCTATAATAATTTTTCTTTTTCTTTTTCGTTTGAGGGTAAATGAAGATGTAAAAAGATCAAGAGACCCCAATTTTGAATTTTTACAGGCTTTATGTTGTTTCATCACCATGTTCCAACTGAAATATAGTGTTTTTCTCCTCATTTTCATCTAATTCTTTATTAATTATTTTGATTTTACGAGCCATTTGGATTTTGGAAATCAAATTTGACTGAAAAGTGACGTGCCTTCTCTAGCTTTCCATATTTTCCAGAGAGCATGGCTTCATAAAACATTTCATCCAAAACGTCATCAGTATCATATGCAACGCTTAGGAGCCTACTCAACCGAACTTGCACAACTTTGAATTATACTTGCTGGAGTTAATTGCTGGCTGACAAAACGTAAATTTGCTTTCATTGAGAGTTGAACTCAAGACCTCCCGCTTACTAAACGGGTGCTCTAACCAACTGAGCTATGAAAGCACTTGTTCTTCAGAGATAAACCATAAATTAACTCGGACATTTAATATGTTTGTTTCCCCAAAATGAAAAAACTAAAATAAGGTACTTATGGTATACTTGTAAGGGACCATGAAATACCTAACAAGTTACTAGTTACTGTATGATTGGAGATAAATGACCAATAGGTTAAGGTTAGTTATACTTGAATACTTACAGCTAACCCAATGCTATCACTTACTCAACTTGGTAAGTTGAGAAGCACATACACGACCACTGATATTGGTCATGATTTTTTTTTTTTTTTTGATCGGTAAAGAAATTATATTAAGAAGAAAGGCAATTTACAAAGTAGCAAAGCTACAGCCACCCAACACGGACAGGGAAAGAAAAACAAACAAAGAAACCTACAAGCTAAGAAAAAAACTAAGGAGGATCAAAGAATAGCCCTTTCCAATTAACAATGACGTCATCAAGATGAATCCCAGATAGATTATGAGAAGTAGAAGCCCAGTAGAACGTATTAACTTTCGAGTCAGTGATTACGGAATCAATTCTGCGCTTTCTACCACTGAAAACTCCTGTTGCGCTCCAACCACACATTCCAACAAATACTAGCAGGGACTCTCTTCCAAATCTCTTTCCCACCAATATTGGTCATGGTCCATGGACGCACGATACCTAAATTGTGGCCTCCGTCATGAAGGTCACCGTTGTTGTCGCTGCCGTCGCATATACAACACCACTAGCTCCATGCTCCCCTGGGGTGCTATCAGATGTAATATTGATTAAACTTCTCATCAACCAGGGGTTTTTAATGAGACTTACGTAATGACTTCACTGGTCAATTCATCAAAAATATCATCAATATCATATGCAATGCTCTGGAATAGAGAACATTCAATTAATACGCCCGCTAGATTTTGCCAATTCTATCATCAATAACTAAGTATCTTTCGTACTTCTAATTTGTTAAAAATTTAGTCGGGTTGGATTATATGTTGTTAAAATACAACAAGTCCAACATGAATTGATAAGAACCTAGTTTTAGGTTAAGAGATGGTTGTGGTCTAACAATAATCAGACATCTGAATTCCTGCCGTGTCCTGGGCAGGACATGCTGAGTAAGTATTTTCAGTAACTAGTAACTTGTTAGGTATTACTTTTTACCATACTTGCAAGCCAAGTTTCTTTTCGATTATTTGCTTTGTAAGCAAATCTACTAGCTAGAAAGTGCCATAAGCAAAAGTTGTTGTGATATTATAGGTGAATCGATTTCTACCGTTGAATTCGAGATGTGTGATTAGAGGGTTGCGATTGGAGGGCAGTTTCCTAGACAGATGACAAAATGACAGCCTTGGGTTAGCTAAACCAGTGGATTTGCGAACTGTGCAGCAGTACCACCTCACATGGAGACAACAAACGGCTATGTGTTTTGCTCTTGGTGTGGACGCATCTTAATTAATTTACAATTCTCCCCTATTAATCAAAAATAAATAAATAAAGCAAGTCATTACTCTTTAGACTTGAAAACAAAAAATAATACTCCCTCCGTTCCATTTTAGATGATGTTTTAGGGTTATTTTTCTGTTCCACAATACTTGCAAGTTATCATATTTTTTCACAAAACTACCACTAATACCCTAACATTTTGTCTTGTAACTATAAGTTTGTTTTTAAATGCACTAATAGCAATTAATGATTGAAGACTTTTCTTAAGGGTATAGTTGGAAAATCTTCATATCTCTCTCCATTTCATAATTTACGTGAAAACTCCAAGAACATCATCTAAAGTGGAACGGAGGGAGTATAACAGAGAAAAGTTTAACCTTCTAAATCCCATTCCCACCACATTTTTAAACTAGAAATGTCCGTAGGTCCTTGAACAACTCTATAAAATTCAAAGAAGGACCTGAGTGAACATGTGGTTCTTAAAATCCTTTATATATATTGACTTTCATCTTCACTTCTTCAGTTCTTTCCCAATTACAAGAGAGAGAAGGAGAAACACCCACAGAGATCCACGGCGGTAAGATTTTTAACTAAAGAGATAAAGTCTTTTGTTGTTTTAGAAATAAACAGTTTATATAAGCAGTTAATCATTGGATTCTAATAAGAAGCCGAAACTATTACATCTGAGTTTACTTCTATGTTTTCTATGCTTTTTATCCATTTTTTTTTAATTAAAATCTCGAAATTAAGTTCGGTAATTATTGCATCTGATGAGCTTACTGCTATGTTTGTTCTTCTATGTTTTTGTTTTTGATTTTTATCTGATTTTTTCAAAACCATTTTAATTTTTCTATTAAGATCTCTGTTGTTGTAAGTAACTATTGTATCTGAGTTTACTTTTATGTTTTTCTTTGGTTTGTATCTAATTTTTTCAAAACCCTTTCATCTTAACAACCCGTTTTCGTGTTTTCTTAATGTGCATGATCTGTAAGTATTGTATCTTTGGTTTCTTTGATTTTCATCTAATTTTTCTAAACCTTTTCATATTTCCAAAAAATTCAGTTTTTTTGTTTTTGTGATCTCTTTTGTTATTTCATCTAATAACTATTCTTTTGAACCTTTTTATTACAGACGAATGCACCAAATCTGGGAGAGATTGTCCTGCGAATTGTTTGATGGCCAAATCTATTGACTCTGTTGAAGTACTGGAAACCATTGAAGGACATTTTGGTAGTTTAGCCAATTTCATAAGATTGGTCGAAGCTGGGGCGTCTAATCGTGAAAGATCAGTACAGACCTTGTTGTTTGAAGCGTCGTACCGTAAGAGGGATCCTGTGTCAGGTCTATTAGGTGCATCTCGAAGGCTTTCAGATGAGGCCATTGATCAGCTTCAAGAGAAATACGACTATCTTATCACTCTGTATCTCGCTTCAACTCTACCAGCAACTTCACCTCTGGCACAAAATGCCTCGTCTTGACCAAGAGAGTTCTAGTATTATTGATACTGTAGAAGATGAATTGACGACCATAGATGACCTACTTGGATCAAATGTTATTGTTCACTGCTGCTGCTGCTGAAGACCCGACCGTATCTTTTGAAGATATGCCAGTTGACCCTAAAAGAGCAAAGGATGTTTGGGATTGCATCAACGATATTAACCAAGAAAAATTTTACTAGCGTATTTTATTTCACCATCTCCACTTTGTTCCACGTATGTATGATTTGGTTGTGTTAAAGTCTGCGGGCATCCAACTCAAAATCAATTGGCAACGAGTGGAGAGGCCCTAAGAGATTATAAACTGCAGGATCTTAGATTTCCCAGATAATGTGGGACTAACACTTTGTTCCACATATCTATGATTTCGTTGTGTTAATATCTGCGGGCATCCAACTCAAAACCAATTGGTAATGAGTGGAGAGGCCCTAAGAGATTATAAACCGCATGATCATAGATTGCCCAGATAATGTGGGACTAATAATCTTAACATGCCCCCTCACGTGTAGCCTCGTTGGGTCTAACACGTGGACAATTAAATCGGGTGATGAGGAGCAAAGGTGCGGTCAAACGACTTGACACAAATAATCTGCTCTGATACCATGTTAAAGTCTGGGGCATCCAACTCAAAACCAATTGGCAATGAATGGAGAGGCCCTAAGAGATTATAAACCGCAGGATCTTAGATTGCCCAGATAATGTGAGACTAATAATCTCAACACGTTGTCTGTTTTTTTAATGATTTTGTTTTTAGTTGACCCAAGAGGAGTAGTGCCTGGCTACATTCACAACTTTAGTCTGTCTGAGCTTAAAAGATTATGGGTTAATTACTGGTGTGTGTTTTCATAATTTGCATTTAAATTTGACAATGAAATCCACATGTTGTGTCCTTTTTGGAAATCAGTTTTTGCATATCAAAACTTTAGTTATTTGGTATCCGTATCTCTAGATTTTGATTGCTCATTACATTTGATTATCAAAGTCTAAGCCAATTTTGAGTTCCATCCCTATGTCCATCTTTGGCCGCTGTAGAAATGTTATGCTCCAACACCTAGATAATAAACAACTTGACAAAGAGATAGTAAATCTAGCTAGGTCGAGCACAATAGTCGGTACATTTCTGATGTGACTTTTAGTTTTCTTGAGGTTGGTTAGTACGGAAGAGCTAGCCACTCAAAGCATCCTGCGCACATTTCCCTTTAATTTCAATCCGCAATAATAGACTAAAAAATAGTTTACTTCTGTTCCATTTTGTATCTTTCCGTATTCAACCTGAAGATTTCTGCCTTATTTGCCTGAACAAATTCAGGCCTCTACATCAGCCTGTTCAGGCACTATTTTAGGCGTAGTGCACAGTAGTTTATTGTTTCCATAAAAATAGTAGTCTTTTCAAATTAAAGGTATTTGACTGACTGACTCTATTGACCAACAAGAAAAGCTATTGTGTCCCACTCTCACTCTTATGGAAGCCCAACAAGTAAGTTTTTATCAATTTTGAAGATTAAAAGGTGGAGAATAGGTAGGTGAATAGCACCAGCGATATTTATTCGGAAATGATGTTCACCTCCCTATTCTGCTACTTCCAATCTACACCATGCATGTAGTATTTGAATCACATTCAGGTACAGATGGTGTTCACCATTTTCTAGAAAAAAAAAAAAAAAAAAAAAAAAAAATTCTAGATACAGATATAGCGTTTAGATTGGAGGGAGCAGAGTAGGGAAGTGGTGAATAGGGAGGTGAATAGCACCACCGATATTTATTGGGAAATATTTATTTTGAATATGTTTATTTACCCAAAAAGAATAAAACTTGAACAAGGTGTAGGCAATCTTATGGTATACCTGTAAGGTGAGAAACACACACACGAATACTGATGCTGGTCATGGTCCATGGACATGCACGATACATCTGCAAGCATGGAGATGCTGCAATTTGTTTAAAATGTACTCTTATATCTTAGTATAATACTGCCACCAGTTGGCCCTCGAGTCAAAATCGATGTCGATGTAGCTTTATACTAAGACGTAACCGTGCTTCCATTAATGCAAAACATTACCTCTGTAGCAATTCGAATGTATATCATTTACAGCAACCAATTGCAGCCGAAGCCAACGGTTTTGCTTTTGTAGCCAAAGATGGGCTACAAGCCTACAACCATGCGACTATTGAAGGGGATTAATGTGTTCGTTTATTACAGTGTCCCCAGTTTTGAGTCTAGTACATTTTGATCCAATGAAAAAAAAAAGAATTTACTATAATTGTGTTTATTGTTCTTACACATTTTGTTGGAGTATTTATTTTTTCTAGAGATATATTGGAATGGCAAATGTTTATCAATTTTGGTATATCACTAAAAACTATATGTGCATCCACCGTGACCTCAAAAGTAGTTATCAATGTAATAGCAGTTTCTGACGACCCGGCACCAAAGGCAGTGTCCAACATCAACATGTTTCCTAAGCCGGAACAAACAATTAATGCCGTGGATGGAAAGGATAGCTTCGCATTGCCTACCCATTTTTGGTTGGCATATAAAAGCGGATCAACATAAATTCTTGGATTCTTTAGTCTTTACTATATATCTTCTAAAATATGGAAAGACATTTAAAGTTTGTTGAAGAACTAGAGAATTTTATCATTGCCGCGTTGGTTCTAGGAGTATCATAATAGTGGAGTTATCTTGTGGTACGAATCTGAACGTTACTACTAGTTATGATGTTTACTAAAATGTTAAGAATTTAGACTCCACAAAATCTTTACATTTAATAATTTCCCATTTTATTGAAAATTCATTAAGTTTAATGTATGATCGTTCATTCATTTCCCATCATTTTTTGTATATATTAGTCTCAACTTCAACCATTTTCTTGTACATGTTTGTTCCTTTCGAATTCAACTCTATCCTCATCAGTATTTTTTTCTTCCATATTTTGGTTTAGATTAGCAAAGAAAATATAATTTCATTGATCGATAAAGAGGGTCGGGGGCAAAATATTTGTACAACCTCAGAGAACAAGATCACAGGTGTTTCACCTGATTACTTCATGTAACCGCAGGATGAATTGTTCTTTAATTTCTTTTAGTATTTCGTGTTTGTTTTGTTCAAATATCTTTCTTCTTTTGCTCGATTTGTAATTTGTTCCAATATCAGTGTACTATCATGATTCTGCTCTGATTTTATTAGTTTTTTTTTTCTTTTTAATGTTACCAGCACTTTAGTGAACAACCCTAATTCATTTTTCATATATCGATTTTGTAGAATTTGCATTGAAAATGGAAAACAACCGGACACAATGTGCGGCATGCAGTTATCAAAAGAGACGATGTACACCACAATGTCTTCTGGCACCATTATTTCCTGCAGACAAAAGGGAAGATTTTGATGTTGTTGCTCGAGTTTTCACTGCACAGAACGTAATAAAACTAATCGAATCTGCCAAACCCCAGCAAGTTATAGCGACTGAGTCTTTGATTAAGGAAGCTGAGGCAAGAATCGATGATCCGGTTCGAGGCTTAACAGGAACTGTGCATGACCTATCTCGCCGGATAGAGGATCTTCGTACTGAACTTCTATTGGCAAAACAACAAAACCAACTCTATCGCAGGAGAAATAACCTGCGGAGTTCAGCTAACCAAGATACATCATCGGCAGTAGCTGCAGTATCATCCATGATATTACAACAACTTGCAAGATCCGGCAATAATCCAGTACTTACACCTTCAAATGAAAAATCCTGTGGAGCATGCAAGTATAAAAACAAAAAATGTTCTATCCAGTGTCCATTAGCTCCGTATTTTCCTCCTAATAAAATGGAGGATTTCCGGAATGTCACCAAAGTTTTTGGTGCTGCCAACTTTATCAAGCTGATAGAATTAGCTGACCCTCTGCCATATTTGGCAGCCGAGTCGATGATAATCGAAGCAAGAGCAAGAATGTCGGATCCTGTTCATGGGGTAGCAGGTATGGCTGAGACCCTTTCTCAGCAATTGGATGACCTTACTTCTGAACTTGCTAATATTAATCAAGAAAACAGATATCTTCTCCAGCGAGAGAGAGTGCTTTCGCAAAAAAATATCATTTAAAACAATTTTCATTAACTTCATAATAGGAAGCTTCATCACCAGCAACCGTGGTAGTTCCATCTCCACCGCTGCAAGATTTAGATCTTAATCACTTCTTATATTAAGTTACTGTAAGTCCATTATTTTTCAAACATATTTATGACGATAACATATCGTTCTCTCAGGTTTAAAAATGGCTGTAAAGATTCGTATATCTATTGCTTTTAGTAAAGTTGTTGTAAGAGGACAATTGATTTCGGGAGTCTGTTAGTGAAAGATCAAACAAAGAGGCTAACTGCGGAAAAATATTAAAGCTTTCTTTTTCAAGGGATTTTCAAATATGCAAAACTTTCAGAGCATTCTGTAAGGTTGTCCTGTGGTTTTATCCTGTGGTTTTGTTTTATCCTGTGGTTTTTAGTTATTATAGAAGAATTTTGATCTCAGTACCTTCTTACAGCTCAAAGATGCGGCACAACTAGTTTTTAGGAAAATGCACTCAGCAGGGGAAGCATTGTCATAGGTCAGAGTTTCTAGATAATATAGTTGAATTCTTTTATTTGTTTTGAAGATGTAGGTGTATGTTTGTAAATTTTTAGCTAGAAATTGTTTTGGTGTATGTTTGAATTCTTTTAGTTGAATTTATTTCTTTTATTTCTTTTATGGTGCTTTGATTAAAAATTGTTTTGGTAATGTCCTCCCCTAGATGTCGGCACCAAACACATGTGTAGTTGTAAATCAATCTGGTAAAACAAAAACCTGATCTTAATTTTGGGTAACGGTTTTCTTTCTTGGCCAACTTTTTTTTTTTTTTTTTTGATGGAAAGAGGGGTTTTGGAAAACTCCTGGAAATATTTATTAAATTACCTCATTCAAATTGAGGTTTGGATTGTTACATGACAGAAGTGGTAGATAAACATACCCTTGTGTTTCATCATTGTACATTGAACACTGATACAACCAATTTACAATGTTAATTTTTTGATCTACATGAAACCAAGAAAAATGGAAAAGACTAATCCAATTAATGGTATTTTGATTAATCTTCAGCCATTTAGAGGCTTCTTCTTCAGTAAGATGAAATCCGTTGTAGAAGTAGTTTCCACTAATCATTGTAATCACGATCCATTCTGATAGCCATTGATCTTCTTTATATAAAGCTTGATCATCGTCATATCGGAATTGATTGTCTTCAAAGATATGCTTGAATCTCTCATAGGATTTCAATATAAGAGCATAGAGGCTATAATAAAACGCACTGATGGCGAATATAATTGAAATTATCAAAAGGTATAGAATTGCCATTGCATACAGAATAACAAAAACATAAAAATAAATTCTAAAACCTAAAACCAAACCTAAAACCTAAATCACAAAGTGATTTTTATTGAAAGCAGAAAAAGTTTATTATACGATTACAAACCTAAATTTACTAGAAAAAATCTAATATATCAGATTCGATCCAAGTAAATTTAGGTTTGAAGAAGAAGATTGAATAGAAACAAAAAAACTAGGTTTGGATAGTTTTTTGAAAAAAACGGTTTTGCAGAGGATTTAGGAGAGAGGATCAAGAGGGAGTGAATAATTGTATAAACTAGGTTTGGATAGTTTTCTGAAAGACGGGGATGTAATTAGGGTATGTTTCTGTATTGCAACAGTGCTTCTCTTGTTTTTCTACTTCAGCTACACACACGACGAAGGACCACTCGAACAAAACATATGAGTTGATTAACTTGAAATACTTATTTGATCAACTAAACAACTTTTCTTTACCGTCTGAGGCTCTGAGAGCAACTTCTTTTGCAATCGGCCATTATCAAATATTTTTTGGATTGTAGGTCCAACTAATTTTATGCACCGTGTTTCATCAAGTACTATGTGAAATTGGTATATATGTCTGTATATTTTGGCATGTCCCACATGAATATGGTTACCAAAATATAGAATGTGTCGGTGAATAACAATCCATGCTCCTGTATATTGTTTCCATCATTATTTCTCAAACCCTAATTAGAGTGTCAGTTTCTTAAACCCTAATTAGAAGAATCTCTGCTTATCTTAATAAAAAATAAAAAAAAGTCTATCATCGCTCATGGACATTAATTATTTTAACTCGATTACCAGTTGTAAATTGGTATAAAAAGTATGGAATAATTTTGTTCATAATCCATCATTCTCCAAGATGCTCCACGATCCTTTTGATTCTGCTACTAATGATGTTGGTAAGTTGGGTTTTGATTGCTTTTACCGATGATGGAAAATTTTATTATTGAATATAATGAGAATCATAATGAGTCAAAAACATTCATTCAGAGAGTTACTATCGGCCATTTGTTTGTATTTATAACCCAATCATCAGGGAATATGTTATGCTTTTGGAACTTACAAGAGATAACAATTATTTTTATGGGAAGTACAACTTTGGTTATGTTTCCTCAACCAATGAGTACAAAGTGATGGGAATATATAAGTCATACACCACCGGTTTTATAAAAGCTTACAATATACACTCTAGGATGTGGCAATGGATGGAGAAAACTTGGGAAGTTTAATTTTGCATCCATCCTAGATTCCCAGCAAAATGATGTCTTTGCCAATGGAGCTCTTTATTGGCTGGACAAAGAATTAGAAATTATCATCACCTTTGATTTGGATAAGGAAGAGTTTCGTTAGCATATCTTTCACCCCCTCCTTTGCCACAATACAATTATTTTAAGAATAATCGAATAAGGGTTTTGAATAGGTTTTTTTATTATTCTATTGGTCTAGATGACAAAGGATTTAGATTTCATGATATCATGGCTTTTAAAAAACAAGAACCATAACTGTCACATGAAAGAGCCAAACAATTGTCAGTCCTTGGTTTGGACTTAAGAGTTTAGGGTTAACAATATTGAAGTATTAGCCGTTGCGACGAGTGATTGCATTATAACTTATGTTGATAGCTATCCAACTATTTATGATACACAAACTTCAAACGTGATAAGGGTTGAGAACATTACGAATTCTCTTCTTCAAGTAGTTCCTCACAAGAGCTCATTAATTTTGTTGAAAGAATTAGGCGAAGAAGATACAAAAACAATGGAGTCAGTTGAAATTGAGGAGGCAAAAGGCCGTGATTAGCCTTTCAAGCAGCTACAGGGGGATGCAAACTTTTAATATATATCCTTATTATAAACTGGTAATGTTCAATGAGTTTTGGAGTAATATTATCATCATTCTATGAACTGTTTATGTTTCATTTTGAAGTTGAATCGCAACTTTTCTGTGAACCTACTGTTGTTGTCATTTGTCTTAGTGAGTTAAGCATCATAAGTTTGTTTTAATCTGTCTTTATATCATCGTTCCTGTTTTACATTTTTATTTCTGGTTAAGCTATGGTTCTTTGTTAATTTTTCACTTTGTCAGTGATGACTACGCTTATTTTAATGCAAGATTGTGATTTATATACGTCAATGACTTAGTTCGTTTTTATAGGGGAATCGAATAAGTATATGCAGGAAAAATCTCATGAAAGTGAGCAGTTTTTTAGTAGTAAGGAATACTGAACATCATCTTGACAGAGTTTTTCATGGCATAGAGATCTAATGAAAGGGTTTCTGTATATTGCAAGTAATGAAGGAATACAGACTCGACAACTTATACAGGATTACAGACAACAAAAAAAGGAAACAAAATACATCACAATAACTACCGGATAACTATACAATATATGCAGAATATTGGATATCGTAACATGCAAGATACGATATATTTTAACACCTCCTCTCAAACTCAAGACGGCGCGCAACACATCTTGAGTTTGTTAATCAGAAAACGAATGCGAGGAGAAGCTAGAGACTCGGTGAAGAGGTTTGCAAGCTGGAACTCAGAAGACACATGAGGTAGTGCAATAGTCTGATGCTTGTATTGATGACGAACGAAATGGCAGTCGAATTCAATATGTTTTGTACGTTCATGAAAGACATCATTATGAGCTATCTTTCTTTATAATAAGGGACCCCAAAAATGCCACATGGCGTAACCACAATCATTCTGCTATGTAGTGAAGCCATGTCAGCATAAATATACATGTCATTGCCATGTCATAACACACCTTTTCACCCTAATAGGCACTAAGGGACAGTTGCATAATCATAACAGACTAGATATGACACTCTTTGGGTGAACAAATAGGAGCGAAGAAGTGTCCCTTAGTTGTTGTTTTTTTTTTTTTTTGAAGCAGTGTCCCTTTGTTAAACAACGTATACAAATTAATTCGCACCCATGGTTGTTTTATACGCTTTTGGAGATCAATCCGGCCCTCCGAGACTACTATAATATTGCCAACAAGTAACTTCTTTCCACTTGCAAAATGAAGAGACTCATCTCGTGTATACAAAGAGACACCTTTCAAGTTAAGATGAATCTGAAAAGATACAAGTTTAAACGTTTTTTTGACCATGAAAGCAAAAAATACCTTTTCAGATTTCATTTTTTGACTTCGATAAGACATGTCATCATTGCCAACACATCCCAAAAGATGTATCTTCATTCGAACGTTGATTTCTAAAGGAAATCCTAACCGGCACTAATTAGTTTGAAATAACAATTTAATGAAGCATTTCAGTTTCCAAGTTCTCCAAAGGCCAAACGACGCATCACCTCTTGGTTACTTTTCCGACACTACAAATATAGGAGATATGGAATTTACCTTCATCAGCCTCAATAAAATATCTTCACTCGAAACCTCTTTTAGAAAGACATTCATCGGTTCACCATCTATTGATATTAAGATTTGAGTTCTTCAACCGATCAAAAAAAAAAAAAAAAGATTTGAGTTCTTCACCGCAATCTTTTTATGCCCCTCCGATATTAGGAGACAAATCTGAAAAAGAACTCAATATTTTCAAAGAAAATGATAATAATAGCCATCGTTAAGATCTCATTTGGAAAGAAGCAATTGGGATTTCCATTATGTATCCGAAGTTTTTCAGTCTATAACCAATATATCAATGATAATAACTTTTGTTACTGAAATGTTTTGACATGGCAAGAGTAGACAGTGTTTTAGAGATCCCATATTGTCACAATACTTGAACAGCGTGTTATGAGTCGGGACACCCACCGAATGGCAAAGCTTATCTCGATGCCAATGAGATTGAGAATTGTTGGAACCAGAAATATATGTGCATATATATATCACCCCGACTTACCATTTATTGTTACATATTGAAAGAAGGAAAAGCTAATATATAATAGTAGCAACAACAAAATTAATTGTAAATCCTATTTCAAAATAAGAGAGATTATCCAAGAAAAGATGCGAAGTCCAGATAGGAAGTAACCACTGAAGGCTGTACCCATGGGATGATTAGAGTTCTAAAATACACACCAATCTGAAATGAATTCATGGCCTTCTTTCTTCAATATTTTTTTTTTTTGTTTTTCGCGCACCATAGCATTACTGTCCCAAATTCTCCTATGTACCAGGACCTTAGATGCCTTTCAAAGACCAGTTGGAAACAAGTTGACGAGTGGAGTTCACTTATTTTCAAACACGTCGCGTGACTACTAACCAAGTGAAAGAAAAACTTCTATGGAAATCCACATTTAATCAACGATCGACAATCACAACTCACAAGGTAACGCAATAGAAGATACTTACGTGTTGAATGACCATTGTTTTAATTGTTTAGTTTTTCTTTGGAAAATGAGATACATTAAAAAGAAAAATTTGTAAAAATTGTAATCGGGACGACAAGAAATTGAACACGGAAGCAACGGCCAAGAGGGAATGAAATTGAAGAGAAAAGAAGAAAGGGAAAGAAAGAAAAGAGAAACTTTAAGGTGGGGTCTCCACTCTAACAAGGTGGTTTTCGTAGAGTTTGGTAGTGCTCACGGAAGAAACTAATAATAGTTGCAACACCATCGTTATGATAAAATGTGCAGGCTACAGATTCAGTAAATGGAGCTTACGTCTACATAACTTAAAAAGAACATCAATTGTACACGGTTGTAGAGAGTTTCAATGACAAACTTCATGGGTGAGACGTTTCTTTCTCGACTTAAATTGATGAACCTTATTAATCACAATTATATCAAAGTAATTAACGATTGATCGTATTTTTACCTGCACTAGAAGTAGAAGTCTATAAATAATGCAAGTGTCACGCCAAAGGAGTCATTTTTTGCGATGAAGTATATTTAACAAATAATTGTTAAATATACTTTGATTTTATTATAGTGAAATGTTTCATGCAGTGGTCTTAGCAACAAATTTTGTTAAGATGATAGAGAGCAGTACATTTCAACATAAAAGTTTGTCTTAACTATTGGTCTTCAAACCTTTCTCCTCAAAAAAAAACTATTGGTCTTCAAAACAATGAGTTGAAAGGGACACAACTGTTCACTCACGGAAGTTAAGGGTCACATCGTTGGTAGTTCTCTTTCAACGTGGTCGTTTAACGGTTGGGGAAGCTAATATTATTGGAGTTCTTAGAAGGTGAGCATCATGCTTCCTTCTCTGATATTACTTAGAATTACACGACACAAAATAAGATTCGGAGGCTACAAATAAACTTCCACTGTTATACATCCGGTGCGTAAGCACCGGGTTAGAGGCTTGTATAAATAGCAGCCTTGTTGTCACAGTAGAGAGGAGTAGGATCTGTCGGATGAACTCCCATGTCTCCCAAAAGCCATCTTATCCACACAATCTCAGAGGTAGTATGAGTTAAAGCTCTATATTCGACTTCTGCACTGGAGCGTGACACAACAGATTGTTTCTTGCTACACCAGGAAATGAGGGAATTACCAAGAAATATACAATACCCATTAGTGGACCGTCTGTCAGTTACATCTCCTGCCCAATCTGAGTTAGAGTACGCACGAAGACGAAGATAAGAGGAAGATGAAAATTATAAGCCTTGATACAAGGTACCTTTGATATAGCGTAAAATCCGAAGAACAACAACATAATGTGGTGACCTTGGAGAAGACATAATTTGAATAATAACATGTACTGCGTAGCTGATGTCTGGTATGGTAATAGTTATATAGTTTAGACTTCCTACTATCTACCTGTAGAGAGTAGGATTTGAAAGAGCTTTGCCTTCAACGGAATTGAGCTTGACATATAATTCAAGTGGTGTATCTGCAATCTTACAATCAATTAAACCAGCACGATGCAAAATTTTAGATGCATACTTGACTTGTGAGATAAAAAAATCCTTCAGAAGAGTTGTCAACTTCTACCCCAAGAAAATATCGCAAGAAACTAAGATCTTTCATTTCAAAACAGGAGTGGAGGTAAGATTTAAGAGCTTGAACATCTTCTAAGTCACTTCCTATGATAATCATGTCATCAACATAGATTAAAAGAAGAATCATACCCTTATTAGTTGATCGAACAAACATAGTTGAGTCATAAGAACTTTGAGTGAAACCATACTTAAGAATTGCAGTTGAAATTTCTTCAAACCAAGCACGATGAGCTTGTTTCAATCCATACAAGGCCTTGCACAACTTACAGACTTGATTTGGAGCATGTTATAATCCAGGAGGTGGTCTCATATAGACTTCTTCTTGAAGATCACCATGAAGAAACGCATTTTTAACATCCATTTGATGTAAATTCCATTTGCGAGTAGCAGCAACAACGAGCAATGTACGGACTGTAGTCATTCTTGAAACTGGAGAAAAAGTTTTTTCATAATCAATACCATACTCTTATGTATACCCCTGTGCAACTATACAAGATTTTCGACGATCTAATGTGCCATCTGATTTGGTTTTGACCCTGTAAACCCATCTACTTCCCACAACAGATTTACCAGGAGGAAGATCAACCATATCCCATGTGCCTGCCCTTTGATGAGATGTTAGTTCTTCTCCCATCGAGTCTTGCTAGTCTGGCAGTACTGCAGCTTCCCTGTAGTTTTTAGGCTCATGTTCTGCTAAGATAACTATTAACGAACATTGATAGTTAGAGTACTTAGCTGGAGGTCGCCGTGTTCGAGGAGGTAGTTGAGCATTTTCATGAGCAGGATCCCCATGTTGAGTTGCTATATTGGAATCTTCCATAGAGTGGTAAATAGCTGCTTCTGTGGATTCAACAAGTGGAGGTTGAAAAACATTGTTATTAGGAATACTAGGAGAAGTCGAGGCGAGATATAGATTCATCATCGAATGGATCTAAATAAGAGAAGGTTTCTAGAGAAGATGTTTTACTACTAGGAAGGGACCAAAAAGGTATCTTGTCCCAGAAGGTAACATGACGAGAAATTATTAATATCCGACTTTCTGGTTCATAGCATCTATGTCGTTTCTGCTCTATGCCATAACCGAGAAACACACAGATAGTGTTCTTTTTACCAAGTTTGTTGCGTTCTCTTTCGGAAAGAAGGACAAAACAAGTGGAATCGAACACATGCAGCTCTGAGTAATCTGGTTTCTTACTATATAATTGTTCGTATGGAGATATACCACCTATAACAGCAGTAAGAACTCGATTAATAGTGTAAACCGCAGTGAAAACAGATTCACCCCAAAAATTTGAGGGAACAAAGGAAGAGAGAAGTTGTGTCCTAGCTGTTTCTATGATATGATGATGTTTACGTTATGCAACACCATTCTGTTCTGGTGTCTCAGTGCAGGATAACTGAAGTAGAGTACCCTCAGATGTTCAAAACTCTTTGAAAGGATTGGATATGTATTCACCTCCCTGATCTGCTGGAAATATTTCGATGGATTTTTCAAATTGGGTTTTGATCATGTTTGAAAACTCAGTGTAAATTCTTAAAAACTCTGATATAGATTTAAAAAGATACACCCATGTATAACGCGTGTAATCATCAATGAAAATAACATAATACAAAGCTCCCCCTTTTGAAGCAATAGGAGACTTTCCCCGAACATCATAATGAATGAGATCAAAAGGTGAAGAAGAAAAGGTAGTAATGTTATTAAACGGAAGAGCTGGTTGTTTACGCATCTTACAAGCAATACAGTGAGGCTCTTTGTCTAAAGGAACAAAACCTAGCAGCCCTTTACTAATCATATAAGAGAGACGAGAAAAAGAGAAATGACCAAGCTTAGAGTGCCAAGAAATAAAAGGATAAACTGTGGACGGTAAATTATAAGCTAGAGCAGCAACAAGTTTGTCGTTGAATAGAGGAATGGCTAGAGACTCCAGGAGGTAAAGATGACCAACTTTACGGCCTATCCCAATAAGCCTCTCTGTTTTGGGATCCTGTGTAACAAAACCATGAGATGAAAAGTAGATGTTAAAACCCTGGTTACATAATCGGCCGCTTGAAATAAGATTCATCTTAATTTTGGGAACAATAAGAACATCTGCTATGTGTATCTTGTTTGACATTTTGACCTGCCCAATATGAGTAGCAATTATTCCTGTTCCATCTGTTGTATGAATCTTAGGAGTAACAATAGGTTTCATTGTCTCAAATAAATTTGAGTTATATGTCATATGGTTTGATGCTCTTGAATCAAGAAACCATTCAGTTGAAAAGTTACCTGAAGGAACTGAAAAAGTAGTTACTGTTGTAAGATTGTTACCAATTGCAAGGGCTTGTTTCAGCATTTCTTGAATGTCTGCCAAATTTGTTGCAGTTGCAGAGTTGTTTGATATAGGGTTTGATAACTCATGTGCTTTTTATAGAACTGGTGCAACAGTAACATGACCTGGAGAGTAATGTGATGGAGCAGCAGTGCCAAATCATCTCTTGTTTCTCATATTTCTTGAAGATGGAGAAGTGCAATTTCCTACAATGTGTCCAAACTCCTTGCGGTAGTTGCATTGTGGTGTGCCTGGTGAAGGGGTTGAACTTTGCGTAGTTGATCTTTGAAAGTTGCCTTGAGAGTTACTGGTGTTCACAGGTGATGGACAATTCTTTACTAGATGTCCATAATTCTTACGGTTATGACACTGTCCTTGAGAGAGATCACGGTAGGTTGAAGCTGAAAAGTTTCTCTGTGAGCTAAAGCTTGGGTCAGAGTTTGGACGAGAAGGAACTGAAAGAACTGCTGGAATAACTGGTTTGATTCTTTTGCGCGTCTCTTCAGTAATAATTTCAATCAAAGCACTTTCTTCAGTTGGCATTGGATTTCTATGAAGGATAGAAGATCTCACAAATTCAAACTCATCTCTTAAATCCATTAAGAGCAACTCCAGTGGCGCGACTATTACCAAAGATCAAAGACCAAAAAAAAAGACCAAATTTTAGTTTGGTCCGCGGTGTGACGCAGTGGGTGCCGACTAAATTTGGTGGGGCGGAACATATAAGTTCGCCTGGTGTGGGGCGAACATTTTATCCCCGCCCGACTAAAAAAAAAAAAAAAAAAAAAAAAAAAAAAGGGGCGAACATATAATGTCCGCCTTTGGTGGGGATCACATATAATGCTCGCCCCACACCAGGATCACATATAATGTTCGCCTCAACAAAAAAAAAAAAAAAAAAAAAAAAGGTGGGGCGAACATTTTACCCCCGCTTGGTGTGGGGCGTAAACTATATCCCCGCCGGGTGTGGGGCGTAAACTTTAAGTTCGCCTGGTTTTGGGGCGAACATTATATTCACGCTCGACTATATTTGGGTTTAGTCTTTGGTCCCCGACTAAATATAATCGCCCACTGTTCATTTAGTCTGGTATTTGGTCGATGGTCCGTCCCGATACGCCTGGTTCTGAGACCAAAAAACTGGGTATAGTCGCCCACTGCAGTTGCTCTAAGAGTTGAACAAGTCGTGATTCTTCTCTATATTTCTGCCACAGTTCTACATCAACTGTCCTCTTAGGCTCCATAAGTGCTAGTTGATTCCATACAATTGACATTTCAGAGTGAAAATCCGATATTGTTTGCACTGGTTTTTGTTTCAAGGCTCGAATATCTTGTTCAAGTTTGTATCTTTGTGCAAAGTTGACTTGTGTGTATCTCTTAGCAAGAAAATCCCATGCTTCTTTGGCTTCTTCAAAACCTGTAAGTTGCATACTTATGGATGCAATAACAGAGTTGCTTATCCAAGTAATGATCTTATGGTTATTGATTTCCCAAGTTTCAGAAGTATCTGTTTCTGCAGCATCTTTGTCTTTACCACTAGTGCTAGTTACAGGCTTTTTTATTTACCATCAATATATTCCACATGCTTTTCCCTTTAAAAAACTTCTCATGAGAAAGGACCAATGGTTATAGTTGGATCCATCGAACTTCATAGTGATGGGTTGAGATTCTTCACGCGACATGATACTAGGGTTTAGGCTTTAAACGAGAGATAAAGATGAGATATATTTCTGGTTTCTTAATCACGATACTGAGGGTTTGAAAGGGTTATTGAATCTTACTAGCTCGATACCATGAAAGCGTTTGTCATGGCATAGATATCTAATGAAATGGTTTCGTATATTGCAAGTAATGAAGGAATACGAGACTTGACAACTTATACAGTGTTTGTAGGTGAAAATGCTTTCTGCTGATTTCGGTAATTGCGGATGTGCGGGTGAGAAATAATTTAAACCCTAAACAATGTCTTTGCAAGGAGTACTTTAGATTCGACAGATCAATACGTAAAAGTCCTACCTAAACCAAGAAATGGCCGTTCCACTTGCTTCGGTCACAAAGTGGAGGAGAATGGATTGGTTTTGGGAGAGAAGCAAGGAAAGTGGTGAAACCATAATAGTTGATTCTGGAAGAGTAGTTGGGTTACTACGACTTGTTATCAGAAAAGTGAGAGCGCTAAAAAGGTGAGCTAGCAAGTAAGTATTTCTGAGTGTTGTATCTCCCGTATGAACTTGTTGTTCAATGGAAATCGGTAAGACCTATTTATATAAGTCGGAGAAAAAACGTACCCTGGTCTCATTAAGGAGTGGGGAAGTAAATGGGAGGACGTGGAAACTGTATGCATGGAATTGATGTCCCATAAAGTGGTTAACACATGAAACGGTTTTCATGAAACTTCTAACGTTATGGAATTGATGTCCCATAAAGTTGTTAACGCATGTGCTTTATGTCCCATGAACGTTTCACACATAACTTCCCATATTTACTAACCGCCTCACCCTTATGACACTTCCTTATGACGGGCGTAGTGTACGCCGGACGCTGTAAACCGCCAAACCAATACCCAAAGTGGATCCCTCAGTTTGTGTTGATGTCTCAAATGTTTTGGAAAACATGTAGCACATTGTTGTGGCTTGGCAAGTCAAGCTCCGGAAACTTGCCAGCTTGGTGACTTTCGACGGTCGAGATTTTGCATCTTGAGAGGAGGGGTAACCGTTGATCGTTGCACGCCTTCGTTTTGGTATCCGCCTAGTGAGGGCCAACGTGGTGGCGCTGCTAGGTTGGCATAGCCAAACTTAGGTTTTCGGGCCAAATGTTACCATGTGTCATCTGGTAACCTTAGATGGCTAAGATTTTCTCCTGGGATTGAAGGGCAACCGTTGATTATTGCACGCCTTCGTTTTGGCAGCCGCGTAGTGAGGGATAACGTGGTGGCGCGACTAGGTTGGCATGCCGTTGGCATGGCAAGGTTTGGCGTGGCCAAACTTAGGTTTTCGGGCCAAAGGTTACCATGTGTCGTCTGGTAACCTTGGATGGCTAAGATTTGCTCCTGGGATGGAAGCGAAATCGTTGATTATTGCACGCCTTCGTTTTGGTAGCCGCGTAGTGAGGGCCAACGTGGTGGCACGGCTAGGTTGGCATGCCGTTGGCATGGCAAGGTTTGGCGTGGCCAAACTTAGGTTTTCGGGCCAAAGGTTACCATGTGTCATCTGGTAACATGGGATGGCTAGGATTTTCTCCTGGGATTGAAGGGCAACCGTTGATTGTTGCACGCCTTTGTTTTGGTGGACACGTAGGGAAGGGCAACAGGGTGGCGTGGCTAGGGTGTGGTTAGGCTTGGCATATGGGGCCAAGGGTTCGCCTTGGGCGTGGCTAGCTTTGGCTAGGTGCGATTTTTTCTTGGCATGTGGGGCCAAGGGTTTGCCATGGGCGTATGGCATGGCTAAGGCCAAGGCAAGGGCGTATGGCTTGGCATGATATGACTAGCATGGCTAGGGCCAAGGCAAAGTGCGTTTGTCATGGCGCGGCTAGCTTGGATAGGTTTGGTTTGGCTTGGCATGTGGGTCCAAGGGTTTTCCATAGGCGCATGGCATGGCTAGCTTGGGCTAGGTGCGGTTTTGGTTTGGCATGTGGGGCCAAGGGTTTTCCATAGGCCCATGGCGTGACTAGCTTGGGCTAGGTCGTGTTTTGGCTTGGCGTGTGTGGCCAAGGGCTTGCCATAGGCGCATGGCGTGGCTAGCTTGGGCTGGGTGCGTGACTAAGATAGGGTTTTGGGGCAAAGGTCGTTTGGTAACCTTATACGGCCAGGATTTGCTCCTGGGATTGAAGGGAAACCGTTGATTGTTGCACGCCTTCGTTTTGATAGCCGCGTAGTGAAGGCTAGCATAGTGGCGCGACATGAGGCCATGGCGAGGTGCATTTGGCATGGTGCAGTAGGTGTGGATGGCATGATTTGCCATTGGCACGGAGGTGCGTCTAGCATTGTTGGCATGCTTTGGTCCGGTCGGTGTGGCTGGCTTGATTTGCCATTGGCACAGAGGTGCAACTAGCATGGTTGGCATGATTTTGGCGCGGTTGGTGTGGCTGGCATGATTTGCTATTGGCAAAGAGGTGCGCCTAGCATGGTTGGCATGATTTGGCGCGGTCGGTGTGGCTGGCATGATTTTCCATTGGCACAGAGGTGCGGCTAGCATGGTTGGCATGCTTTGGCGCGATCAATGTTGCTGGCATGATTTTCCATTGGCACAGAGGTGCGGATAGCATGGTTGGCATGCTTTGGTGCGGTCGGTGTGGCTGGCATGATTTGCCATTGGCACAGAGGTGCGGCTAGCATGGTTGGCATTCTTTGGCGCGGTCGGTATGGCTGGCATGATTTGCCATTGGCACACGCGGGAATTAGGGTTTGGCTTGTCGTAACCCTAATTTGAAAAAGATACCCCGGTAATTATTTAGAGACACATTAAAGGTTTCAGTAAATGTGCCTAGTAAATGCTTGTTACTTTAAATATTGTGACATCACTGTCTACTAGGGTTTAGTATTTTACAATTTTAACCCTAAGCTAAAAACCACCATCAACAACAGGATTACAGACGACAAAAAAAGGAAACAGAATACATCACAATAACTACCGGATAACTATGCAATGTATGTAGAATATTGGGTATCGTAACATGCAAGATACGATATATTTTAACACATCTGATCTAAGGTTTGTGGTTGTATATGTGCCTAGAAGGTTCCAGATGGTTTTGGATGTGGTTTAGGGGAACTGCAGTTGATATTGTACGCCATCTACAGAAATGCAAAAGGCAAAGCTGTTGGGCCAATGTGATGGCTACTACTACACAGCAGACCATAGTTGATCTTTTCTTTGAATACGCAATTGATGGGGACAATTGTTGTATCAAGAAAAACCAGCTACGAATGAATCAATGCCTTTCCTTCGACTACACGATAAAAATCAAAATGGTGAGATTTTAATCCTAAAACCGGATTCATTTTTCATCTGTCTCCTCCTTGGAAAACACATTTTGTAGCATTTTAAGGTTATCCTTTCTTTCTCTCTTGGTTAATTTGTTGGTGTTATTTTAGCAAAAATAAAATAAAACAAATGAATGTCTTCCTGCTTTCTTTCTACTAACTCAAATATAAAGGGTTTCGGTGCTGTATGTAGTTCTAGGGACCCCTGTGAGCTAAAATTTGCTCCTAAAAATCTTCGATCATTGTAGGATCCCCGTGTAGTCTTCGGATGTATATGAATCTACACTAAATCCTAACCAATCAGACTCCCATTCATCTATTTCTCTTGCTTTGCTCTTTTTTCACATCCTCACCACTGTTTGTTAAACCCTAAATTCCCTAATTAATTCCGTAGTTCTCCATATTTGCTCTTTTTTCACATCTAAAGACCCCTCACCACTGTTTGTTAAACCCTAAATTCCCTAATTAATTCCGTAGTTCTACAAGATTATAAAGATTTCCTTAATGGATTATTTCAAGGTTCTCCCGGTGGAAATTACATCAGACATATTAAGTCGTTTACCCGCTGAATCAGTTCTTGATTGCAAATCGGTATGTAAACCGTGGAATAATCTTATTTCTCATCATCCATCGTTCTCCAAATTGCACTTAAATCGTCTTAATGATACCGGTAAGTTGGGCTTTCTTTTTAGATTCAACCAATTTTACTATGTTGGTTATAACGAGAAAAATAGCAACATTAGAAGGGTCCATTTGACCCCTCCAGAGACAAATAACACCTTTGGAAGGATCAATTTGACCCCTCAAGAGGAATCGTATGTCATTGTTGGTTCATATAATGGTTTGATCTGCAATCTTAATGACTACGGTTGTATCAATATTTGTAACCCGATAATCAAAGAGTATGTTAGTCTTCCAAAACCTAGACCAATTGCCCATAGAGATAAACGTTTGTTTTGTGGATTTGGTTACGTTCCTGTAACCGGTGAGTACAAAGTTGTCAGAATGGTCAAGTTACCGAAACGTCGGGAAGAACCCCAAGTTGTTGAAGTCGAGGTATATACTCTTGGTAGTGGAAATGGGTGGAGGTACATTGCAAAGCTAGACTCTAGAATTATTATTACAGGACAAATAGGTGTTTTTGCAAATGGTGCTCTTCATTGGTTGGTCAATGGCGGAAAAGTCATGGCCTTTGATTTGGCAGATGAGGTGTTTCATGACATCCCACTTCCCCCAATTCCACAGCGCAACAGTTCGAGGCCGTTTTTCAATGTCATAATCAGGGCTTTGGGTGATAATGTCATGTGTGTTGCTGATGAGCTACTGGAAGGTGTTAGCACTGTTGACAGGTGGTTGTTAAAGAAGAAAAATGGTCTTCAAGTCATGAAAGGTGAGGTAGATTGCAATTGGGTGAGTTTGAGTAAAGAGTTTAGCTTGGATGCTAGAGGAATGCTACCATTTTCCTTTACAAAGAGTGGTGCAGTGCTGTGTATCAAATATCTTGCAGAACACTCCACTATCCATCGTTATGACAGAAAATCATCATCTCTGAAGATGCTTGCCAGGTTTGACAAACGTTTTAGTCAATTGCCATCCCCTCACATGAATACTTTAATTTCATTGAAAGCTTTAGGAGAAGAAAATACATCTATAAGCTTGAGATAAAGGAATGAAATCTGGGAACAAAAACCAGATCGTTAGCAGAAAAGCAGCAATTGAAAGAAAGAAGTCAGGACGTACATACATAATGGTTTCGTTTTTTTATGACTGGTTAGTAAAAATCAAGACTTATCTTGAACCCTTTTTAATTTGCAGTTTGTTTAAGTCCAGCTTATTAGGTATATTTAAGGTAACTCTGAAGTCTCATCGATCTTAAATCATGTATATCATGCATGCTGTTTAACTTGGAGCTGAGATGTCTTGCTCTGTAATAGCGTAGTCTCTTACATTTAATGTTTACTTAAGCTTTCCGTAATTCTCCATTGCTACCCAAGTTTTCTATATATTTTTCGTATTTTGGCATTCTCTTTCATTGTTGCAATAGCGTAAGGTTAGGGTTGTTCTGGTTTTATTAAATTGAATTCTAGTACTCGTTATTGGCACTAGCAATCGAATGAAATGCTCAAAAGAAAAGAGATGTCAGGACCATAACTGGGTACTTCAAAGGGAGTGAAAAAAAACACTGTTGTTGATGCATATGATTTGAAGTTAAGGATTTCTCTATTTCGTAGTGCAGCCCTCAAGTTGATAATATTGGAAGTTTGGAACTGATCGAGTTGAAATTTTTATTTCATGCATATCACTTATCAGACTTGAGCAGATTCTTAATAGGATAGCCTTGATATCATGTAAGGTATTCCATTTACGTACGGCGGTAGGACTCCTGCTTACTGCAATTGACCAGGCAGTTCATCACAAGCCTCTGTTTGATCTGATGTGATTTTGTGAAGTTCCGAACCAAGTCGGATCATATCTAACCAACTTGTATGTCTAAACGAAAAATAGAGGCATTGAATTTTAGATTTCCCAACATAAATTTCGTAACAACATTTTGCTCTCTTGCCAACATTTGAAAGCAACATGTATGTGCATCCATTATTGTTTGGGAATGCTCTTGTGAGTCTCTGGTGCATACAGAGAAAAAATAATTAATTGAATCACACAGAAAAAAGAAAAGTCATAATTACAAATTACAGTTTCTTATGAATACAAACTCTTGGTCTCTTCCTCTTTGATTTCTCTTTTTAGTATTAGATCCCGCTTACCACTACTTCTACAGAGACAGAGATTTGGTCGGAAATGGTTGGATTGGAATATGGTGATTCTATTTGATTAGAAGAAGCATTTGTTGACCTCTCCTTTGTGTCTATTATCTTCTGGAATATAGTGAGATCGAATTTAGATTTGGATGACAATGCTGAGTTACATGAAGCATCCACCAAATTGAACTCAGCATCAAGCAGAACCCATTTCCTACAGGATGAGAATCATTCCATAGCTAGTTAGTATAAAAAAAAAAAAAAAAATTACATTTTGAGAGGAGAATCACAGATCTATAAATGTGGAAACTGTTGTTGTTATTTGCTTTTATGGTTTTTCGTTTCCTTACTCCTTTTAAGGGTCAGAGATCTGCCCGTTATTGAATAGTTATGTACTATAGCTTGTATCATCAATGAGTATTATTTTCTCAGGATGTCTATGTACTGTTATTTTTCTTGTATGTTGAATAGTTATTGTCATTTAGTTCGCCACTTAAACATTCTAAATGATATGTTTAACATACAGGACCGGTAGAAAATCAATTTAGAATGTAGCAGTATAACATGAGAAGTCAACTACGCGACTACATGTATTGTATTTCGATTACAATGTAACACCAAGAAACTGGTTGTTTACGGCTTGTACATCCAGAACAACCTGGCTCATGCTGCATCTGTCTGAAGGTAAATCTGAAGAACATTTAACTCCAATCTGAATTATAGAAGCCAAGATTTGTCTCATTCTATCTCTAGCTATGTGTCTGCCTTGGTTCCTCAGCATATTGTACTTGGTGATCTCAGTATCATTATGATGTTCTCTTAATTCAAACAACAAACGTGAGTCGATAACCTCTTCAACACGCTCTGGCAACTCATGCATCTTAGAGAAGTTATGAATGTTTAGACCATCCTTGAACATGTCATCAGTTGGCCTCTTTCCTGTAAACATCTCTAGCAAAAGAATCCCATAACTAAAGACGTCACCTTGTGTTGACACTTCTCCACCCATCCCATATTCTGCATAAACCAAAATAAAACTTACACCTCAAGAACAAGTATTGGCGATTCTAACTAAACTACTGATTTTTATCGAATTTCATTTTCTTACCTGGTGAAACATAACCGATGGAGCCCTTTAATGCAATTGAGCTTGCGTCTTGTTTATTCAGCTGTCTAGAATTATTGGATGGTTTGAAAAGAAATTTAGCCAAGCCAAAATCACCCACATGGGCAGTTAAATCATCATCAAGAAGGACATTGCTTGGCTTCACATCACAATGCACAATGGGTGATTCAGAATCATGGTGAAGATAATTTAATGCAGAAGCAACATCAACTGAAATTCTCAATCTTCTTTCTAAGTTCAAATTCCTCTAATGTAGTTGATCACCTTTATGTGGTCACTTACAGGAGGGTGCAGCCAATTCTCTAGACTCCCATTAGACATGAAATTAAAAACCAAATCTTTAAAAGGATTACCATGAAAATCAGTACTCGAACAACAAGTTACAATCTTGAGTAAATTTCTATGTCTAGCTTTCCTTAAAGCATCACATTCAGCCACGAAACTCTTAGTTGCACCTCTTTGCTGAAGATGTAGAACCTTAACTGCAACAGGTTTTGATTCGTCTTGTTGAATAATACCCTTATATACAGATCCGAAACTTCCCTTACCAATCAAGTTGGTAGAATCATTAAATCCGTTAGTAGCTTTAAGAAGCTCATTGTAAGAAACACCCATGAACGGGTTACCCACGTCTAAAGCCGGCGAAGGAAGTTTGGCTTTAGGATTCTTTCTCCAATATAGAGTGAGAAGAATTGACCAATCGAAGTTAAAAGTAGAACCACAATCACTACGATGATAATAATTACTTTGATAGTCACTGATTTCCCCTGCCTTTGTTTCGTATCTAAGTTTAATGGCAAAGAGCAATTCCGCAGCTTCAAATCAGGAACACCACCACAGAGCTTACTATTTCCACTTACTGAAAGTGCACTTAATTTCTTAAATACTCCTTCTTCAGGTACCTCTCCTTCTAGATTGTTTAAAGATAAATCCAGTTCTTGCAAGAATTTGAGATTTTCCAAGCTTTTGGGTATTAAACCGGACAAATTATTGCGTCCAATCTCAGACGTGTTAAACTTAAACACTCGCCTATGGATATCACCAGATAATTTATTTTCTGACAGGTCCAATCGCCAAGGTTTTTCAAGTTACCAACTTCAACCGGGACCGGGAGTGAAATTAGTAGCTAAGTTGAGAACCACTGATAAAGATGGAAGTTCCAAAACTTGTTTTGGTATACTACCTCTTAATCTATTGCTCCAGAGGTACAATCTCTGCAGAGATTTACAATTTCCAATACTGGGAGGAATTGAGCCTGTTAAATCATTGTGAGCTAAGCTGAGTGCAAACAATTTTTTTTAGGTTGCCTAAAGACGAAGGGATAAAACCGGATAATTTGTTATAGTCAAGGTATAATCTTCCCGTATTTTGAAGGTTCCCAATACTCGGAGGAATACTACCTGTTAACTGGTTGAAATCCAAAACGAGTTCTGTTAAACCTATGAGATTCTGAATACCTGTTGGAATACTTCCGTATATATAATTTTTACGAAAATATATGAGTTCAAGATTTCTTGTGAGATTGGCTATAGAGCTAGGTAACACACCCTCAAAATTATTCCACGATCCAATTAAAACCCTCAAGTTGGTACAATTGACTAGAGAAGTGAAAAAGTCTAGACCGCTTCCCAGTTTATTTTCTCCTAGATATAACCATTCAAGACATTTTAAGTTACCAAGGTTATCAGGGACTGATCCAACTAAATTGTTTTCACTCAATTGTAAAGTCTCAAGTCTAGACGAATTGGAAAATGAACATGGAATGGTTCCAGTGAGATTGTTTGCTCCAACCGAAAAATAGGTGAGATTTGGTAGTGTGAAACCCAAAGGAAGTTGATTTCCCGTCACGGAAAAGCTTTTGAGTGATGAAATATTAAAGAGTGAAGAAGGGACAATACCTGATAACATATTTGAACTCAGATCCAGATTTTCTAAGCTGGTTATTGTTGGAACTGCAACAATGAAATACTGAAAAATGATGTTAAAATTAAATTTCTAAAAATGAAATAAAACACTCAAATATTTAATTGCACACTGAGGACAGAGTCACTTGATCATCAAGTTGTCCTTAACACGATAGTTCACCGGTACGCCTCAAAAATGAGTGATGCTTATACCCTGTGGTGAAGTCGTATCCAGGATAAAACTGCCCGCTACAAGTACTATATCACTTGCCCACTTACGAACTCAACAACAAGAATTAGGAGGAGAAATAAACGCACAAGCGCACAACAAAGCGACAAGAGGGGAAAAAAAGCTATGGATAATAGCTTTCTCTGGTACACATTGAAATGAAGAAATTCTTTTTATTTTATAGGCAGTGAAAATGAGTTTGACATAAATTGTATTTGGTAACTTCCCTCATTGAATATAAAAACATTTAAGGAATTAAAACCTTGTTTTAATTTTAACAAAAACAGTAGGACTTAAAATCTTTTTTTAGTTATTCCGTTTAGGAATTAAAACTTCTTTAAATAATCCCTTTAGAAATTTAAAACTTGTTTTGCTTTTAATCCGTTTAGGAATTAAAACTTGTTTTAATTTTAATCTTGGTTCACTTATTCATGTGCATACATGCATTAGGCATGACAAGTGTTTCATGCCCACCCATATTTGTATTTCATTCACTCATAGAAAATGAGTAAGCATCCTTAGACCTTTAGGTCATTAGATCAATTCTAACCAAGACCAAAAAATTAAAACATATTAAAAAGACTCATTTTCTCCAACAATCCCCCACATGAATGAAATACCGATAATAAATCAGAAATCGGAAAGCGAGAAATACCACTATAGGAAAGAGGTGTCCATGAGGTCTTGAACCTTTGATTAGTTAGAAATTGCCGGAACTACTTGATGGACAGTGAACGCAATGTCTTGAACTGCCATCGTTTGGTGTAATTCGCGATAATAGCCACGCGTGATATCTCTATAGGTGCTATCAAGTTCGTGCCGTTGTATCCATTTTGGCCCTGGACATATCCTGTTTCTCAGAATGCTCTAGAGAATCAGCTCCATTCTCATAGGAAACGGCCCACTTCCTCATTCAGATAGGTGAATTCCATCTAGAGTGTTTACTGCTACACCCCACTTCAATCTTAAATTGAAACTATAGAACTCATTAAGACTTAATTAAAAATCATCCTCCACATGCAGCCACACTATCACGTCTACACCATAGGGAAGGGAAAAATAATGAAATTCTCTGATAGTGTCTACATTTACCCACCACAAATTAGTTGTCTCATTCAAAACCTTGATCTTGGGATCTCCAGTCTGCAAGGTTGAGTATCCTTCATGGCAAGTTTAATTGATGATCATAAGCCCCATCCCCTTCGATGCATTTCTAACTATCTCTTTGAATAAACCTTTCGTCAAAGGTTCTGCGGTATTCTCCTTGGACTTTATCCAATCAATGGAAATAACGCATGTTGAGATTAGTTGTTTTTAGCTTTAGCTATCACAACTTGGCTAACATATTATATAGATATAGTGGCACCGGCCTATGCCATAGAGGAATGTCTTCTAAAAAGCATCTTAGGCACTCGGCCCCCTATCGTGCTCTATCTAACGCAATACTCTCAGATTCCATAAAGAATTGAGCAACATATGTCTGTTTGGAAATCTTCCAAAAATAAACCCTCATGCTAGAGTGAAAACATATCCACTCGTAGACTTGAACTCCTCTGTATCAACTATCCAATTTGTATCACAAAGTCCCTCAAGGACAGCAAGATACCTTTCATAAATCAAATAAAAGGTAATATAGTATTTTAGGTACCATAATACTCTACTAAGTGCATCACAATGCTCTTTATCTGGACTACAAGTATATCTACTTAACTTACTCACAATATAGGCAATGTCCGGACTCTTACAGGTTCATTAAATTCATCAGATATCCTATAACTCTTGAGTATTCAATTTAAGATACCCCACTTCCTTTATTTTTCTCGAGTCTACAAGAAGAATCCTATGGAGTACAAGGTGCTTACAATCAGACTGATTGTATCTCTTAAGAACAAATGCAACATAATGAGAATGACTAAGATTATTACCATTAGAATTTTTTATAATTTTCATTCTTAAGATTACATCGGCGGGGCCTAAGTCTATAAATTTATTTTTTCTTATAAAGAGTATTATTACAAGAAACTAGTTGAAAGCGTCTAACAAGCTAAGCTCCAACAAGGTACTATTACATTAGTTGGACATGTTGCGTACAAAATTAGTTATATTTTCGTAATATTAATCACATGAGTGCCTTATCACTCACGCGTAAGATTCCCTCCTCACGCGTATTTTTCACTCACTTTCCAAGAACTGCAAAGAATGAAGAGAAGTCCAAAGTTCAGCATTGTGCTTTTCTTTCGCACAGAAAAGGATGCACAAATGGTTGAGGGCGAAGAGTTTAAGTTTCAGGTCGCGCGTTCGAATCCCATATTACACATGTTTTTTACTGGGTTGCCAAAGGCTAAGATAAAGGTCAAACTTTAGCATTGTGCGTTCCTTTCGTATACCAGAGGTAGAACAGATGGTAAACGAGCGAAGATTATGAGCTTAGTTGCACGCGTTCGAATCCCCTATAACACGTATTTTTTTACATATTTTCTTCAACTGCCAAGGGAGAAAAGAGTTGGTCAAGAGGCAGGAATGCAAGAGGCATGTCAGGGGTTCAAGTCTCGCCCCTTGCACCTTTTTCTGTTGCGCGACACTTATAACTCACTCTTTTGTTTTTCCTGCACGGTATTTATTATACGTTCAAATCCCTTATCAAACGTATTTTTTACTTGTTTTCTCAACTGCCAAGGACGAAAAGAGTTGGTCAAGAGGAAGGAATGCAAGAGGCATGTCATGGGTTCAAGTCTCGCCCCTTGCACTTATTTTTTCTGCGCGACACTTATACCTAACTCTTTTGTTTTTGCTACGCGGTATTTATTATACATTTCAAGAGGGCGTGCGGCATTTATACATTTCTTTCAACATTCAAGAGGGCATGTGGCATTTATACATTTCTTTCAAGCGTGCGACATTTATCTTGTTCAAGGGCGATAGTTCCGCACAAGCAACCCATATACTTCATGCAATATATTTCTCGCGCGAGATTGACAACAACAACAAATCACATGAAAGCTAAGTACTACTTTCCTTGAACATTTTACTTACAACAAATAAAAGGTTTTTGGTTTTATTTACTACAACGTGATACAATCGCATAATTACAAAGATTTCACAATTACAAAAAACCGAGAAAAATCTCGCATATTTCATTATTAATATTTCTCTTGAATATTTGCTTTGCTTCAAATGATATGGTATTTAACATGGAGAATAGTAGGGGGCTAAATAAGACCTCATCACGACTAGTAAGACCTATAAAATAGGCTACATAAGACCTCATTAAGATCATTTCCATGGGATGTGTTTATCAAATGAGACGAAACAAGTCATACAACGGAAATTAAAACAAACAAAAACGATTTGAACTTGCACATAAATGAAAATTTTTGACAAAAGAAATTTTGAATACTAATTTAATTTCTTCTTTGCATTACAGCAAAACATGGGCAGAGAACAAGGAGCAATAGTTTCGCATGATTAGTTCTCAATACCTCTAATTCGCATTCAAGGATGGATACTTCTTATTCACGTTCAAGGATGAATACTTCTATAGTTCTTCAAGGATACTTCATACTTTGCATACTTCAAGGATTGATACTCGTTATTTCGCATGTACTTCGCACAACAAGACTTGGAACTTCACAAAGAATAGAGGCAAGTACATATACTTTTGAAGCTTAGTATTCTTTCGCGTAGTTCCTTCATCAACAAAGATCATAGACTACTCCAACACCATGCGTCTCGCTCCAAGAACTACACCAACACGGATTTTTCCTTAAAGATCGCTTTTCAAGCAATATTCAAGAAAAAAGACGCAAATGTAGATACAAAAAATAGTACTCACCGCGTGGCGCTTAGAGTCGAAGCAAGTTAACAAAATAGGATCGCATACATATTATCTTGGCCAAGTTTCCTTCATTTGTAAGCAAGGTTATATTTGTAATTCACTATTATAGTTGCCCTGGTATATAAAGAAAAGAGAGCAGGAGAGAGAGAAAAGGGGGAGACACGAAATTGTAAAAGAGAGGCACAACATCTTCCTCCTCCATCACCTAAAACTAGATTTATAGCTCTACCAGAAACCCATTAATGGAGATTCTAAATGTAATACTAATGTAATCTCAACAATCATAGTCAAGAACCATGGATATAGATCACAATAATCGAACCATATAAAAATTCCTTGTGTCCATTTTACATTTCAAGCACTTTAATCTTCATTTTCATATTCAATATGTTTATATCTATAGAATTATTAAGGGGTGTTAGTTGCCGGAAAAAATGCAACTACATCACCCCAGTTCCATAGTTCGAAAGTGCTACACTTCCCCCACTGCCTTCCCCATTCCTTTCCCCCACTATGTGTCATCGTTCTTAGCCCTTGATCCCTGGATTGAGATTAGCAGGGGGTCCCATTATTATTGGGTTAACCAACATATGCTTGACACATAAGCGGGGGAAAGGAGTGGGGGAAAGCAGTGGGGGAAGTGTAGCATTTTCGTCCATAGTTGATCAATGAGACGTATAACGTGAATTTAAGTACACAAACTCCATGCTTCCCGGCAAGTGTGACACCATCCCGTACTAAATCATTTAAAGCAATTTCTTATGACACGTGTTTCATATTATGACTGGTCAAAACAAACTTCAGAAAATACAGGACTTTAGTTGAGAGATATCAGTATCACAACAACCAACAGAAGAGATACTCAGTATCATATTCTCCTTGAGAGATATATAGGAAAGACTCAAACCCCAGGAATATACTAAGTTTGATTAGGGTTTTGGTTATTGAATCGATGGTCATGGAGAACCTTCATCCAGATATTACTGCACAGATTCTTTCCAGGGTGCCCCGAAAATCTGTTTCGAGCTGCAAACGAGTATGCAAGACTTGGAAGAAAATCCTTCTTGATATTAGGGTATGCATCATTATTTGGTATTTTTTTTCTAGGAATTATAAATTGGATACCAAATCTCTGGATACTTCCATATAAAACATAACTACTGGATTTCTGAATCGGTACCACACAGAGAATTGGTATCCCTTGATAAATCTTATTCTTTTCTCATGCAGTTTTCGATGGTTGTTTTTCATTTATTCTGTGTATATGCTTTTTCTTTTGTCTAGAGAAAGAGATTCAAGTTTACAAGATCACGTCAAGGTTGTGCAGCTTGTAAGCATCAGAGAAAAAAATGTCCACCAACATGTCCTTTGGCTCCATATTTTCCTAGAGATAAACTGAGTGATTTCTTGAACGTTCGTGAAGTTTTCGGCGTGCGTAATTTCTTGAGGCTATTGGAGAAGGCTAACCCTAGGCAGCAAGAAGCAGCTCGAACCTTAATCACAGAAGCTGAAGTTCGAAATAAATACCCTGCGGTAGGAATATGTGGGGTTAGCGAAAGACTTTACAGGCAATTGAAAGGTGTTACTGCTGAACGGGACTTATTAAGGGAACGGGAACTATTAATAGCACGAGAAAGCACCTTAGAGTTAGAAGAACTAAACATTAGATTCGTTGCGGAAAAATTAGTCTTCCCCGAAGAGGAACGAAAATAGTTCCTTTTTACTGTTGTTGTAGTGTTTTGGATATCATTATCTCCGTTACTTCTCTTATTGGCATAGGAAATCCAAGCGAATGATCATATCTTGAATATTTTTCGGTCTCATGGCAATTTTAACTCACACAATATTTTGATCACTGACCAGATTTTGGATTAAATTTTGTGTCACAGTAACAAAATTTGGGTCCTGAAGACTCCAAGACATCGCGTGGATAGCAGATTTTAGACCCGAAGAGAGATTATTTACCATCTTAAAAGCTTAAAATTTGGGGTCGCAAGAACAATTTCTTTACATGATATTTTTTTTGGTTTTACCTATTTCCAATCCCCATTTTTCCTAATTCCTATCCCAATCACATAAACCAGATTTTATACAACTCTTTTTAAATTAGGTAAACAAAACCCACCCTCTTATTTTCCCTAATTAACGATTAGATCAAAAGTTAATTGTCCAATCATCTTTTTCATCGGGAATGAAGAAGATTGGATTGCTAGAATTATATTTATTGATGCACAGTATAAAGAGTGCGTGGATAGATTAAGGGTCATCTTATCTTGTATACCCGTATATAAGATAAGAGTGATTAAATAATTAATTTATTTTATTGGTTTTTGATATTTAAATTGGAATCTTAAATATCTCGAAGATATAAATTTCCCTTACCAATGAGAGCTAAAATTCCATCAAATACCCCTAGCTAAGTTTGCTACGTTCTTCAGTTCCATGGAAGTTTTAAGCCATCAAATTAGTACCTTTTTTTAATCCGATTGAACGAAATCGTTGATTTAGATGAATCTTGTTTTAGACGTCTATATAGATCAAATTAATTAGTTTTTGCGTAGGGTTTGCCTTTGTCATCCGTATTTAAGAAATAATCGGAAAAAACAAAATTATATTCTTCTCACTTTGTTCACCAGACTGGATTAAACTCCAAAAAATTATCAGAAATTTTTTATGATAACATAGCAAACGTATTTTTTTTCAAGACCCTTTTAATGAAATCCAATAAATAGAAAAAAAATAAGAGCGATCAAACGATAAATCAATAAACACCCATATCTTGATCATCTTGATCAAAGCCATCAAAAACAGATCTGATTTTTTCTTATATAAAAAAAAAAAAAAAAAACAGATCCTACAAATCAATGAACAGTTGAACACCCAAGTCTTTGCGAGATTTGACGATAAACGTTTCATCTAAATCAATGATATAAAACATAGCTAGAGAATTGCTATAATTTTAATTAATGAACACCCCATTCTTCCTTCCCCTTGATTTCATCATTTTTTTCTTTTGCATGTAACGATATTTTTTTTTGATGTGTTAGTGAATATGATCTTATTTTTGTGAAGCTGTCGCACACATCTTACAACGGGATTTTCTGTTTCATTTCATTATTCTCTACACACGGAAGAAGAAAGAGAAGTGAAGAAGATGAAGAGATGACACAGAGAGAAAAAAATGTGACTTTTTATTTTATTCCAAGGGTAAATGTTGAAATATGTTCCTCATTTGTATAATTAATGTTATAGCGATTATTCCGAAACATGATCGTGGAAATCTAGATAAAAGTGGTCACTAAATGTCTCTTATCCTGTATACTGGTATATAAGATAAGAGAACCCATAGATTAAATCGATTATAAATATAAATATAATGAGAACCCATTCATATGTTTCCAGTTTCCTTACCATCTCGTCTTAATTCATAATAACTTTTTGCGTCGGATCAATTGGAAAGTCAAGTAAAGTAAGACAAGTTAATTGTCGATTCCATGGTCGATATTAGTTCTCGTTCTTTTCGATTTTGGTATAAAATCATCAGTGGATCGTTCGGTAAAAATCAAACAAATGTGCTCGTAGTTCTGATAGTGATATATAAGGCGTTGGTGTGGTGTTGGCATAAGATCAGAGCAGTGGTAGATTATTAGATTTAAGATCAGAGCAGTGGTAGATTATTAGATTTAACTTTTAAGAATTGGTTTCCAGTTCCTTTGACAACGGGTGCCTAGTATCATTAGATTTTTTTTTTTTTGAAGGTAAGCATCATTAGATTGATTGGACACGAAAGTATGCATAACTATTGAGCAATCGTGAGGAGGAAAATACTAATAGAAAGTTCACAATTCTTGAGAACTGGTTAGGGATTTGTATTGTTTAAGATTCCAGAGACAAGGGAAGAACGACGGTGGATGAAGAAGATTAAAGTCGCACATCAAATATACGGGTGAGTTCTGTTTACCCAAACTAAAAGAAGTTATATAATATCTGGTTTGTACGTGTGAGATGGGATTTAGGGAAAGTAGGGATGGGAAATAGGTGAAACCTTTTTTTTTAGAATTCAAAATCTCTGGAACTTTCTTATATTTGGAAGGAGCTTGCGCAGTTTGTGAGACCCTAACTGCTGTAAAACCCACAACAGTTGATCAAATTGTTCAGCCCACTGGGACAGTTGATCAGTGGATTACTCGGTATGCTTAAATATAAACAAACAAAATGGTACTGAAATTGTTTTAAAAGCATAGGGAAGTTTATGCTTTGTTTTCTTATTAAACATTTTTTCGTATCTAGCAATGTTTCATGCAACAATTTTTGGTGTTTTTGGTAGTAAAATCGGTTGCACATTAGAATTTTGAATGATAATCTTTGATTATTTGGATCGTAAGTTCTGATATGCCTTGGGGATTTTTGTATTAAAATTGGTTATATCCTCCTTACTTATGCGGAGGAATTAGCACCATGTCTTTATCCGTTTTATCGTGGTACTTAGTAAATGTTATAGCTGATTAGAACCTTTGCAAGTGTTGTACTTGCTTTCGTTCTTATTGGACTTCTAAGATCGTTGTATAGCCGTAAAGCTTTCTACTGATAAATGTCGAAAGCTTCTTCAAATGGCTTAGAGATGCAGAATTTGATCAATGTTTTGCATAGACATCAGGGCAGCAATATTAGAATTTGACAAAATGATCACTATACAAAAGAAACCTCAGAATGCAAACGACCTCATAAATTTCAAGATACACTCTGTATATGATTTGTGAAAGTGTAACCAATGCGGAAACATTGAACTTGTGAATTGCATTTTTTTTCAAGTCAAATTCCCTGAAGTAATAGTGAACTTTGGAAAAAATCCCTTCATCAAGAATTAAAACCGGAGCTTAGGGCCTTGCAGTGGACATTCCTCGGTGGTACTTGCAAAACTTATTGGGGTAAGTCAGTTGGTGAACTAATTCATAATCTAGGAACTTTGGTACATTTAAATTCTTATATATAGCTAGGCAACTATGGTTGGAGACTTGGAGCATTCAGAGAAATAGTGGGACATATAGCTAGGATTGGAGGCAGGAACATATATATATATATATATATATATATATATATATATATATATATATATATATATAGTATATAATAGGTAGTCTAGGATTGGAGGTAGGAGCATATATATATATATATATATATATAATAGGTAGTCCAGTGAGTGAATATTTTTACCAATATCATCTTCAATTGATACTTTACTTGTTTGAAATTACTTTAAAGAAGTCATATCAGCCGATGCGTGCATTTTTTCTAAAAAGACCATAAGGTGGTAGTGTCTAACAATGACAAAATAAATTTACCACTAATGCTTATTTGTCTCGCTATTATCAAAATGGCATGTGCAGTTCTGATACATCTATTTAATACCACTGATCTAAGTTTATATTTGTCCGTATTTTGGACCTAAAAATTGCTAATGTTTGATGCCGTAATCATGGAATGGGAAACATATTTTGCTGAGCAGTGTGAACTGTGAAGTTTAGCAACACCACCATGAACCCATAATATTATATACATACATACATATCTGGTTTGGAAAGCAACAAACTAGACCTGTTTTGCAGGCCTTATGATAATGTTAGCTGACAGCTAGGAAGCACATGATTTTTGATGAGTGGTCACAATTTTAAAGAAAGACAATTTCCCTAAATGCATACATTACGTGTCAATTCAACATGGTCAAATTTGTATGCAATGCAAAAACACGAAAAAATTAATAAGTAATTCACTGCTATTAATAGAAACCAAATTAAAAGGATAGTAAATTAAGATGAACATCCGGTGAAAATAAAACTAGAACTGGAACTACTGGTGAACATCCATAGTTCTTCAAAAGTTTATTTATTAGTCTATCCATGCACACGGCTAAAACAGAGAGACAGAGCATTCTAATCCACACAAGAACCACCGTGTACGCCATATTACTTAAGGGTTATATATATCTTTGAAGAGATCGAGGGCCATTTTTTTGTGTTCAGCAGTTAACTCCGACGGCTCAGCAGGTTCATCGGTGGACATTAGACATTCAAGTACTGTGTCATGGTCCCGCTTTAAGGATGTAGATCCCTGTTAAGTACAAAACCTGATTAGGATAAGCAAATCACAAAAAGCTTACAAACAAACATTCTACTATACTAATATTAATATTAAATATTCACAATCAATTTTATTACCTCCTGGGGCTGGGGAACCTCTAGTGCTGCTTTCAGTTTTTCATGTAGGACGTTTTGTTCCTCAGCAAAACTAGTTAACATTATATTTCTTTGATTAACATTTTCAATCAGCAGCGTCTTCCAGTATTTCAAAGCGTGGTTTTCTTTCTCAAGCTCCTGATTTCTGGAACGTAGTTTTTTTTGAAAAAGGCAAAGATAAATAAAAAAGAAAGGGTGCCAAGATAGCACCTTCAAAAGATACAAGAAGAGATTAGCAAAGCGCCTAGAGAGCTTACAACAAAACTACTCTCTAAACAAGCTTGCCCAATCAAAAACGAAATCATCAAACTTTACATTTCTAAAAGATTCAACATTAATGGACCAACTAAGAAGCAACACTTTGATGTCTACAATAAGAGAGTTTAAAGGCTTTTTCACTTGTTTCTTAGTGATCAAAATGTCATTCCTTTCCAACCACACAACCCACCAAATAGCAAACGGCAAGCAATATCTTAAGAAAACAAGAGGCTTGATAGATACCTTCAATTTCCACTTCCATAGGAACTCGAGAACGGTCGTTGGATGCGCCCAAGCAAATCCCAACTGCTGTAAAAAATGTTCCCAAATCCGCCATACGAAAGGACAATGGAGGAAAAGGTGTTCCACTGACTCCTCACTGTTCTCGCAAAAAGGACACACATTCACCACTACCATACCTCTTCTCAATAACATAGAAAGAGTTGGAACTGCTCTATTAGCTGCTGCCCAAACTAGGAAACTAATTTTGGGAGGGACTGTTTTGTTCCAAATATAGTCGGAAGGAAATTTTGTTGGCGAAGTACGACCTAAATCATGCATAAGCCAAGAATAACAAGAACTTACTGAAAACATACCTCGCGAATCGGGTATCCATACTCGTTTGTCATCTGCCGCAAGCAATATTTGATTATCTAAAATTCTAGAGAAATCCATTACCTCTTGAAACTCCTGCTCTTTAAGCAGCATAACCTAATTGAGCTTCTCCCCATGCACCAAAAACTGGATTAACTTTGCGTTGAGATGCTTCAAATATGAGATTCTTTGTCACGTTACCAAAATTTTCAGTACCGGCTGCCTCAACTAAGCTAATGAAATTGTCTAATCCAAAATTGGAGGCCACGTTTTCCAAGACAACATTTGAGGTTATAACCTTAGCAAGAATACAATCTTGTGTACAAATCCTGTCATAGTTGGTACATGCCAAACAACGAACCTGAAATTATAAATGTTTAAAAAGATTTATTAGATGACCAAAACAAAAATAAATGAAATCAGAGCAAAGCAATAAAACATTAAATGATAAAAAACCATTAAGAGAGAAACGAAAATGGGTTTTCAAAAACACTGATAAAAGGCCAAGAAAACAAAATCAGTATTCAGAGAAATGAGTAACTTAACCATTGACCAACAGCAATTCAAAAGATCAAAACCATATAGACTGAAACCATACTTCAAATGATTGAGACAGAAACTAAAATGGGTTTCGGGACATGGGTTTCTCAAAGAAAAAAGGATTTTGATAAGAACCAATGAAAGCAAATAAGTATTCAGAACAAGGTAACTAAATTTAACCAGTGATGAACAAAACTTTAAATGATAATAACCATTAAGACAGAAACCAATAAAATGGGGTTTAAAAGAAAAGATGGGTTTGAAATTATTGATAACAACCAAGGAAAACAGAATCAGCATTCAGGAATGGGAAACTTAGCATGTGATTAACAAAAAATTGGTTTTGTTGAGTGAAAAATTTCATACCTGCGCCATTGATTGTTTCTGTGTTTTTCCTTACTCTATTTCTCTCTTTTATCTTCTCTGGTTTGAGGGGAGGGAGATGGAAATTCTTTCTTCTGAAGGCGTAGGAGACAAAGTTGGTACTTATAGAAGTTGTACTTTAACTCACCTGTGGTTAATCTTAACTCATCGCGGTACTCTTTAACTCAAGTTCTGGTGGTATGGTTGTGCTTCTGACAGCAGTACAGAGGTAAAGACAAGACTAGGGTCGCCGATCATTTGAATTTTGAACAGAGACGCCCGTTATATATCAAGGGTTTGTAATTGTATTACACTAGGATCCCAAAGTTATAAACTACTCCGTGTTCTTTTCTTAGTTTTGGAAACTGCATTGACGCTGTTAAATCTCTCTTCCAAAATACATTTTTCATTTCTTTAATATCCTAATTTTGATTTTGATGAGAAATTAAAAATCCATCTAAATATTTTAATCTGAAAATTGATAAAAGCTAAATATTAAATACTGAGCGAGACGATACATAAAGTCCTGAACAATGCTCCAAAAAAAAATAAAAATATAGTCCTGAACAGTTGCTTTTCTAGGTTGGTTTTGAAAAGACCCTTTATTTACGTAAGTCCTAGCTTGAGCCAATGGAGTCAGGTAAGGTACCTTTAATTTAAAACGACTACTATCTTTATGCCACTCGCTAACAATACAATAAACCACTGTGCACTCTGCACTCTGCAAAACAGGCTTGCACTGCCCTGAATAGTCTGACGTTGAAACGTGAGGCAAATAAGTTTCTAATAAGGATAGATACAAAATGAATAATTTTGTAGATAATCCTTCTAAAAGTGCCTGGCTTGATTGGCACATACCCAAACTAATTGGGGTATACCCAATAAGATAAAAGCGGGTCATTTTGAAGTAAAACCAAGCCACCCTTAACCTTGTATTTTCTAAATGGCTAATATGCCCTTGTTTAATTAACACTAAAAAATCTGATTAGCTTAATTAATTGAGTTTAGATTAAATTTTTGAAATTATGAATTAAGTAGTCTTTAACCCGTCTAATGAGTTTGATTTGGATCAAAAAAATTGTTTTGAAAAAGTGGCAAGGTCGAAGTTTGAATAAGGTGTCGGCTATGTTCCGCCGGCATGGTAGACGTTTTAATAAGATGCCGACAAATTACAGCCGATATTGTCTACGGATGAACAACATGCCGACTATATCTGACCGGCAAGGTCTGCGGATGAAGAACATGCCGGCAACATATGGTCGGCAAGGTCGATAAAAAATACCCTGCCGACTATAAGATTTTTGACATACAGAGAAGGTGTTACAAATGCATGATTCGTCGGCAAGGTACTAATTTCATAACCTGCCGACTATATTTTAGTCGACAAGGTATAGAGATGGATATCTTGCCGACCCTGTACTTGTTAAATTCAGAGATGAAAAGTCGGCATGTTATTCAACCTTATACCCTTCCGACTATATTTTGGTCGGCAAGGTCGACAAAAAATACCCTGCCGACTTTTGGTTCAATTTGATTCTTCGATTCTTTTTTTTTTTTTTTTTTTTTTTTTTTTTTTGATTTCACATGTATAATTAGAGTGTAGAAGAAAGATTTTGATTTTTTTTCTATATGTTTTGGTTGGCAAGGTTTTTTAGTATGGGCAATTTGGTCTTTTAACACTTTTTAGACACCCCTTAGCACACTAGTTTGGATGGGAATAAAATGGGTATACCCCAATTAATCTGGGTATACCCAATCTCGGCAGGTAAAAGTGAGCAGTCTATAGTGAAAATATTTGGATAAAAGTTATACCTTTGCCTGCATTAGAGCAAGTCTTATGGTGGAATCCATCCATCTTCCATATTCCACGCCACCACAAAGACTTGGAAGTGTGGATGGAAGCGCAAGTGTAATGGTGGAATAGCAGAAACGCAATTCTTAATTGCGCTAAAAACGCAATTCTTAATTGCGCTAAAAACGCTATTAACAATGGCGTTTTTTCTCACTGCTAGATTTCAACAACTCGTTTCAAATCTACGGATAAAAAAAAACGCAGATCTTAATGGCGTTTTTTTAGCGCTATTCTTATTGGCGTTTAGCGCTATTCTTAATGGCGTTTCTATGGATTCCACGAACCCTTCCACAAAACCATGGAAGGTTGCTTGGATTTTCTGTGGAAGACCCCAACTTGGAAGCCATTAGACTTGACATTCCATGGATTTTCCACACTTGGAATAGCTTGGATTCCACCATAAGACTTGCTCTTATAAGCACACATTCCATAGTTTAGCAAAGAACGATATCAATTCTTCTCACACGTTTTATAATTTGACTGGTCAAAACAATACAGGATTTTATCTGAGAGATAGCCTGCTGGTTGAGTTTAATTGAAGGACTCAAACCCAAAGATAGTATTTGGGTCGATGGTGATGGAGAACCTTCATCCATATCATTTTCACAAATTCTCTCTCGTGTGCCTCGGAAGTCTGTTTCAAACTGCAGACGAGTATGCAAGACTTGGAGGAATATTCTACTTGATATCAGGGTATACCTGGCCGTCTTTGTATTCTCTCCGTATGCGTTATTTCATGCAATTATTGTAGGAAAACTGGAATTGGACGGCCCCCAAATCCGTTGAATAAAATTGTGCCTAGTCCCAACCATTGTGACCTTTCAGTTATGGTTGCGACTAGTGGTGAACCGTCACCTTTTGGTTGTATAAGAACCCAACATTCTTTCCCTTACAGACACAGAAAAAGAAAAACGAATTCTATTGTTTTTTACTCAGAAAAATAAATTTGCATTAGAGTCTAATCAAGAGAGTTTGCTGCTGCTTTAAGTTCGATCGTTTTGATGTTATTCGAGTGCATGTTAGCATCAAAGGTATTGTTGTATCTTGGCTAAGCTTACTGCATAAACATTTTGCACCATTGACGGGAAGTTAAAGCTTTAAGGAAAGAGGATTACCTCGCCTCAATACAAACTCCAGATAATTCGTTTTGATTCTTACCATCTCTGTCATATTCTCTTGTGTGTTTTGTGGATTGTAAATACTTTGGTTTGCTGGGAATTGGAAAAGAGAAGTGCTATGCACCAGGTATTTGATAAATGGTCTCAATCATCTTTTGTGTTGTTTTGACAAACTATTACATGGGTTTTGTTTATAAGTGATTGGCATAACTTGTGCATGTTTATAACCCAGATATCCAACAATCTAAAAGCTTTAATTAATATTTTGGGTTATATAGTTTAAGTATGCTCTTTCCTTTGTCCTTGTTGACAAAATTCATATCGGTGAACAAGAAACTTGAATCACATAGTCTTCATCGTTATAGGTTAATTACTACTGGGCCTAAATAGTTTGACATAATTTCAACGTTGTTAACAATCTCAATTGTTGAAAGTTTGGTTACTGTTTAGGTATATTAATTAGCATTTGAATTGTAATTGCTTTTGTTGTTACTGTATACAAAAGGAATTGTTACTGTGAACATTTTCCATATTCACTAGTGTTGTATACAGACTCGAGACTAGAAGATAATTCAGATTCTCAACTGGAAAAATTATTGTTGTTTTATTACTGTAGTCGTTGTATTATTTCATCCGGTGTGTATGTCCAAGTCAAGAATGGCTACCGGAAACGATGCATCGAGTATGCCATATCTAATTTTTGTTGTGTCGGAAGTTAATATGATAAGAAACTCAAATGAGTGGTGGGTTGATACGGGAGCGACTCGACATGTATGTCTAGATCGGTCTATGTTTTCTAACTATGAAACCATTGAGAATGGTGAATCCGTATATATGGGTAATGCCGCAACTTCTATAGTTAAAGGCAAGGGAAACGTAGTACTTAAATTCATGTCGGGTAAGAATATTACCTTGACAGAAGTACTACACGTTCCTGAAATTCGTAGAAATGTAATTTCCGGCGGATTACTTGTGAAACATGGTTTCAAGTTAGAATTTGTTTCGAATAACTTTGTTATCTCTAAAAACAATATATTCTTGGGAAAGGGTTATCTTAGTGAAGGACTCTTTAAAGCAAATGCAATGACAATTATGTCAGAAGTAAATAGAGATACTTCTTCCGTATACACGACAGAATCTAGTTCAATTTGGCATGAAAGATTAGGTCATGTTAATTATCATTCTCTTAAGAAATTAATGGATATGGAACTGTTACCCAAGTGTGATATAGATTTCACAAAAAGGTGTGAAATTTGTGTCGAGTCTAAATTCATGAGGCTTCCATATCCTACCGTTGAGAGAAATACGGAACCATTGGACTTGATACACTCGGATTTGTGTGACTTAAAAATGGTTCCAAGTAGAGGTGGGAAGAAGTATGTTATGACTTTTGTCGATGACAGTACAAGGTATTGTCAAATTTACTTGTTAAGAAGTAAAGATGAAGCTCTTGAAAAATTCCAACTTTATAAAAATGAAGTTGAGAACCAACTTAATCGTAAAATTAAGATGGTCAAGAGTTATAGGGGTGGTGAGTATGTGGAACCACTTAAAGAACTTTGTGAAAAGAGTGGAATCATTCATCAAGTAACACCACCCTATTCTCCACAATCCAATGGCATTGCGGAACGAAAGAATAGAACTTTAAAAGATATGACGAATGCTCTTTTGAGAAATTCTGGAGCACTCGAGAACTTGTGGGGGGAAGCGATACTTACTGCGAATTACATTCTCAATAAGTGCCCTCACAAGAAGAAGGACAAGACCCCTTATGAGTTATGGAAGGGAAGGCTACCTTCTTATAGGTACGTCAAAGTGTGGGGGTGCTTAGCGAAAGTTTCAGTGCCACTTCCTAAAAGGGTTAAAATATGACCAAAAACAGTGGATTGCATCTTTATAGGCTACGCTGAACATAGTAGTGCCTACAGATTTTTGGTTCAAAATTCTGACATCAAAGACATCCATGTGAATACGGTTTTAGAATCGAGGGATGCAGTTTTCTTCGAAAATATGTTTCCATTTAAACCAGATCACAGTAATCCTTTGAAAAGGATAGAAATTACTGAAAGTTGAAATAATGCTACTTCGCAGTCGCCTACACAACAAGACGAAAAGGTTAAGGAGCTGCGAAGAAGTAAGAGGGCTAAAGTTGCAAGAACCTTTGGTTCTGATTTTGTAACATGTATGTTAGAAGATGAGCCCCGAACATTTGCAGAAGCAATGTCAACTCCAGAAGCACCATGTTGGAAGGAGGCAGTTGATAGCGAAATAGATTCCATCATGCAAAATCACACTCTTGAGATGTGTGATTTACCTCCTGGGTTTAAACCATTGGGCTGCAAGTGGGTTTTCAAACGAAAACTAAAACCGGATGGAACTATAGATAAGTATAAAGCCAGGCTAGTGGTTAAAGGTTTTAAACAAAAATAAGGCTTGGATTATTTTGATACTTATTCACCCGTCACTAGAATAACATCTATACGAATGCTTATAGCAATATCGGCATTGTATAATCTAGAAATACATCAAATGGATGTAAAAACCGCCTTCTTGAATGGGGAGTTAGAGGAATAAATATACATGGAACAACCGGAAGGATTTGTCGTACCCGGTAACGAAAAGAAAGTATGCCGATTGGTTAGGTCTCTTTATGGATTAAAGCAAGCACCAAAACAATGGCATGAAAAATTCAACACAACCATATTAACAAATGGGTTTAAATCTAATGTGTGTGACAAATGTGGTTACACCAAAGTAACACCCACAGGCATAGTGATAATATGTTTGTACGTAGACGACATGTTAATAATGGGTAGCAATCCTGAAATTATTAAGTCTACAAAGAAAATGTTGTCTAAAAAATTCGATATGAAAGATTTAGGCAAGGCAGATGTCATTCTTGGAATTAAGATCTCTAGAACTAGAGAAGGGATTAAATTATCTCAAGCACACTATATTGAGAAAATTTTGCAGAAATTTAACAAGGGTGACGAGAAAACGGTAAGAACACCGTTAAATCATAATGTCCATCTTAAAAGGAATTTTGGCGAAGGAGTAAACCAATTGGAATACTCTCGTGTGATTGGAAGCCTTATGTATCTAACGAGTTGTACTAGGCCAGACATAGCATGTGCCGTGAGTAAACTAAGTAGGTTTACAAGTAACCCTAGTGAAACTCATTCGCAAGCCTTAACAAGAGTTTTGAGATACTTAAGACATACTAAGGGATATGGTTTGCATTATACAAATTATCCAGCGGTTCTTGAAGGATATGTTGATGCAAATTGGATCTCAGATACTGATGACACTAAGGCTACTAGTGGCTATGTATTTACTATGGGCGGGGCCTCCATATCGTGGAAATCATCCAAACAAACGTTGATCTCTAGGTCAACTATGGAGGCTGAGTTTATTGCCTTAGACAAAGCAGCGGAAGAAGCAGAGTGGCTTCGAAATTTCCTTGAAGATATACCAATATGGCCTAAACCCGTTTCGGCAATAAATATACATTGCGATAGTCAAGCGGCTATAGCAAAGGCTCATAGTAAAATGTATAATGGTAAGTCTAGACACATCCGTCTTAGACATGAAACCATTAAGCAATTACGCTCTAGTGAAATTATAACAGTGAGTTATATAAGGTCCAGGGATAATCTAGCGGATCCACTTACAAAAGGATTATCCAGAGAGCAAGTAATTGCATCATCGAGGGGAATGGGACTATTGCCTATAAAAATAGAGTAAGTTACAGCGGTAACCCAACTTAACGATTAGAGATCCCATGGTCTAGGTTCAAAAGGGAAAACTAAGTTGTAAAATACTCGCCAGTGACACTAAGAGAGATTACTCTCTTTCCCATTTCTATGATGAAACAGTGTCACCTGTCAAGTAAGAGGTTGAGAATTCTTCTCTTAATGATTCCTATAGCTTAGTATGACTAAGAAAAGTATGGCAGGATACTTTCAAATAGGAGATCACCTATATGAGTAAGAAGTGGGGCCGCTTCCATGATAACTATAAGGCTAAGTTAATCTAAGAGCACTCATGAATTCCAAGATTGTTCAGGGCCGAAATGAACACAACCGAGAACCAATGAAGTAAGGAAATAAGCTATGTGATATCTATTGTATCGACTTACATTATAAAGTTGAGCAGTTCAAGACATCGTGTTCACTGAACAACTAGTAAGTCCGGTAGGTATTCACTAAGGAAGATTCAAAGCCAAAAGCTATCTTTCCTGATGTAGTGATGTTCCGCGCACAAACTCTCTAGTGTCTGCATTAGAATATAGGTTTAATTTAAGCATTTTTTTTTTAAAATGTCTGTGTAGGCAATTTTATTCATATGGGGGATTGTAGGAAAACTGGAATTGGACGGGCCCCCAAATCCGTTTCCATACGTGAATAAAATTGTGCCTAGTCCCAACCATTGTGACCTTTCAGTTAGGGTTGCGACTAGTGGTGAACCGTCACCTTTTGGTTGTATAAGAACCCAACATTCTTTCCCTTACAGACACAGAAAAAGAAAAACGAATTCTATTGTTTTTTACTCTGAAAAATAAACTTGCATTAGAGTCTAATCAAGAGAGTTTGCTGCTGCTTTAAGTTCGATCGTTTTGATGTTATTCGAGTGCATGTTAGCATCAAAGGTATTGTTGTATCTTGGCTAAGCTTACTCCATAAACGTTTTGCACCATTGACGGGAAGTTAAAGCTTTCAGGAAAGAGGATTACCTCGCCTCAATACAAACTCCAGATAAGTCGTTTTGATTCTTACCATCTCTGTCATATTCTCTTGTGTGTTTTGTGGATTGTAAATACTTTGGTTTGCTGGGAATTGGAAAAGAGAAGTGCTATGCACCAGGTATTTGATAAATGGTCTCAATCATCTTTTGTGTTGTTTTGACAAACTATTACATGGGTTTTGTTTATAAGTGATTGGCATAACTTGTGCATGTTTATAACCCAGATATCCAACAATTATCTTCCTAGAGAAAATTGCATGATTTGTTGAATGTTCGTGACGTTTATGGCATTCGTAATTTCTTCGGCTTATGGGATCGGCTCGCTAAGCCTTAGCAGCAACAAGCAGCTCCAACATTAAACAGTGAAGCGGCTCTTAGAAAAGATATCCTGTTGTAGGAATGGTTAGAGTTTGGTGAAGATGTTTATCGGTAATTGAAAGCTGTTACTGGTTGAACGAGATTTATTAAGAGAACAAGAATCATTGCCAGAACGAAACAAGATCCCTAGCTGCTGGCAAGTCTCCACTTGGACATGTGTGAACAAAGAAAATTGGTACTAAAATTTGTCTTAAAAGTTAAGCTTTGTTTTCTTTAACAAGTTTTGGTATTAAAATTGGTTGTACTTGGGTTCTCTTAATGGACTAAATTATTTATCCTCCTTCTGTCCGTAGCTGAATGACAAACCATTTTAAGATATTTGCATTGTGAAGTTCTTTACTACAGAATGGGAAACAAAACCTGATGAAGTATGCTCGTTGTGGCAAAAGAATATGCAAGATTCAGAGTGGCATCCTTATAAGCAGGTGACAATCAATGTAGTAATCAAACAATTCAAGAAAACATGTAATCCCGTCGTGCAACTTTTGTAACTCTTGTACTTCTTGTTTTTTTTGTGCTTTCTCAACGCTCCTGGAATGGATTTTGCTGTTTCGATAAAATCAAACAATTCTATCAAACACACCTCGTTTACTGTTATGCCCAATTCCTTTATCTTTTCGTACTTTCTTTTATCCTACAGTTTCCCTGGAACCAATGGTTTGTGCATCCGACCATGCGCATCTTCCCAAAGAATCTCTTTTAGCTCTTGCGGAAAATCATCTGGTTGAATTATCTCCAAAGTCATTACTTTCCTATTCCCAACTTTAGGTCTGTTATTCTGCTTTATTATTCAAACCCTTTGGACATCCTAACATATCTTGCAAGTACATGTATCATCTCTGGTTCTATATTTAACTTTATCAGTTCCATAGTTATCGATGAGACGTATACCTTTAAGTACAGAAAATACATGCTTCTCGGCAAGTGTGACACCATCCCGTACACCCATCCGCACTTGAGTGAAAAAAGATTTTCCACATCCGCTGAGAATTTGGCTGAAGCGATTGGCTTTGAGTGTAAATCCGCTGAGAAAATACATGCTTCTCGGCAAGTGTGACACCAACCTCGAAAAGGCTTGTGAATTTTAATAATGGGCTTATTCAAGTATCCCCTCACAGGAATACTTTAATTTCGTTGAAAGAATTAGGTGAAGAAGATACAAGAACAATGGAATCAGTTCGAATTGAGGAGAGACAAAAGCCCATGATTATCTACAGGAGGATGCGTACCCTGAATACACTTTACTTATAGACTGGTAATATTCTTTGAGTTTTGGAAGTAACATACGTATAATTCTATAATTTTTTAATTTTTCATCCGCGAACTAATGCTGTTGGCATTCTCTTAGTCTTATCAGTCCAATTTCACAGTAGTGTTTTCTATTTTGGGTTAAGCTATATTGCTTTGTTTGCTGTGCATTCTGTTAGTGACTCGGCATTACTTCGGCAGAAGAATGTGATGCATATGTTAGTGCCTTTTCTCGTTTATGTATGGAATCCATTAAGTATATGCAGGCAACATCAAGGGAAATTAGAGCTTTCCCAGTAGTAGTATGAGGGGAATACCCACTACCTCTTAACATTTTATGAAAAATAATTTGAAGGATCCAAATTTATAGTCTAGTGTTTTGATATTGCTTGTTATTAGTGTTGTAATTAGTTACTAGTATCATTTTACGGAAACTGGTAGTTTCTATAGGAAACTGCACTACAATCTATAAGTTTCAATGGAATTACTGACATGATTTATGTTTCCATATGTCTTTAACCAAAACCAACCTAATTGTTTTGTCTTCAAATGATGCTACTTTTATTTTTTATCACCATGGGAAGGATCTATTAGCAAGGTACCTTACGGACTGCTAGACTCTAGTGTAACTTTATTGTGAGTCCATGTGGCTGGTGAAGTGGTGATGACTGTAACTTTGAATATGTTGCTGCAGGTCATATTAGATCATTTTAGTCCTCGAAATTCAATGTCATTTACTCCTATATCCCAGTTCTCACTTTGTCATCCCCACAGAATTCATGGCTTTTTGTGAATACTGCAATTTTTCTTAATGTCTAAAATTGTTGTGGTTTGTCTATTTGTCTGATATCTGTGAAAGTCCCAAGTGTGTGCTAAATCCACGAGTGTTCCTAATGCGGCATCAAAACATGTTCCTTGTACACAGATGGTATTTCGTTTATCTAGCAGCTAAAATTGCATCTATAATTTGTTAAGAAGTAGCCTAATTTAGACAAAATTATTAAGAATATTTCATGAAATGTTGCAGGAAATGTAGCACCTGGCTTGGTTCTGCTCTTACAGTAGTGAGTGATCATTGACTAGACAGATAATTAGTGGAGGCGGTTTAGCTTAAGCATTTGCAATAGCTTATGGTAAATATCACTACAAGAAAATTTGCCATCAGCGACGCACTTTGTTGTCGCCAAAAAATCTGACTTTCGTCGCTAATACCCTTAGGCGACGAATTATTTTTGTCGCTTAGATTGTCGCTAATAGTGGGTCGCTGAATGTAAACAGCGACGCCAATTTGAATTTCGTCGCTAGATTTTTATCAGCGGCAATATAATATGTCGTGGCTGAAAATATGCATTTACCGATGAAAAGTTACAATGTCGCAATTAGAAATTATTAGCGACAGCAAGTGTTGTCGCAGAATTTATTCTCTGGCGACTAAATCTATTTTTTCTGCGGCGTACTATTTGGCAGCAAAATATTATACAAATGGCGACTTGTGTCTTAATTTTGCGGCTAAAAGGACAATTTTGCCAAGATCAGATATAATAGGAAAATTTTAATGAATCAGAATCATATTAACCAGAACAATTGTTTACAAGTTTACAAGCTGCAACTAACAAAGTTCTCTAATACCTAATTATCTATAGCTATAACAACAACAAAAGAGAGAAAGAGAAAGCAAAAAAAAAACAGAAAATCACAAAGAATGGAAAAAAGATTCTTATAAGGAAACATCACTGGGTAATTGAGTGTCTTGCTTACATTATAACGCCTGCAATTATGACCAACAAATGTTGTTTTGCTCTAACATCTCCAAACGTTGATTATAATCTTGAAGTGTTTCCTAATCTTAAGACTTGCGAGTAATTCTTCAAGCAAGAATTCTTAGACTTTGGTCCTTAACCAAGTCCTTTGACATAACCTGATTTGGATCCAATAACTTGATCACATATTTGTTTTTTAGTAAGGTGCTCGGATTATCTTTGTTGGCGTGTTCCTCTAGCAGGAGAGCCATCATTTAATCCTGCATGAGAGTGAAAATAATTAGCCTCAATGGAAATACAAGATAATGATGCAGCAAAATTAATTTATTTTTCGCTACAAATATGATAGTTCAGTTCTTTTGAAAATAATCATGGAAATGATATAAATGAATGCTAATTGCAGTGAGTACTTAATACATATAAATGAATGCTAATTGCAATGAATGCTAATTGCAGTGCAAATAAACTAAGAAAATCTGAAAATGTTTCTTTAATATTTTTGAAAAAATAAATAAAAGTTGCCCGTTGTGTACGATTAACTCAAAAGCTCGTCAAACTGGACAAAAAGTCTGCATGTCGAATTTGGCAGGAGGTATTAATGGATGCCAAAAAGTACAAGTTTTGATAAGTACGCATTATTCTTCTCGTAGATAACATACCACCAAAGGGTGTGATAGAACTTACCTATTATGCTCAAGTCCAATCTCTTTCACATCCCATTTATCATTGACAATTCTGTCCACATACAATTGCTACAGTTAGACAGGGCACCTTTGGCGAAACTTCATGATAAGATATTTTTATAGAAAACAAACACAATTGAACTCCGGTATTTCCTGGAAAATTAATTACCGCTTAACAGTAGTGAAATGTTTTTCCCGAGCAAATCCAACATGTGCCAAACCATAATTTTCAAGAAGAAACTCTTAGATATTTACAAAACCAGGATGTTTATGAGAAAAAAAGAGCATGATGGACAATAGTGATTGAAGCAAAAAATGTTCATAGCTGACATATTGGTATATCCTTGTATGAGAACAAGGCATAATGCTCAATGCTCCAATCTGACTTGCAAAAATACTCACACTAAATTCACATAAAAATCCTCAACTTCGGGTCAGGAACTGCATTGTTCTATATTCTATAAAACCAGTGAGTACAGTTGATGAGCCTTAGTACTTTGCAACAACCAAGAAAGAAGATGAATGGTTTCCGCTCTTGAACACCTTTCCTGTATTAATATTATAAGTTCCATCACTGTGCAAGAAAAATATTTACTCCAGAAGTGTTTACATAATTAACAAAAGGATACTTGTTCCAAAACAACACCCTACATTACACAGGCACGCAAAATCAGTAATATGAGTTTTTCGTAAGAACTAGGTCGTGTCCATTCTACTACACAGTGCACATTTGAACTCACTGAACCAAGGTGCGACAAATCAATAGAATAAGATGGTACCACAAGGTGATGGAGAAGCTTTGAGATTTCTTGTGAATGTAGGAAGTTGGGCCATTGGGGTATAACCAAACTGGAAATTACAACAAATAATGGAGAGTTTCTGGAGTTTATGTGGCATTAGGATAAGGGTTTATTAATACCCAAGTTTTCAAAAACAAATTGAGATATAAATAAGTTACGGACATCCAAGGAAGTGCCTCATAACAAAGAGCATCTTTTAACTCGACAAAAGATCAGATTTAAACCTAAAAAAATAATGATAAAAAACATTAACATGTGAGAGTTGTGTTTTTGCTTACCAAAAACATTTTGAGTACGACTATCTGTAATGATAATCTCAGTACGCATAGGTGCAACCCTAATTTCAACTTCCGTCTTCATAAGTCTCATGTCAATATTTCGTTCAGTTCAGCAAAGAAGACTCCATCAGCAACAACCTGTAATCATCATCACAAAATTCAACCAAAACACTTGATTTTTACCTCAGGAAAATTAGAAAAATTATATAGAAACATGGGATTAAAGGACTTATCTTTCATGTTTTACTCAACTATGTGGCTGTGTCTCGAGATTCCTTCTGAAAATGAAATGAAAATTGAAAGCAAAATCAAATCAACTAACCACAATATAACCACTGAAATTATGATGTAACTTAAAAATAAAATAATAGTTGAACCCTGGTTCAAAATCAAACCAAATAACTGATACCCAAAATAAAAAATCTCAATTTTAAGATGAACTGAAACCCTAGATTTCTTAATTCCTTTTTCAATTGAGAGAAGAGAACTGAAACCCTAGTTCTCATATTGAGGTGGAGAGAAGAAATTCTCTCATTAAGATGGAGATACGAAAAAGAGAAAGAGGGGTTCAGTTATTTGATTATCGGGGGTTCGTTCAGTTCTTCTACACGAGAGGGGAAAGAATAGAATGTGAGATCGTGTGTTTTTGGGTATGCATGAGCAGTTTGTGGGCACTCGGGAGAGATTAGATTTTCACCAAAAGTTTAGGGGGAAAACTCGGCGCAAAATTCTCCCTAAAAGATTCTGTAGGCAAAAAAACTAGCTCATCGCTAAAATGACAATTCCGCGACCTAACTGAAGTGAGTCTCTAAAGTTTTTCTTTATCGACCATTAATTTTGTCGCTAAGAAATAGTTTTGGCGATAATATCAATTTTGGTCGTTTATAATAGAATTTAGCTACAACAGGAAAATCACGTCGCTGTTTATATGATTTACCGACCATCCTAGCTACGATTTTTTAACTTGTCGCTAAAATTGTTATTTTGCGACAATAATTTATATGGTCGGTGATTATTATATACAGCGACGAAGTGCCATGCGTCGCCAGGAATTTTGTCGCTGATGGAATGTTTTCTTGTAGTGTATTGAAGCTCAAAACTACACTTGCATGTGAAACTCTGGTTCTTGGTAGGGAAAACTTCTTATGTGCCGCTATTTTGAAAAGCAACGAGTAAAACTCGCTTATTGCACCCAAAGTTGAAAAGCTCATAAATCCCATTGTATAATGCCAACAATTTTTTTTTTTTTTCTGAAGACCTGTCAGTGAAATTGATGTTTCAGTGTTTAAGTTTCTGAAAGTTTGTAAGAGTTACCGGACAACAGAGTAATCCTGTAGATTGTGCAGTTGTGATGGAGGAGCTTTGGTTAGCAATTAGCATCACTATTATTTTTTCAGATGCTAGTTTTCAACTTAAGGATTTTTTATGCTGTTCTTATTGGGTTTCCTCTCAAATATTATAAGTGGAAAGATGAAATTTGCCAGTCTCAAGTAGAGTTTATAAGTATCTTTCTTCAACATTGAGAAACCAAAACCTGTGTTTTATGAGGGGCATGGGCAAGGACTAGAGTTGCCAAGGTACTGCTATTCGCTTGACTGACAATATACATAGTTTTAAAGAGTTTTACTTGGAGTTACTGAGTTTCCTTACTGATATTTTGGTACCAATCTTCCTCAGTTTTTAGAAAGTGTGGTTGTATTGGCTTGATGTAATTTCTTTGATGATTTGATAATGGGGTCTTTTTACGTGATGAAGGTTGAGCTTATTTTGACATAATATTGTACTTGCGTTGATAAATCATATCATTCTTGTTTAGTTTTTTCCTCCCAAATAAATGTATTTTTCAGCATACATGAGTTGTTCAATTGAACCCTGTAGTGTTAAAATTACTAGGATACACTGCATTCTCGAATATCTGTATTTGTCGACTTGAGATTTTTTTCACTCTGAGCAATGTAGAAAGCATGTTAGAGACTCTCGGTGGGTAAATAGGTTGATTATTTGTGTGTTGTGTGCAATATGAAAAGGTTTCTATAAACACTTAAGGGTTTTGATTTTTGTTTAATAAGCAGACCAAATTTTAATCGGTACCCATACTTCTCCGAATGAACCTTGAAATATAAATTAGTAATGAAGGGCAGTTCCTTTAGTTAAGATAATTTTAGCAATCTTGGGCTGAATATGCTTGTCCATTTGAACTGTCGGTTCTGATAGTAACCCTTGATCCAGGCCTATGTCTAGTGTACTGATACTCGTGCACAATATGAAATCTAACATTGGCATTGAGGGACATTTTGTATATGAACATGCATCTTGTTGTAGCTTCCCTTCAAGAGAGTTTCAAATTCTCAGTTGCGATTATTATCATGGTGGGACAAAATATTTTGACTGTTATTCACAACCTTTCGTTACTATTACGTAGATTACTTTTGATGGACTGCATGGAATTGAGTAACAGATGTGAAGAAATAGTGATGGAAATGGAAATACAGGGACCATTTTATAATTAGGTTTGGGGACTTCAGTCTTTGGTCCAGTCTAGACAACGTGAACATACATTATCATTTGCTGTATAGCACACTTATAATTAGGTTGTGGGACTTCAGTCTTTGGTTACTCTTACAAGTGTTGCTTGCATGCCTGATAAGTGTGGTTAGGATCATCCATTCAAACTGATTTACGCTGGTATGGGAGGAATACTACGCTGCAATTCACTTTGAATACTTGATTTTGATTTTCTATAGATACTTTGAGCTAAAAGTATCGGTACTTCCTCTGCAGTTATGTTCATGCATATCCTTTCCTAGAATGCTCAAGTGCGTTCAAATCACTGGATGCTTCTGAAATGGCAGTGGATTCTGTATGTACCCTATTAAAATAGTGTACGTGTGTACCGTACAAGCTATTTGATATTGGTAAAATACGGTTTATTGTGGAAACCGGTGGGTTTATTGAGGAAACCCACATGGCTTATTATGGAAGCCCAATACGGTTTATTGTGGAAACCGGTGGGTTTATTGAAGAAACCCACATGGCTTATTATGGAAGCCCAATACGGTTTATTGTGGAAACCGGTGGGTTTATTGATGAAACCGGTGGGTTTATTGAGGAAACCCACATGGCTTATTATGGAAGCCCAATACGGTTTATTGTGGAAACCAATGGGTTTAATATGGAAACCCACATGGCTTATCATGGAAGCCTGGATTTGGTTTATTAGGGAAACCAGTGGGTTTATTATGGAAACCCACATGGCTTATTATGGAAGCCTGGATTTGGTTTATTAGGAAAACCAGTGGGTTTATTATGGAAACCCACTAGGCTTATTGTTGAAGCCCAAAAGTCTTGAATAATTATTTGTTTATAATTATTAATTTTATTTAAGATAAATGCAGGATCCTAAATAAAAGAGGATAATTATCTTAAATATTTATAATTATTATTCAAGATAATTATTATTTAAGATAAATGAGGATTATGATAAATATTTGGGTTTATCATGAATCTGGATGTTATTTGGGATTTATACAGATGAGGGAAGTTATTTGGATAACTATTGGAACCCTAAAGCTACATCTATTTTCTTCCTATATATATATAGAGGCTAGATTTCAACCCAAAAGGTACCGAATTCTATTCTTTTCACCACAATACACTTGCATAGAATATCCGCTGACTTTAGCATCGGAGTGTTTTTTGCAGGTACCCCACCTCTTTTAATCAATTCTTTGGAGATTCTTCATTAACGGTAGCGATTGGATCAACTTTCTCGCATCTCGAAGATTGTTGGGGTGATCATTTTTGCACCAACATCTTTTGGCGCCGACTAAGGGGAACCGAAGAAAAGATCGTGCTCCCCAAAATTGAGAAAAGTATGTTTTTTCAAGTGTTTTTGTAAACTAGGGTTTCAAAGACGTTTGAAAAGGAAGCAAATCAGATCGCAACTTTTCTGAAAGTTGCAGTCACGTTCAGTTCGCAACTTTTGTGAAAGTTACAGTAAGATCCAACAACGTACCAGAAAGTTGCAGAAGCTTCAGAACACTTTAAGAAGGTTGTTGAAAGATTCGGAACTTTTTCAGAAAGTTGCGGGAAGATCCAAAAAGTCGCAGAAGGTTCTACCAAAGTTGTAAAAAAGAAGTCTGAAAGAAAAGAGAGACGAATGGAGGCATCAGGTGCAGATCGACCTGAGATGGATGCAGATATACCCACTCGGAATCAATTGAATCAGCAAGCAAATACTCGAACTTTGAGAAGCGTTGTTGTCCAAAACTACAACGAAAGGGATGGGAGATCGACGTCGATATCATCATCAGCATCAGCATCAGCTTCCTGTTCCCTTTCTGGGAGGACTATTCCAAGGGTGAACAACGTTTCGATAAACAGATCACCACCTCCGGCCACTAGCAGAAGCTTCCGTTATCAAGGAGGATTCTCAGGCAAGTATCCGAGCATCCAGGAGCGTCATGAAGAAGACATATCTAACAGAGGCGTACGTGCTTGAACCAACATCCCACCTTATGTACAAACCAATCCCCGATCGGTTGCTCAAGATAACAAATTCGATAAGAGCTACATCAATTTATTTTTCCATGGCTGCTACGTAGGTGGGGATTGGATATTGGAGGTCTGTTTTCCACTGCACATGAGGCGGAAAATACTTGTTAATTGGAGCGGATTACATCAACAAATTGGGAGAAAATAACGACGACAATACACATCCGCAAATTTATTTGGAATACATAATATGTGTGTACAACATGTCAGCAATGATCATCTCTGATAAAGAAAATCAATTCGATTCAGAAATAATCTGGAACGCTCGATGAGTGCTTAGCTCCGTTCAATACCTCAAAAGTGCCACCGATCCAGTCATATAGAGGTTCGTGTTTGGCAACATGGAAGTATATCAAACCAGGGCCTACGAAAGGTCCAGAATGGATGTCTTCATTGGTTAAAGGATTGCCATCTCGCTTAGTAGGGATAGTTACAGTACCAGGGTGATCAGTAGAAAAAGACCATTCGAAGGAGCTATTGTGCCAGAGTGATCGACATTAAAAGGATAGCTCGAGGAAGGGGTGACGGCATACGGGGTGGAGTTGATGGATTATATTGAAGCGAAAGAAGGCTTTCTTCTTATCGTCACTTATAACGATGGTAAGAGGATTTCCCATCTTATGTGATGCATTGGAAATTGAAGGATTGGCCTCCCACGCGCATCCTTGGATCACACCGCAAAGGACCAACACTTTCTGATGCACCAGAAAAAGAATGCATCAAGAATAGCGCTAACGAGCACATCTACGAAGGAAACGATAATGATTTGTATGCCTTTAAACTAAGAAGACGAAGATGCAGAAATTAGAGTGGATGTCAAGTTCTTATTTTCATAAGGAATCGAATTCCTAGTTTCATAAGGGTTCGAATTCCTACTGGGCATTGCGATTATTGCTGATTGATCACTAAGACCTCATAACAAATATGAAAGTGAGACATTATCATTAGTGGTGTACACGGCAATGGAAAATGTTGGCACCAAACCAAGCTAGTCATTTATGGAGGAGAAGACGCACATATTGGGTTCATGAGGATGCGTGTCTTTTCTAGACGTACAGATAGCATCATTAAGAGATTAGCACGTGGGATATTAGTCAGCTAAAGGAAGAGCAAGAGGACATAACATGCCCACGTGACTAATATTCGGTACTTTGAACATGTTTAGTGATTGATATATAAAGACTTATGAGATGGTTAAATGCATGTTTGACAGTATGGATTATTAAGCCAAGCTTGAGGCAAATACATACGACAAGTCGTGCCAAGGCCACGAAAGGTTGTTAAACAATCCAGGGGCGTCTTTGCTATTTGTAAATATCTCTGACGATAATGGGGCGGCTAAAGTGTTGCCAAGCAAGTAATCAAAAGCAAATTGTTTAAAGAAGTCAAACAATAGGAAGACATCTTTTTCAGTATCAATTCAAGTAATGGGGGGCGGCTAGGTTTGGACAAACAAACGCCTTGGGAGGTAAATCAGCACTAGTTTGTCACATTATAAATCGAATTTATAATCACAATTGAGAACACTTTTTGCATGTATTTATTAAAGAAATAAGTGCAATGTTTTTCTATAAAAGTGAAAGAAAAAGGCGAAGTATTTTGGTTATTAAGGAAATTGTCGCGATGTCTTTCTAATAAACAGAAAGGAAGAAACAAGGTGCTACAATATAATTAAGTTGAAGCTAAAATGGAACGAAAAGAGCGAGGCAAAAATATTAAAGAACATATGTGGAGGAAAGACTTGGAATGTTTTTCTAATATAAAGAAAGACAAAAACGAAGTGTTTTTCTTATCAAGAAAGAAAATGTATGACAAAAAGCTAATGACAGTCAACATGTACACCTGTGCCTAACAATTTACGGGAGCAACCTGCATTCGAGTAAGTTCTGGCAATATCTTACAAAGAACAATGGAGCAAATGGTAATAAATGTGCCAAAGCAAGACCACAATGGCTGGGCAATTAATGTGTCTGGTTGATACGGAAGATACCTACATTCAAACGAGTGGAGACTTAGATGAAGAAAAATGCCATTCTGTGATGAAGTCAAGGTGTGATGGTGTACGGGGCAATTGAAAGGTGCTGACGTCATCTCAAGATGGTCACAAAAGGGAGGTGAAGGCATATATTAGGATCATGAACAGAACGTGTTCTTTCCAAGCACAAGGACTACGTAATTGGGACTTATGAGTTTATCACGTGGACTTATGACAAAGTGGTGGAGTCAGCCGGGTGCCGTCAAGGGACTGGTGGAAGAGGTTTAAAGACCAGACAAACACGCTGGGTCAGAAGGCTAATAGAGCGCATAAACACGTCAAGCCTCACTTGCTGGTATGTAGCATTCGTCTACGGAATTTTTTAGTACATTATTGGTACTTTAAACGTGTTCCTAGTGTGCTAGGTACATGCAGTATGAGAGTGCATGGAAATTTTAAGTATATTTACTGTACTTAAAAAATGTTGACTTAAACCCGGACGCATTCCGAAAAGTTAGCTACGCTAAATCGCGGCAAGATGTTCGTGAAAGAAACGAAGGTTATCGTAGGCACTTCGCGACGGATAGTCGGGATTTTATTTTTCTTAATTCATCAACAAGTTGAGAATTAAGAGGGGCGATGTATGTACCCTATTAAAATAGTGTACGTGTGTACCGTACAAGCTATTTGATATTGGTAAAATACGGTTTATTGTGGAACCCGGTGGGTTTATTGAGGAAACCCACATGGCTTATTATGGAAGCCCAATACGGTTTATTGTGGAAACCGGTGGGTTTATTGAAGAAACCCACATGGCTTATTATGGAAGCCCAATACGGTTTATTGTGGAAACCGGTGGGTTTATTGAGGAAACCCACATGGCTTATTATGGAAGCCCAATACGGTTTATTGTGGAAACCGATGGGTTTAATATGGAAACCCACATGACTTATCATGGAAGCCTGGATTTGGTTTATTAGGGAAACCAGTGGGTTTATTATGGAAACCCACATGGCTTATTATGGAAGCCTGGATTTGGTTTATTAGGGAAACCAGTGGGTTTATTATGGAAACCCACTAGGCTTATTGTTGAAGCCCAAAAGTCTTGAATAATTATTTGTTTATAATTATTAATTTTATTTAAGAGAAATGCAGGATCCTAAATAAAAGAGGATAATTATCTTAAATATTTATAATTATTATTCAAGATAATTATTATTTAAGATAAATGAGGATTATGATAAATATTTGGGTTTATCATGAATCTGAATGTTATTTGGGATTTATACAGATGAGGGAAGTTATTTGGATAACTATTGGAACCCTAAAGCTACATCTATTTTCTTCCTATATATATAGAGGCTAGATTTCAACCCAAAAGGTACAGAATTCTATTCTTTTCACCACAATACACTTGCATAGAATATCCGCTGACTTTAGCATCGGAGTGTTTTTGCAGGTACCCCACCTCTTTTAATCAATTCTTTGGAGATTCTTCATCAACGGTAGCGATTGGATCAACTTTCTCGCATCTCGAAGATTGTTGGGGTGATCATTTTTGCACCAACAGCTTCCCTTGGTAGAAACTTGACTTGACGTTCGACTTCACTATTAGGAGAGAAGACACACTTCCTTGCCGGTCGCTAAAATGGCGAGGAAATCTGGCGAATCTCCTACTTTCTGCTAGACCGCTCTCTGAAAGCATTGTTGGACCGAATGAAGCGTTTGTGACAAGGATGGTTCTGCATTCCAGATCATGAACTCCTGGGTTTCATGAAAGTCCGCATTCCTCATTTCCCATAGCACGAGAGAATTGGCGTAGGAGGGATCCTCTCCGTAACCTAGTTTTGATTTCAAAACTCTGTGATACATCAACAAATATGCCAAGGTTTGTTATTTATTTGAACGTCCCCTATATGAATACTTCTGTTTTGCAAAGTTGTGATTCTTATACGAGGCCATGAAATAATTGAATTTTAGGATGATGCTGAGCTAGACAGTGATTTTAAGGAATATTGAGGCATTGATTTCAATTTATCTAACATAACATTTTGCCGGCCATGTAACAATATTTTGTAACCACAACTTGTATGTAAATATTTATTGGAAAATATTTACAAACCTTCAGTTTGTAAAAACATGGAAATGAAAACATTTTTCGGTATGCTCTTGTGAGATTACATCATAAATGGGATCTTTTCAAGAAGAAAAAGAAGAAGAAAAATAAAATAAAAACGTAATTAATCAATTCATTTATTGGTAATTGGTTCACACAGCTATTACAAATTCAAACGTGATTTATGGCACCCACATTTCGTGCACCCAGTACACCCAATATTAGGTGTCATCCACATTTGCATCCAACTCATCACCCCTACCCTTACCCATTGTTTTTTTCTTATTACCAAAAACCTAAATGAAAATCAAATAAATTTTAGGAATCTTTTCATTATGACATGAAAACCAGAGCATGAAAACATCAACATATGATCAGATTTGATTTTTAATAATAGATCAAACCCTTTAAAAGTTGTTCTTTCAAATGTAATGGAAGACTCCTTATTGATTTGGGTATTGTAAAGAAAATTGAATGCAAGGTTTGTTTTTGTTTTTTTTTTTGGGGGGGGGCTCGGTCATATAATCATGATGAAGGAATCAACACTTTGGAGTATCTTTTCAGATGTAAGAGATGGATTTATTTTAGGTTTCATTTTTTTTTTTTTTTTTTTTTTTTGTCTTTAAGTTTAAATGGTTAAAAAGGAGAACCAAATTTAAGAAAAGGAATTACGGGTTCAAACATAATCATATATCAACATCCAAATACACTTTACAAGATGTGATTAAGTTTTTCTTGGTTAATAATTATTAGTTTACCTCATAGTGATTGGATTAATCATTTTAAAGATGAAAAACGATGAGATAGATTCGTTGTTGATCTATTTACCTATATGAAATCGATAATAATAAAACGGAAGAACAATAACCTAATAGGGGAGATTTAGTTAGATTTCTACGAAAGAATACTTGGGTCTCTGTCAATGCAACCTAATGTTGGGTGCATTGGGTGCACGATATCTGGATGCCATATATCATTTTCGAATTACAATTTCTTATGCGAAAACAAACGCTTTGTCTCTTCCCCTTTGACTTGTCTCTGAGAATCACATCCGGCTTACCATTACTACTACAGAGATCTGGTCGGAAATGAATGAACTGAAATGAAGATCTTAATTGTCTCTTGTGACCTTTTCCCAAACTTTCGATTTCTCGTTCATTTATATCTTCTGGAATCTAGACATCGAATCAGAAGATATGAACGAGCCAACAAACTGAAGTCTGCATGTAGCTGATCATTTAGGAAAAGAGATCTGGAGAATATGAACCAAAAAATTTACATTTTGAGAGGAAAAATCATAGTGAGAATTTGGTGTTGCTATTGAACCACCACCACTGGTTTCTCCCATCTAGATAATACATGAGAAAAGTTGTTGTTTGCTTTAGGTTTCATTGTTTCATTACTACTTATAAGGGTCACAACCCTTTTGGTTTAGGGATTTCAACTTTAAGATTTGATCCAACGGTTGCAGCCTACTGTTTGACCGACCATGTTTGAACCTAACTTATCCATGTGCAAGGTGCCTTCGAGACTTTGGGTCCGTGACTAGTAGATTCGAAACAGGTTGGTAACTTGGTGCAGGTCATAAAGCCTATTCCTATGCATATGCCAAACATCACATTTTGTCATATATGCACCCATTATGGGTATGCCAAAGTGCCGAAGGTATATGCCTATATGTTAATTGTAACATATAGGCATACACAGGCATACACCACAGACTTTCCAGCGAGCGGTAGAGTGTCCATCGCTCGATGGTCAAAATACCGTTAGCTGGTTATTCAAGTGCCAACGCTAGTCATTACATCATTCGCCGATCTGACCATCGCTTATCAGTTCCTCATCCAAACGGATACCATTTTTTCCCTCTATAAATACCTAATTTCAAACTCATTTCAACTTACACCAGATTTTCTAAATCTCTCTAGAATTTCTCAATCTCCAATTCTTTTCATCACCCTTCCAATTCCTCAGAGAGCATGGCTGATAATAAGAACATGGCTGAGTTCGTAAGACGACCATGCTACCGAAAATCAAAGAGTTGTTAATCATGCCAATGCGCAAAGTGAAATTAGGAGAAGTCAAATTAGGCGAAAACCAAAATTCACTATTGCGGAAGATGAATTTATTTGCACGAATTATATTTTGTTTACTGAGACTTTATTCGGAGATGGATTACATCTCCAATCACTTTGGCAAAGGATTTTTGGGTAATTTTAAAAATAAACAATGAACCTCAACAATCTTGATGTTTCAGAGTTGAGTCAACGCTTCACTACAATCAATCAAGAAGTTACTAGGTATGTTGTATTATTTCAGCAAGAAGGTCCAAATTTGAGGGATGGTGAAACCATAATGGAACTTCAATAAAGGTGTCATACGGAATATCGTCATATCTACGAAAAGACTTCCAATTTGGAAGTTGTTTCGAGATTTTAAGATATTTTCCCTAATATTGTCCAATATTTATGTTTTAATTTCTCAATTGTCCACTTAAGTTCTTATGTTTTAATTTTTTAGTTGTCTAAGTATTAAGTTTTAATATTTGTTTAAACTATTAAATGTATCTCTAACTAAAATGTAGATTCGATTAAGAATATAATTAAGCTTAATTTTCAACAATACTCGTCAAATTTTCAAATTCATTAAACTTTGATATAATCATAAATAGTCATTTTGCAATACATAAAACTAGATAATAATAATTTGAAATATGGACTTTGAAATAAAAATTTGGGACAATGTTCTTCATTTAAGCAAACTTCCAATCAATGCGGTCATAAACGAAGTTTCCTTTGTTTAATTATCTTTTTCTTTGGCTTCAAATTTGTTTTTTCGTGATTTTCCTTGCCTTGAACTTTTCTTTGCCTTTTTTTAGTTGCGGTTTTGACTTGGTTCATTTCCGAAACTTGAAGACTTCTTTGCTTCTTACTTATTTCTTTATAACTATCACATATCTTCTTAACGGCACCTTCAAGCACTACTGCGGAAAAGTCAAGTTGTGTTGCCGAATCAAGTAAGGTTTAAAATTGTGCCATTTGGTAAAATTCGATAAAATAAATTAGATTGAGAAAGAGAGAAATAGATGAGAAAGAAAGAATTAGAGAAAATTTTTGTGTAAATTTTTTTTGGAAAAGTTATGAATTTGAAAATTACCTATTTATTGTGATAAAGAACTAGCTATTGGCGCTAGAGTCAATACCGAGCGATATTCATGGCATCGCTGGCGTTATAGTCAACATCGCTCGCTAGAAACTCAGTCGCTCCGTGGTTTCACCATAGTGGCACAATTAATTTGCCATGCCACCTGGTATGCCAAACAATTTTTTTTTGGCAACTCCATAGGAATAGGCCTAACTTAAAAGCTTGGGACCATCAGGTTATTAGCCATTGCCACCCCAGAATATGGTTCACAATCTAAAAATAATTAATGCAAATAGTTGACCCCAAAATATGCTTTGCACTGCTCTAGCAATGTTGACCTCAAATTTTGGCATCATCTTGTATACGAGATGTTCACGTAGATATATGTTACAAGACCGGTGTGCCAGCACGTAAAGAAGTAGTTTTGGGTTTCTTATCTGATAGTGGTGGTGCTTTACTTCCGGCTGATATCCTAGTCTATAATTGGAAGAATGGTCAAGATGTTTGCATGGATGTTACAGGGCTTTCACTTTTCACAGATGAAGGTGTACGCACTTACGTACCTAGGCAAGCTATTTCCAAGGCTTTTACACGTGAACATGGCAAGTACTTAGAAAAATGTGTTGAGCATGGGTATGGACTTAGGATGCTTGCTTTCACTACTTTGGGTGAGATAGGTGAAGATACTGTGGTTTTCTTGAAGAGGTTATAAAATTGTTTAGTCAACAATGATGCTGGTAGTGGTGTGGGAAGTTTTATTTTTCATACGGTAGTTGTTGCTATTCAAAAGGGTGTCGGTGGCCAGTTTGTAGCTAGGTTTCCATCTCATTCGTTGTATACTGATTAATTTACTCAAATAACTGTAATTAATTCCATAAATAAATAATATAAAAAATAAAAGTAAGCAAATTGTGCTGAAATCTAAAAAATTATACCACATTAAAAATTAATAATTAAAGATGATAACAAAAATGTGTTTCAAATTTTATGAACGAAGCTAAATTGAAAAGATGATTAAAACCCTTAACATAGAAACAAGAGTGGGTAATAAATAAAGGGGGTTTATATTATCATACTTATCATCCATGATATCTTAGTAGTATGTACTAATGTACAGGAGGGAAAAAGACCAATAACAGGGATTTTCTTTTGATATGCTTCTAAAAAAAAATCAAAAAATTATTGAACCATTAAAATAGAAACATAGACAAGATATATAGATGAACTATTAGTTACAAAAGCTTAAGAAACAAGAACAATCATATAATAAAAACCAGCTGATGTATGATCAAAACCCAGTCAAATAGATGGGTTTTCTATATCAAAATACAACCAATGATGCAGAACATTAAAGAGAATAAAAAACACAAGCAAAAAAAAAAAGGAAAATGATTTAGACGAAAGAAAACATAGATGAGTACGTTGTAAAAAGTTACTCAACAGTAAAAAAAGCATTGAGAAGAAAACTGGTTTGAAATTTTACGAATATAAGTAAACTTAAAAATGATCAAAACCCATTAAGAGAAAAACAAAGATATATTGATGAACAATTATTTACAAAATGCTTCAAAAAACAAATATATTACAAAAACTTATAAGACTGTATAAGATCAAAAACTGGTTAAAAGAAAATAGAATTCCTGAATCAAAATATACTTGACGTGATTCACAAAAGTTAAGATGAACCCAAAAAGATTAAAAAAAAAAAGTTTCAATCAAAAAATGAGTTTTGAGATTTTTTTGATAAAAACATAATGAAAAAAAGAATAACAAGCCTTATGCAATAGTGGTCAAAACCCAGTAAAAGAAAATGGGTGTTCTACGCTACAAGCAAGTCCTTAAAGCCATATACGACAGAACACACACAGCTACAACAACAGAAATTGGGTTTTCAAGATATAAAGGTTTTGAAAAACATTAGATAAAAAGCAAAGAAACATAAAAGAACATACTACCACTAAGCTAACCAGATGTAGGCCTCAAAGAATAAAAATATATAAAAGACAATAAGCTAATTAGATGCAATAGTTATCGAACTTATAACAACATAGATTTAAATAGAAAAACGAAAATGGTCTTTGATGATCAAAGAATTCTAAAAAAAACACATAAAAAGCAAACAAATAAAGAAGAAGAAACTTAGCAATAAACTAATTAGATGTAATAGTTACAAAACTTACAACAATAGAGATCTTAACATAAACACAAAAATGGGTTTTCAAGATAAAAGGGTTTTGACAAGAACAGATAAAAAGCAAAGAAAAATCAGATGTAATAGTTTCAGAAAACTTATACTTAGATCATAATAATTGTATATGATCAAAACAAGTTGATATATGATGAAAAACAAGTTACCTGAAAATGGAGTTTCTGATTCAAAACATAACTAGTGTGATGCAAAAATGTTAAGATGAACAAAAAAATATTAAATAAAAGAAAAACGGAAACTAAAAAAATGGTTTTGACGAAAACAAAATGTAATAATAGAAGAACAATTCTTTGTTATACAACAACGATCCAGATCCAGTAAAAGAAAATGGGTTTTATAATCTATAATCAACAACCAAAAGCTAAGTAAACAAATGCTTGAACATCATGGTGAAATGAAGAACCGATCATAAACTATACAATAACACAAAAGAAACAGGTTTTAGAGATCTAAGTTTATACCTTGGAGTTGGAAGAAAGAAAAGATTAAGAAACATATCAGAGTACAAAAACTTGTTTTCTGTTTTACGTGTAGCTTTAAGGATGAGAGCTTCAGCCGATTCTTCAAGATATTGGGCTCTGCGATGAGCTCTTAATAACGTGATGAATGGCTCCACACTACTCCAATGGTTTATAAGGCGTTTCAAGTTTGCTTCATCTTTAGATTGTCCATCAAAAATCCAAGCTAATACACAATTTGATGAGCATTCTTTATTATACTTTGCACACACATAACACACCATCTAAGTTGAGTAAAAAAGTTATTAGAAAAAAATAATTAATGCAAACAGTTAGAAATCTAAATAAGTATACAAAATTAAAAATTAAAGATGATAACAATAATTGGTTTTAAATTTTATGAAAGAAGCTAAATAGAAAACATGATTAAAACCCTTAACAGAGAAACAAAAATAAGTAATAAATAAAGTGGGTTTATATTTTCATATTTATCATCCATGATATATTTGTAGTATGTACAAGGAAAAAAAAAACAAAGATGGGGATTTTCTTTTGATATGCTTCAAAGGAAAAAAAAAATGATCAAACCCAATAAAATAAAACATAGATATATAGATGAACAATTAGTTACAAAAACTTAAGAAACAAGATCAATCATATATAATTGATAATTTGATATAATGAAAACTAGCTGATATATGATCAAAACCAAGTCAAATCAGATGGGTTTTTAATATCAAAAGACAAACAGTGATGCACAACATTAAAGAGGATAAAAAACACAAGCAAAAACAAATGAGAATTATTTAAATTCAAGAAAACATAGATGAGTACGTTGTAAAAAGTTACTCAACAATAAAAAAACATTGAGAAGAAAGATGGTTTTGAAGTTTTACGAATATAGGTAAACAGAAAAATGATCAAAACTCATTAAGAGAGAAACAAAGATAATCTATATATATATATTGATGAACAAATAGTTACAAAATGCTTGAAAAAAAAAATTACAAAAACTTGTAAGACTGTATAAGATCAAAAACCGGTTAAAAGAAAATAGAATTCCTGAATCAAAATATACCTGAATGATACAAAAAAGTTAAGAAGAACCCAAAAAGATTAAGAAAAACAAAAAATGAGTTTCAATCAAAAAAATGAGTTTTGAGATTTTTTTGATTAAAAAATAATGAAAAAATAGAATACCAAGCCTTATGCAACAGTGGTGAAAACCCAGTAAAAGAAAATGGGTGTTCTAAGCTATAACCAAGTCCTCAAGTCCATATACGACGTCGGAACACACACAACTCATAGCAACAGAAATTTTAATTAAGAAACAAAAATGGGTTTTCAAGATAAAAGGTTTTTGAAAAGCATTAAATAAAAAGCAAAGATAACATAGAAGAACAAACTAGCACTAAGCAAATCAGATGTATGCTTAAAAGAGAGGAAAAAAATATAAAAAATAATAAGTTAATTAGATGCAATAGTTACGAAACTTACAACAATAGAGTTTTGAATAGAAAAACGGAAACAAGTTTTTTATGATGAAAGGGTTTTGAAAAAATCAGATAAAAAGCAAACAAATATAGAAGAAGAAACAAAGCTCTGTAAGCTAATTAGATGTAATAGTTAGAGAACTTAAAACAATAGAGATCTTAATAGAAACATAAAAATGGGTTTTCAAGATAAAAGGGTTTGGACAGGAATATAAGAAAACTCCGATGTTATTAATAGTTTCAAAAAAAAACTTATATTAAGACCATATTAACTGTATATGCTCAAAACCAGTTGATATATGATGAAAAACTGGTTACATGAAAATTGAGTTTCTGATTCAAAGCATAACTAGTGTGACGCACAAAAGTTAAGATGAACAAAAAAAGATTAAATAAAAGAAAAACAAAAATAAAGAAAGGGTTTTGATGAAAAAAAAAATGTAAATAGAAGAACAAGTCTTTTTTATACAACAACGATAAAGACCCAGTAAAAGAAAATAGATTTTCTAAGCTATAATCAACAGCCAAAACATAAGAAAACAAATGCTTGAAGATCTTGGTGAAAGTGAAGAACCAATCATAAACTATACAATGACACAAAAGAAACAGGTTTCTAGAGACCTAAGTTTATACCTCGGAAGAAACAAAAGATTAAGATTAAGCACGAGATCAGAGTGCGTATATAAAAACCTATTTTATGTTTTAAGTGTAGCTTCAAGGATAAGAGCTTCAGCCGAATCTTCAAGATATTAGCTCTGCGATGAGCTCTTAATAACGTGATGAAAGGCTCCACACTTCCCCAATTTTCTACCAGGCGTTGCAAGGTTCCTTCATCTTTAGATATTTATTTTTCAAGAAATCTAGTGTATGCGGACAAAAGATATTTATCAGGCTATGTCAATCTCAAATTAAGCCAGTAAATCTTGCTTATTCTGTTTAGGTAAGATTTACCAAGTCAACACAGTTAATTTATTCTAGGGTTTACTGTTTCTTGTTTATCCTTCCATTCGTATAAATAGGAATCACTATGTGAATGTAAAACTATCTCTGAGTATTCTGCAGATCAATAATATAACTCACACCCTACGGTGTTTCGTCCGTGGACGTAGGTGTTAGTGCCGAACCACATTAATTTCTTCTCTCATTTGATTTTGGTATTAGTTTAATTTATTTATGATTTGTTTGTTTATCGTTGGTTGATCTTATTAATATTTTCTGTAATAATGATATCCATCTTAGTTCTGATCTACATATCAAAATCTAAGAACCTCATAAGTTTCTCTTAGTAAAACATTGAAATAAAACATTTTTCTGTATGCTCTAGTGAATCTCTGGTATATCAATATTACATCATAAATATAAAGAAAGAAAGAAAAAAAAAATAAAAAAAAAATAAAAAAAAAAACTAAACTTAATTTATTTGTAATTGGTCCGCACACACATAGAGGAAAATTTATGATTTTGTTTAAAATACAAACTCTGAAAAAAATACTTGTAGTTAATTTATTTGTAATTGGTCCGCACACACAGAAGAAAATTTCTGATTTTGTTTATAGGTAAAAATAAAGAAAAACTCTTTCTCTTACCTCTTCTACGAGATTTGATCGCAAATGGTGGAACAAAATTGTGGTGGTGATTGAATTCGAAAGAAGAAGCTTTTGACCTTATTTTTGGTCTATTCCCTAACTTTGAATTTCTCGTTTTTGTGCTTCATAGACTTCGAATATCGTAGGACTTCTGAAATTTAACTTCTCTTTGTAGTCTGAGCCCAAATCTCTTTGCAATCGGCCTACCATTATCACAGAACACGGTCGTATAGAAGTTATGCACCAGCACCATGGCATTGGTATATTAGTATATCGTGGAACATTCCTAATTCCTATAATTGGTATGTCAGTATGCATATGGATGTGAAAATAACATTCTGTACTTTTTTTTTGTCTCATATCCCACATTTGGCTCTTTCTCTCTCTCTCTTTTATTTTGGGTGCTCTATTCTTTTCACAACCCTAATTTAAACCCTAACTAACAAGAATTTATGTTTTTATCTTTGAAAAATCAAAAAGGGTTTCTCATGGATTACTTCAAAATCCTCTATGAGGAGATCACATTAGACATATTAACTCACTTACCAGCTGAATTAGTGCCTGATTGCAAACCAATACGCACACCACGAAACTCTCTTATTTATCATCATCCATCATTCTCAATAATCCATCTACTGCTCATTCCGGTAAGTTGTATTTTCTTGCTTTTGATCAAAATCTTGCTTATGATGTTACTTGACCTGGTGTTTATGGGTAAAAATGGTTTTCGCCGATTTCGGTAAATTCGGTAGGTGAGTGAGAAACTGGTTTAAACCCTAAACAAATGTGCTGCACGTGAGCACTTTATAGATTCGAGAGATCAATCTGTACAAGTCCGGCCTAAACCAAGAAATGGCCGTTCCAGACTTGCTTCGGTCACGAAGTGGAGGAGAAGGGTTTATTTGGGGAGGGAAGCAAAGAAAGGTGTTGAGACCAAAATAATTCTGGGAGAGTAGTGTCTCGACTTGTATCAGAAAGTGAAAGCTTCGGAAGCTTGCAAGAGATGAAAGCTTTTTTGGAGAGCTTGCAAAGTTGCCTTTTCTAAGAGTGTTGTGTTTTTCTCCTGACCGAGACTTGTTATCTGGTGGAAATAGGTAAGACCTATTTATACAAGTCGAGATTGAAACGTACCCTGGCCTCATGAAGGAAGAGAGTAAAGGGTGAAATAATGGGAGGAGGTGATAACCGCAAGGTGTTTAATGGTGAAAACGTTTTCACCATTATTTCCTCATTTATTTGACCGCTTTATTCCTATTCACGCTTTCTTAATGTGAGCGTAGTGTACGATGCAAGCTGTGACCTCCAAACCAAGACCCTGGAAAGCATCCCCCAGTTTGTGTTGATGTCACGAGTGTTGGTTGCACCTTGAGTGCAAGTGGCGCTGCTAGGAGCGCGTGTGGCATGTGCGGAATGCCTTTGTTACAGGTTGCACCTCGAGCGCAAGTGGCAATGCCAGAGCTGCTAGTGGCGTGTGTGGCATGTGCCAATGGCATGTGTGGAATGCCTTGGTGGTAGGTTGTACGTTGAGTGTAAGTGGCAATGCATAGAGCTACTAGTGGTGTGCCAATGGCATGTGCGGAATGCCTTGGTGGTAGGTTACACGGTTTGCAAGTTAGGCTACCAGCGTGGGTTTTGGCATGTGTCAATGGCACGCATGGCCATTAGGGCTACGTCCTGGTAAGAAAATCTACCAGCGATGCATGTTGGCATGTGCCAATGGCATGCTCGGCCATTAGGGCCACGTCCTGGTAAGAAATGCTACCAACGATGCGTGTTGGCATGTGCCAATGGCATGCTCGGCCATTAGGTCTACGACCTGGTAAGAAAAGCTACCAGCGAGCGTGTTGGCATGTGCCAATGGCATGCTCGGCCATTAGGTCAACGGCCTGGTAAGAAAAGCTACAAGCGATGCATGTTGGCATGTGCCAATGGCATGCTCGGCCTTTAGGGGTCACGGCCAGGTAGGAAAAGCTACCGGCGAGCGTGTTGGTATGTGCCAATGGCATGCATGGCCAATTTGGGTGACGGCCTGGTAGGAAAAGCTACCAACGAGCGTGTTGGCATTGTGCCGATGGAATGCGTGGCCAATTTGGGTCACGGCCTGGTAGGAAAAGCTACCAGCGAGCATTTTGGCATGTGCCAATGGCATGCGTGGCCAATTTGGGTCACGGCCTGGTAGGAAAAGCCACCAGCGAGCGTGTTGGCATGTGCCAATGGCATGCGTGGCCAATTTGGCCTAGGTTGCATGGTTTGCAAGCCTAAGCGCGGGCGCCATTTGGCATGGCGTGGTTAGGGCCAAGGTAAGGGTGCTTGGCTTGGCGTGGCGTGACTAGCGTCGCTAGGGCCAAGGAAGAGTGCGTTTGGCATGGCGTGGCTAGCTTGGGCAAGGTGTGGCTGGCATGATTTGCCATTGGCACGGAGGTGCGGCTAGCATGGTTGGCATGCTTTGGAGCATTTGGTGTGGCTGGCATGATTTGCCATTGGCACAGATGTGCGGCTAGCTTGGGCTAGGTGTGGCTGGCATGATTTGCCATTGGCACATGAGGTGCGGCTAGCATGGTTGGCATGCTTTGGCGCGTTTGGTGTGGCTGGCATGATTTTCCATTGGCACATAGGGGCGGCTAGCCTGGGCTAGGTGTGGCTGGCATGATTTGCCATTGTCACAGAGGTGCGGCTAGCATGGTTGGCATCCTTTGGCGCGTTTGGTGTGACTAGCATAGCTAGGGCCAAGGCAAAGTGCGTTTGGCATGGCGCGGCTAGCTTGGGCTAGGTGTGGATGGCATGATTTTCCATTGGCACGGAGGTGAAGCTAGCATGGTTGGCATGCTTTGGCGCATTTGGTGTGACTGGCATAGCTAGGGCCAAGGCAGAGTGCGTTTGGCATGGCGCGGCTAGCTTGGGGCTAGTTGTGGCTGGCATGATTTGCCATTGGCACGGAGGTGCAGCTAGCATGGTTGGCATGCTTTGGCGTGTTTGGTGTGGCTGGCATGATTTTCCATTGGCAAAGAGGTGCGGCTAGCTTGGGCTAGGTGTGGATGGCATGATTTGCCATTGGCACGGAGGGGAATTAGGGTTTTGTTCGTTGTAACCCTAATTTGAAACAATACCCCTATTAATTACTGACTACATGCATTAAATGTCCTAATAAATGTGTCACTTGTGACATTAGGTTATTTGGGGTTTTACGATTTTACCCTTTGTTTAAAAACCACCATCAACATTAAGTCCCCTGCTTAGCTCGGAAAAGGAGCTTTGTTGCGAGGTAAGCATAAGATGGTGACAAACTATCAATAGCAAATCGTAAAGAGAATTGAGGAGGCTTGTCTGGCCTTTTTATAAATAGGATTTGGAATCCTTGCCTCTGGCAGTTTTGCACAAATTGGGAGGCTGGCACAATTGGGAAGTCAGCGTCATTGAGAGACATGAAGCTGGGCGGCATTGCGAAGTTGACGCGAGTTGGGAACCGAGCGTGCTAGATGGCGGGAGCGGCGCAAATTGGGAAGCTGATCGCGCTAGCTGGCGGGACCGGCGCAAGGTGGGGAAGCTGAGCGTGCTAGCTGGCGGGACCGGCAGAGTGGGAAGCTGATCATGCTAGTTGGCGGGACCGGCGCAGAGTGGGAAGCTGATCATGCTAGCTGGCGTGACTTGGGAGACGTTGGGAAGTTGGGCGCAATTGATGGGACCGGTGCAACTTGGGCGACGTTGGGAAGTTGGGCGCAATTGGTGGGACCGGTGCAACTTGGGCGATGTTGGGAAGTTGGGCGCCCTTGTGGTCCCGTTCCTTATATGCACGATTTTTGGTATAGGGAAATCCTTCCCTATTTCAGAATCTCCACGCCCATATATATAAAATCCCTTTTTCTCATCTTTGTTCTTTCATCTTTTCATACTAGTGGCAGAGTCACAAAGAAAAACCGGCTTCCAGGTATGTCTTCCAGTACTTCTCTTGTTTCCCTTTTCATGTAGGTGCAAACCCTAAAAGTAGGCGTTTTTCTTTTATAATCCTTGCAATGACATTGCGCATACGATTTCTTAGCGTGATTCTTGTAGAAAATATTGTATATATGCACCCAAGGGAAATACTGCATATATGATTCTAACCCGTAGAAAAATGCTCCATATATAATTTTGAACCCGAAGAAGGATACCATAGACGCATTCGAGCCCGTAGAAAATATTTGCGTATATAGTTTTGAGTCCAAAGAAGGATACTGTGACGCACTTGAGCCCGTATAAAATACTGCGTATATAATTTTGAACCACGAAGAAGATATCGTGTGCATTTTCGAACCCGTAGAGAATACTTTTGTATATGTGCTTCATATGACTTCGAACCCATAGGAAATATTTCATATATGAATTTCGGACTGAAGAAAATACATGCGTGCAGTTTTGAACCCCGTAGGAAAATGCTCCATATATAATTCTCGAACCCGAAGAAGGATACCATAGACGCATTCGAGCCCGTAGAAAATCTTTGCGTATATAATTTTGAACCTCGAAGAAAATACCGCGTGTGCGCTTTTGAACCCGTAGAGAATACACCCTCTTTTTTTTTTTTTTTTTTTTTTTTTTTCCAGGTTTTCCTTTTGTTGGGAGCGGTTATGTGTCAGGGAGATAATTTCGTCTTTCCCGTGTGCAGATATCTTGTTACTAAGTTGTTATGAAGAAATCCGACTAGATGTTACCTGAACAAAATTTCGCCTCATCGAAGGATGTTCATAGTTCCAAACCAAACACGGATGATGAATTTTTTGCCAAACCCCTCGCCCCTGTTCGGAAGAATCACCCAGATTTCGTGCCAATTTTGTTAACCGGTGGTGAAGATGAAAAGAAGACACGTTCGGTTCGCCCAGAACACCATACGGTTCTTTCTTCATAAAGGGGTATATTCTTCTCCCAACATTGATTTCAGGATGTGTCAAAGCCCATTGCGTTCTTTTGATAGATGGGTTGAGTTCATGGTGAGTAAGGAACACATAAATACCAACTTGACTCGAGCGCAGATTATTGATGCTATCAGAGATTCAGTAAATCTCCAGATTAAGAAGGATATCTCGGGCTTGGTTGCTTTCATCTCCAGATGGTATTCGGACACCAATACGATCATATGTAGATAGGGTGAAATAACTTTCTCCTTGGAGAGTGTGGCTCTCTTGCTGAATCTTCTGGTAACCGAGAATCTCAATATCCGATTGTCTGAAGGTGAGGAGAAGATGCGGGATGACCTTGCAGCTAAGTTGGGAGATTTCGCTCGAAAAGACTCCACTGCGAAGTCGAAGGATTCTGTCCGGAAAGAGGATGAAAGGTGCTTTTAAAGCTGGTGGATATCTCAATGGTTTCCGGACGAGCTGGAACCCAAACAGAAAAGCAGTGATCTTCATGTTGCCGCATTATTGGCTCTTTGGTTGTCTAGAGACATTTTTGATGACGGTTCTGTCAAGAAGGAAATAAGACCATAGTTGCTAGTGATTGCTGTGAAGTTAGCAAAAGGTGAAGTTCTTCCCATTGGCAAGCTATTCCTTGGTTCCCTGTATGTGCATCTGGATCACCTAGTTGCGAACATGCGAGTTTCAAATGGTTTCATGAAAGTGGATTCATATGTGCACGTTGCTTTTCTGCAAGCCTGGTTATGGGAGCACTTTGAGAAGTACGCTCCAAAACCGTTGCCTTCGATTCCCGCGAGTTGGGGCGGCTCCCGAATTCTTCGATGGGTGAACAGGCGTCCAAGAGTTGGCATGAGCTTGGTTAGTCTTCTCGATAAGTCGCATGAAATCAGTTTTCGTCCATGGGAGCCGATCCATAGTTCGGTGACTCAAATCGACACCTTTGCTTCTGCTCCGATCATGTCTTTGTCTTCTGACGGCAACTTGAGTGTTGGTGAAAACTTGTTTGTTCAAAGCTGCATGTCCGGCTATATGCCATCTTTCTTCATGGGGTCTTTCCGAATAGCTGCTTACAATATTGACCGTGCTGCTCGTCATATGGGTTTCGATCAAGGGGTGCCTATTTCTTACCATATTGGTGGTTCCTAAGGATTCATTGCATGCCGCCCTCAATGCCAGTGCCCTTGAGCCGGGTATCCGCCTTCCCTTCTTTCAAACGGGAAGAGTAACTTCGACGACTTTTGGCTATAATGAGTTCTGGTACGATGAGTTCATTATGATCCAAGACTTTGTAAATAACGTGGTGGAGAATGTTCGTTGTAAACCTTCCCCAGCAGTTTTGAAGAAGTATCCAATGTTGAGAGATCCCAACCTAAAGTTGCCTGGCAACTCGGAAAGTCCCTGCAAAGGAACAGAATGAAGAATCGTCTTTGGCGGGTTCCGAGCGGTTTCAAAAGATCCTCCCGCAGCTCTCGTGTCTTTCGATTCTTCCAATAACCGGTATGTGTCGCCTCCTTGTTGGTTTGTCTCAAAACACGTGAATTTCTGCTGAAAACATGTGTCTTGTTTCTTCTAGGGCTTCGCTAGTGTTAATGCTTTCTCTGCCATTGCACGTTGCCAGGAGACGGAAATTTCTTCGAAGAATTCCGGCGGCACTGAGCCTTCTCATAGCGGTGATGAGTCAGAGAAAGGAGAAAGTTCGACAAGTGAGAGTGATTCCTCTAGCAGCACTAGTTTTTTTTCGGGAAGTGGTTCGGTGAGTTTCGCGCTTCTTTTCTTTCTTCTTCCGTTTCTTCTTTTGAAAAATGTCTAACTCAAGTTCGCAGGAGGAATCCGGTTCGGAGGACGATTCTGTGGTGGAGCCAAACGAAAACTTGCCCTTGGTAACCACCGCCGGTGACTTGGAGATAGGAGTTAGCCAATTGCCGAGCACAGATGTGGTTCAAACGGTGGATGATTCCCTGACGGTTGTTGCCGTAGACATGGAAAAAGAACCTTTGCGGAAAGTCGTGAGGCCATTTAGGGCGCCATTTTAGATCCCGCGTACTTGGTTCCTTATCCAGGTCATGTCTTTGGTTGGCGCTTTTAAGGCGTCTTTGGCTAAGCAAGAGGCGTTGTACACCGTAATCTGGGAGAAGTATGGACATATGGCCACAACCAAGAAGATCACTAGTCGATTTGCGCCTGTTGCGTGTGGAAAGTGCTTTATCTTCCATCGAGGACATGCGTGAGGTGACTGGCCACACCGTTTCTGAAGACGTTATTGCCGACTGGGAGCACCATCGCGACGTGTGTGTAGAAAATGAGTTCAACGCTTCGTGGTTTGTCGAAGGCCTTGCTGAGATCCAGAAGTCGAAAGATGCAGCAGTCGAAAACCTTTCTGTAGAGGAGATTGCACGACAGGAGGTAGAACTCGAAAAGCTTTCAAAGATGTTGATTATGAAGAGAGCGGCTCTTGAAGATGCAAAGTTGACTTTCTCCAAGAAGAGCAGACCTGTGTTGGATGATTTTCCTTGAATGTTTCTCTGTTAAACTTTCATTTAGGTTCTTCTTCTTTTTTTTTTTTTTTTTTGAAAAACATACTGGATGTCTGGTTCAAAGTTCGACCGGTTTTGATAGACAACTGGTAGCTTTTGAGGATATTGGATTATTTCTGGGATGAATGGTTTTGATAATATATCTCTGATTATGTTTTGTGAAATGAATATTTCTTTTATGAAAGTGTGTGCTAGTAATAGGCACAAGACGCAGTAGTGTGACGGTTTTATTAAGAACCTAAAAACAGATCGTATATCTTGCCCAGTCTAAATTTACTCACTTCATAGGTTTTTGCAAACACGCCCCTCTCCATGTAAAAGGCGGCTTTGTTGGTAGCATCGCAAGCAGGTCCCCAATTGCTGGTAGTATCTTCAGCGAGTCCCCAGTTTTCTGGTGTACTTTTTACAACTGGTAACCGGGTTGTCTGGCAGTTGAGTCGGATTGAGTCGCAAGTCCCCAATCGCTGGTAGCATCTTCAACGAGTCCGCAGTTTTCTGGTGTAGTTTTTACAACAGGTAACCGGGTTGTCTGGCAGTTGAGTCGGATTGAGTCGCCTTCCCCTACCATCTTGACATCTGGGTCGAAGAACGAGATCGACAGTCTGATATTATAGCCGATAGATCAATCCTCCCGCTGTGGTCGCCAATTGTTTATGGGTAAAAATCGTTTCCGCCGATTTCGGTAAATTGGGTAGGTGAGTGAGAAACTGGTTTAAACCCTAAACAATTGTGCTGCACGTGAGCACTTTATAGATTCGAGAGATCAATCTGTACAAGTCCGGCCTAAACCAAGAAATGGTCGTTCCAGACTTGCTTCGGTCACGAAGTGGAGGAGAAGGGTTGATTTGGGGAGGGAAGCAAAGAAAGGTGTTGAGACCCGAATAATTCTGGAAGAGTAGTGTCTCGACTTGTATCAGAAAGTGAAAGCTTCGGAAGCTTACAAGAGATGAAAGCTTTTTTGGAGAGCTTGCAAAGTTGCCTTTTCTGAGAGTGTTGTGTTTTTCTCCTGACCGAGACTTGTTGTCTGGTGGAAATAGGTAAAACCTATTTATACAAGTCGAGATTGAAACGTACCCTGGCCTCATGAAGGAAGAGAGTAAAGGGTGAAATAATGGGAGGAGGTGATAACCGAAAGGTGTTTATGGGTGAAAACGTTTTCACCATTATTTCCTCATTTATTTGACCTCTTTATTCCTATTCACGCTTTCTTAATGTGAGCGTAGTGTACGATGCAAGTTGTGACCTCCAAACCAAGACCCTGGAAAGCATCCCCCATTTTGTGTTGATGTCTCGAGTGTTGGTTGCACATTGAGTGCAAGTGGCGCTGCTAGGAGCGTGTGTGGCATGTGCGGAATGCCTTTGTTGCAGGTTGCACCTCGAGCGCAAGTGGTAATGCCAGAGCTGCTAGTGGCGTGTGTGGCATGTGCCAATGGCATGTGTGGAATGCCTTGGTGGTAGGTTCTACGTTGAGTGTAAGTGGTAATGCATAGAGCTACTAGTGGCGTGTGTGGCATGTGCCAATGGCATGTGCGGAATGCCTTGGTGGTAGGTTACACGGTTTGCAAGTTGGGCTACCAGCGTGGGTTTTGGCATGTGTCAATGGCACGCATGGCCATTAGGGCTACGTCCTGGTAAGAAAATCTACCAGCGATGCATGTTGGCATGTGCCAATGGCATGCTCGGCCATTAGGGCCACGTCCTGGTAAGAAAAGCTACCAGCGATGCGTGTTGGCATGTGCCAATGGCATGCTCGGCCATTAGGGCCACGACCTGGTAAGAAAAGCTACCAGCGATGCGTGTTGGCATGTGCCAATGGCATGCTCGGCCTTTAGGGGTCACGACCTGGTAGGAAAAGCTACCAACGAGCGTGTTGGCATGTGCCAATGGCATGTGTGGCCAATTTGGGTCACGGCCTGGTAGGAAAAGCTACCAGCGAGTGTGTTGGCATGTGCCAATGGCATGCATGGCCAATTTTGGTCACGGCCTGTAGGAAAAGCTACCAAATGAGCGTGTTGGCATGTTCCAATGGCATGCGTGGCCAATTTGGGTCACTACCTGGTAAGAAAAGATACCCGGCCGAGCGTGTTGGCATGTGCCAATGGCATGCATGGCCAATTTGGGTCACGACCGGTAGGAAAATCTACCAAATGAGCGTGTTGGCATGTGCCAATGGCATGCATGGCCAATTTTGGTCACGGCCTGGTAGGAAAAGCTACCAATGAGCGTGTTGGCATGTGCCAATGGCATGCGTGGCAATTTTGCCTAGGTTGCATGGTTTGCAAGCCTAGGCGCGGCGCCATTTTGGCATGGCGTGGGTAGGGCCAAGGTAAGGGTGCTTGGCTTGGCGTGGCGTGACTAGCGTCGCTAGGGCCAAGGAGGAGTGCGTTTGGCATGGCGCGGCTAGCTTGGGCAAGGTGTGGCTGGCATGATTTGCCATTGGCACGGAGGTGCGGCTATCATGGTTGGCATGCTTTGGTGCGTTTGGTGTGGCTGGCATGATTTTCCATTGGCACAGAGGTGCAGCTAGTTTGGGCTAGGTGTGGCTGGCATGATTTGCCATTGGCACATGAGGTGCGGCTAGCATGGTTGGCATGCTTTGGCGCGTTCGGTGTGGCTGGCATGATTTGCCATTGGCACAGAGGGGAGGCTAGCCTGGGCTAGGTGTGGCTGGCATGATTTGCCATTGGCACGGAGGTGCGGCTAGCATGGTTGGCATGCTTTGGCGCGTTTGGTGTGACTAGCATAGCTAGGGCCAAGGCAGAGTGCGTTTGGCATGGCGCGGCTAGGTTGGGCTAGGTGTGGCTGGCATGATTTGCCATTGTCACGGAGGTGCAGCTAGCATGGTTGGCATGCTTTGGAGCGTTTGGTGTGACTGTCATAGCTAGGGCCAAGGCAGAGTGCGTTTGGCATGGCGCGGCTAGCTTGGGGATAGGTTTGGCTGGCATGATTTGCCATTGGCACGGAGGTGCAGCTAGCATGATTGGCATGCTTTGGCGTGTTTGGTGTGGCTGGCATGATTTTCCATTGGCACAGAGGTGCGGCTAGCTTGGGCTAGGTGTGGCTGGCATGATTTGCCATTGGCACGGAGGGGAATTAGGGTTTTGTTCGTTATAACCCTAATTTGAAAAAATACCCCCTATTAATTACTGACTAAATGCATTAAATGTCCTAATAAATGTGTCACTTGTGACATTAGGTTATTTGGGGTTTTACGATTTTACCCTTTGTTTAAAAACCACCATCAACACCTGGTTATGAAAAATTTCACTATTTTGAATATGATGATGACGATGAGTCAATCCAGAGAATTACAAGGGTTGATTTAGTGTATCCATTTAAGGTTATGTTCTTTGTTAGTTCATGTAATGGGTTGATATGTCTTGATCTAGACCGATGTGTTTATATTTATAACCCAATCACTAGAGCATATGTTATGCTTTCAGAAATTGATAATGAGTACAAAGTTGTAGTGATTTATAAGTTAAAAGTATGCAACTTTAGGAGCCAATTAGATGAAGTAGAAGTCAGCATATACACTCTAGGCGGCGACACTGGATGGAGAAACCTTGGAAAATTCAATACTGGATCCAAACCATACGATTGGAAAAAGATCACAAGATTTGGCAGTCGAGTGTCCTCTTTGCTAATGCCCGGTTCAAGCCAATTTTCCTAGGAACTGTTCAACCTAACACTACGTTGAGTAAAGCTGACGAAGGGTGTTTGTGATACTCAAAAACGTATCCGTGCAGCAGAAGCATGTGTTGCAGCTACGTTAATTGAAACACGTAGGATGAAAAGCTCGGAAAGATGGACTAAAGCTGTCTATACTAAAAGAATTTGAAAAACAGTGCGCTACTCCAATTGAGAAACTTACACAAGTTTTTGATGCCATGACTGCTGAGATGCATGCTGGTCTTGCTTCTGAAGGTGGTACCAAGCTTAAGATGCTTAATAGCTATGTCGATAATCTCCCTACTGGTGATGAACATGGATTATTTTATGCTTTGGATCTCGGCGGCACAAACTTCTGTGTGTTGCGTATACAATTGGGTGGAAGAGATGGGCGTGTAGCTAAGCAAGAATTTACTGAAGTCTCAATTCCTACTGAAATGATGACTGCCACTTCAGGTGAACTATTTGATTTCATTGCTAAAGAACTGGCAAGATTTATATCTACAGGAGAAGAAGGTTTTTTTCTCCCTCCTGGTAGTCGGAGGGAGTTGGGTTTCACCTTTTCATTCCCTGTGAAGCAGTTATCGATCTCATCTGAAACTCTTAATTATTAGGTGGACAAAGGGTTTCTCCATTGATGATGCGGTTGATAAAGATGTGGTGGTAGAACTAACTAAAGCCTTAGACAGGCAGGGGATTGACATGCGTGTGGCAGCTCTGGTGAACGATACGATAGGTACACTAGCTGGAGGCAAATACTTGAATAACGATGTTGCAGCTGCAGTTATTTTGGGAACTGGAACAAACGCAGCATATGTAGAGCGTGCACATGCCATTCCTAAGTGCCATGGTGTCCAACCTAAATCAGGAGAAATGGTAATCAACACCGAGTGGGGTAACTTCCGGTCATCACACCTTTCTATAACTGAATATGATGAAGCTTTGGACAAGGACAGTCTTAACGTTAGTGAGCAGATTTTTGATAAGATTATTTCTGGGATGTATCTGCGAGATATTGTACGGAGAGTCCTTTGCAAAATGGCTGAAGAAGCTGGATTTTTCGGTGATATTCCTTAATCTTCTCGTACTATATTTTATCATACAGTTGCCGTGGTACCAATGGTTGTACATCCTACCATGCGAATCTTCCCAAAGAATCTCTTTTAGCTCTTGTGGAAAATCATCTGGTTGAATTATCTCGAAAGTCATTACTTCCCTGTTCCCAACTTTAGGTCTGTTATTCTTTCTTCACATTTTTACCAGATACTGCTCAGCTTTATTATCTAAACCCTTTGGACATCCTAACATATCTTGTAGATGTTGGCCTTTAGGTGACCGAGCATTAATTTCACGCACAAGATGCACCAAGGTCAGTCTCATTTCTGGTTCCATATTTAACTTCACGGCAGTTCCATAGTTGATCAATGAGACGTATAACGTGAATTTAAGTACAGAAACTCCATGCTTCTCGGCAAGTGTGACACCATCCCGTACAAAATCATTTAAAGCAATTTCTTATGACACGTGTTTCATATTATGACTGGTCAAAACAAACTTCAGAAAATACAGGATTTTAGTTGAGAGATATCAGTATCACAATAACCAACAGAAGAGATTCTCACTGGTGTGGTATTTTGAAAATATTTGTGAAGTTTAGTCAGTGTGGTTGTGTTTTTGATCAAACCTGAGGTTCTCAATATAAAGTCACCATTTCTAAGCAACTTAATATTAAGCATCTGTGTACATACAGATCACATCATAAAATGGGGTCTTAATTCTGATAAATTTAAAGAAGCAGAAGTAGAAGCAGAAAAAGAAAATTCAATTATTTATTGGTAAAATTGGTCTTACAAATCACAGTTTCCTAAAAATAAATATAAACTCTGATTTGTCTTTGAGAATCAGATCCGGCTTCCGAATACTACAGAGATTTGTCGGAAATGGCTGAATACTACAGATATTTTCTCGTTTATGTTATAGCACTAGTAGAAAAATCAACATCGGTGTCGTTTCAGAACCGTCACGGTATCCGTTTTATGACGGTTTATGTGGAATTTATAAGCGTCACCAAAGGCAGTGTCACCGTAGGGTTCATTTTATAATAACGGTTCTGAGCAGTCACATAACTGTCACCAATTAGCCTCTAAAATGTCATATCATATTTATACCCGTCATTGCAAGATATCTATAACGGTGTTGTATAAAAAAACGCCAGCTAAAGAGGGTTACCATGACGGTTGGGCAAAATATCAGTCACATAATATCACCAAAGAACATTTGCACATATATAGCTTCTTCTGCAAATTTACACTCCAAAATGAAATTAATACGAAACAAAAGGAAATATTCCCTCTATCTATTTTTATCTGTCCTAATTTCTACTTTGGTCTGTCTTTTTATATCTCCGCTTTGTTTACAGACATATTTTTCCCTTAAACTATCAAATATACCCTTTATTTTTTATAATCATAAAATTATTTTTAATATAAACTTAATTCAATATCTTAAATATTATCACCATATATATCTATTCAATATCTTTGTATTAATCATCATTCCTTTTTTAAATTAAAACATTTATGAATAGTTATAAAATTCCTAATAAAGCTTTTAATTATTTCTACATAATTTTAATTTTGGTAATAACAAAACATTAAATAGGGCTAAAGGGTTAGTCGTGACATTTTATAGGATTTCCTTAATATTTTGACAAAGTCAATTAGGAGTGTTAATTAGAGACGGAGGGAGTACATAATTAAAGAAAAATGCTTATTATTGAAATAAGCGTCATTCAAATATTATTTTTTTTTAATTACAATCTCATTACTCAGTCCAAAATATTACCAACATGTCACATTCTTTCAACAAGACATACTATCCAGAATTTAAATTTATATTATGCGTCGAGTTGTTGATGCAATCAATCAAGTAGAGTATCAATCTCACGGCGCTCTTGCAAGAAAACTTGGGAATAGAGGAAGAGAGTCTTGTTAATAGGAGGGAAAGAATGGATTTGAGGATGGAAAGGAAGAGAGTCCTGTTAATAGGAGGGAAAGAATGGATTTGAGGAGGGAAAGAAATCTCGAAAATTTCAGTCAACGTTCGGTTGAAGACCAAATGTCAAAGAGTAATTCATTTCATCTGAAATGCCAAATCTAGCCTTACTATCATCTTTACTTTCTTGTTACGACATATTAATTATTACTTTTGAGAATTAGAGGAACCCTCGCTTGATGACAAGCTTTCCTTTCCTAAGTTCTCAACCTTTATGTACTCAATTAACGCACGGCTGGATGAACTTCTTTTTATTAACAACATCAGCCGATGTACCATTTTCAGTCAAGAATCACATTCCAACGGATTCTGCGAGTTGGGTGTAGAAAAGTTGCATTTTGTAATGTCTATTATCCCAAATTAATTCTTTGAATTGGAGCTCTGATTTCCCCCCGAGGATATCATTCATGTAAGGTCGATTTATGATTCATATGCAAAAGTTTCTGTTCGTTTTGTTGTGTGAAAACATTTGTGAATCTAAGTGGACCAGTTCTAAGCAACTTGTTTTATGTCTAAAAGAAATATTGAGAGGCATTGATTTTCAAATTTAGCAACACAAGTTTGGTGACAAGATTTCTAATCAACTTCCCATTTATTTTCCGCGTCAGCCTCATCGGTTTCTCTGGGTAAAAACATTGAAATATGACATTTTCCGGTACATCCTGATTACATCGTAAATGAGGATAATAAAAAGAACACGAAATCCTCAATTTAATTAATTATTGGTAAAACTGGTTCACACACAGAGAGGAAAAGTTTCATAATTTTATATATAGGATGCTCTTACAAATTACAGTTTCTTATGAATAGAAACTCTTCTTTTCTCCTTTGATTTCTCTTTGAGAATCAGATATCCAGTATACCACTACCACCGAGATTTGGTCGAAAATGGTTGAATTGAAATTTCTCCTTTATGTTAGTGTTGGAGAAACTATAAAATAGTCCCACATAGCTAACTCCTTAGCCTAGATCTTAATATATAAGGTATGGAGCCACTCCACTCATTGCCAATTGGTTTTGAGTTGGAAGCCCACACACTTATAACATGGTATCAGAGCTAGGCCCGTATGAGAGTGGAATGAGAAGTAGACCCAAAGGGCTGCCCGTCCACCTGCTCGTAGGTCTAGTTTTAGTGGCTTAATCTCCTCCGCCCTACACGTGGAGGGGGAGCATGTTGGAGAAACTATAAAAATAGTCCCACATAGCTAACTCCTTGGCCTAGATCTTAATATATAAGGTATGGAGCCACTCCACTCATTGCCAATTGGTTTTGAGTTGGAAGCCCACACACTTCTAACATGGTATCAGAGCTAGGCCCGTATGAGAGTGGAATGAGAAGTATGCCCAAAGGGCTGCCCGTTCACCCGTACAGAGGTCCACGTTGTAGTGGCTTAATCTCTGCCCTACACGTGGAGGGGGAGCATGTTGGAGAAACTATAAAATAGTCCCACATAGCTAACTCCTTAGCCTAGATCTTAATATGCCAATTGGTTTTGAGTTGGAAGCCCACACACTTCTAACATGGTATCAGAGCTAGGCCCGTATGAGAGTGGAATGAGAAGTAGACCCAATGGGCGCCCGTCCACCCGTACAAAGGTCCACGTTGTAGTGCTTAATCTCCTCTGCCCTACACGTGGAGGGGGAGCATGTTGGAGAAACTATAAGATAGTCCCACATTGCTAACTCCTTAGCCTAGATCTTAATATATAAGGTGTGGTGAGCCACTCCACTCATTGCCAATTGGTTTTGAGTTGGAAACCCACACACTTCTAACAGTTAGATCTTCTGGAATATAGACTTTGAATCAGATCGCCGTAAACAAAAGACAGATACAAGAACACTGCTGAGCTACATCTAATAGCCAGGAAGAGCGAACTGAACTCGGGATCAAGCTTTTTCAGCTGAAAATGAGAATCTCGGCAGCATAATACAACATAAATGTACATTTTGAGAGGAGAAATCATTATGCTAACAGCTTCTTGTTGGTGCTGGTGCTATTGAACCGCCACTTGCTTCAGCCATGATGTTAGTAGTTGCCCTCGATTTGAAAATCAGAGATCTATAGCAGAGATGAGACAAACTATTGTTGTTGTTTGCTTTTGGGTTTCTTTCTTTCCTTGCTACTTATAAGGGTGAAAGGTCAGAATCTGCCCTTTTCATCAAACGGTTGTAGCTTAATGTTTGACTGACCGTGTTTCCACATAACTAGATCAATTTGCAAGGTGGCTTTCAGACTTTGGGTCCATGTCACGACTAGTTTCAAAACAATTTTGGTAATTTGGTGAAAGTCATAACTTAAAAGCCCGGGACCATTGAGGCATTGATTTTCAAATTTTCTAACATAACATTTTTGGGTTAAGTGGCAAAATGTCCCAAATGGATCCCAAAGTTGTGAAAATGCCCCAGACGTCAGGGAAAAGATTAAAATGCCCCATTCCGTTAGATTTTCCGCTAGAGAGAGTTAAGTAGTCGAAATTGCCCTTCAAGGTACATTGTTCATAATTCAGGGTTCAGTGTTTAAAATTCAGGGTTCAGGGCTTAGGGTTCAAGGTTTGGGGTTCAAGATTTAGGATTCAGGTGGTGGTGGTGGTGGTGGTGGTATTGGTGGTGGCAGCGGTGGTGATAGTGGCGGTGGCGGTGGTGGTGGCGGTGATGGTGGTGGTGGCCGTGGTAGTGGTGGTGGAAGCTATGGTGATAGTGGCGGCGGTGTTGGTGGCGGCGGTACTGGTGGTGGTAGTGGTGGTGGAGGCGGTGGCAGTAGCGGTGGCGGTGGTGTTGGTGATGGTTGTTCTAGTGGTGGTGGTGGGTATGGTGGTGGTAGTGGTGGCAGTGGTGGTGGTGGCAGCAATGGTGGTTGGTGGTTGTTCGTTTGGTGGTGGCATTGGTAGTGGCGGATTGGGCGTTTTGATTCAGAAGAATAAAAATGGAAGTTTAAAACTTCGTTGACCGGTCAAGATGCCCATTTTTGATCATAATGCCCCAAATCTAATTGAATGGGGCATTTTAATCATTTCCCTAACATCCGGGGCATTTTCACAACCTTGGGTCCATTTTGGGACATTTTGCCACTTAACCCAACATTTTTCCGGTCATGTAACAACATTTTGTAAGCAACTTGTATGTGCATCTATTTCCCGCATCAATCTCATCAATTTCTGCAGGTAATAAAAAGATATAAGTATGCTCTTGTGAGATTGCATCCTAAATGGTGTCTTTTAATCATTTCATGACATGAAGAAAAAGAAGAAGAAATAATAAAAATGGAACTAATCAATTTACATGGTTCACACAGCTCTTGCAAATTACAGTTTCCTATAAACAAATACAAACGCTGCGGCTCTTCCCCTTTGATTTGTTTTTTCGAATCAGATCCGGCTTACCATTACTACAGAGATCTAGTCGGAAAAGGGTTGAACTGAAATGTGGTGAAGAACCTTTTGATTTTAATTGTCTCTTGTGACTTTTTCCCGAACTTTCAATTTGTCTTTCATCTAATATCTTCTGGAATTTAGACCTTGAATCAGAAGATTTTAAGCAACCAACAAACAGATTTAGCTGATCATTTAGGAAAAGAGATCTAGAGAACGGTTAAAAGTAAAATTTACATTTTGAGAGGAGAAATCATTATGCTGACAGCTTCTTGTTGTTGGTGGTGCTGCTATTGAACTGCCGCCACTTGTTTCTCGCATCTGATAAATCATAGATGAGAGACAGAAAATTGTTGTTTGCTTTAGGGTTTCATTGTTTCATTACTACTTATATAATAAGGGTCACAGCCCTTTTGGTTTAGTGATTTCAACTTTACGATTTGATCCAACGGTTGCAGCTTACTGTTTTACTGGCCATGTTTCAACCTAACTTGATTAATGTGCAAGGTGCCTTCCAGACCATGACTAGTTTCGAAACAGGTTGGTAACTTGGTAAGCTCTTGTGAGTCTCTGATACATACAGATTACATCATAAATTATGGGGTATTTTCATGAATAAAATGATGAATAAAAATAAAACAGGATTACAGTCTCTCTCTGGTATTTCCAAATTAATCAATATGAAACCTCATAATTTTGTTTATATATATATATATATATATATATACGGTGATCTCACAAATTACAGCTTATTCCTAAATACTAAATCTTCATCTCTTCCACCTTTGATTTCTTTATGGGAATCAGATCCGTCGAGATTTGGTCGGAACGAGAAGGATTGATGGTGAATCGAAATGTGGTGACCCCAGCAGTGTTCGATATATTGTCTCCTTCGTCATTGAACAGATGCCGGTCTAGCATATCAAGTTTTTTGAATTCCAGATATTGTAGAAGAATGAAATTCAGGTTTTGAGAGGAGATATCATCATACTAATAGCTTGTTCTTGCTGATGGTGGTGCTACTTTTGAACCGCCCGCCACTTGCTTCTGCCACCTATTTTGTTGCCGCCGTCGATGAGCAGAATCACATACCTATGAGAGATGAGGTAAACTGTTGGTGTTTGCTTTAGGGTTTCTATGTTTCCTTATTATTTATAAGGGTCAGACAACTGCCCGTTAGGTTTAGAGTGGTTGATTTCCTTTGATCTAACCGCTGTCGCTTACTGTTTAACTGACCGTGTTTCAATCTAACTAGTGTGGAACCCGTGCTACGCACCGGGTATGATGGGAATCTGTTCCCATTTGGTGAGGCGTGGCTTCGCCACGCACCCGTTCCAGAAGTGGTTCCAATTAACAATTTGATATCATAGTCGACACTAAAGAAATGATATTAACTTAAAATAGCTAGATAGCTCTAAAAGTGCAAAGCATATGAAGTGCTTCCCGTCGAAGATGATGTAATCAAGGATATGCACTGATATATGTTCCAATAGAAATCATGTGATTGTATTAAGAATCAATCAGCCAATTCAAATGCTCCTCCATGCTCCAACTCCCTGTAGTTAAATGAAAAATCACACTCATTATAGAATTGTATCAATATATGATATTCTAAAAAAAAAATGATAATAATAAAATAAATTGTGAATTATTTATAATGCAAAGCATATGAAGTGCTTCCCGTCGAAGATGATGTAATTAAGGGAATGCACTGATATATCTTTTTTCAGATTTTATGTACTTACATTAAGATTCAAGAGGCCAACTTAACTGCTTTTCCAGACTCCAACTCCCTGTAATTAAATGAAAAATCCCACTCATTATAGTTGTATCAATACATGATAATAGAGACGCTATAAAAAAACCACGATATTAATATAAAATGATTGCCAAACTCTAAATAGTACAAATCACATGAAGTGCTTCCCACAAAGAAGATGTAATCAAGGGAATGTAATTATATATTTCTTTTTAGATATCAAAGATGTTTTCTCATCACCACTTTGAGGCCTTTCTTGAGTTCCTTGCTTCAAGAGACATCTTAAACAATGTATTATATTAGAATAGACGAAAGGCAAAAATGCAAAGCTTCATAAATATTCTATCAAGAACATGTATACTTGAGTACGGGTTACAAATCATTTCCTTCTGAAAATATATCTCAACGCTGTCCAAAATAAAATTCTATTTATTCTAATCATAAATGTCCAAAATTATAATATAGTATTTTATTAATGATATCTACTTTTGTTAAATATTTATCATTAATACTAAAAACTAATATAGCTATTTCTATATTTTTTTCCTTTTAAAAGATAAAAAAATATAAATCTTTTTTTTATTCCGTAAATACGCGATTTTATTTTTTATTCTAATCATAAATGTCCAAAATTATAATATAGTATTTTTTTAATTCTCCTGAAACAAATATCTCAACGTCGCCAAAATAAAATTCTATTTATTCTAATCATAAATGTCAAAATTATAATATAGTATTTTATTAATTATCCTGAAAGAAATATCTCAACGTTGTTAAAATTTTATTTATTCTAATCATAAATGTCCAAAATTAAAATATAGTATTTTATTAATTCTCTGGAAACAAATATCTCAACGCTGTCCAAAATAAAATTCTATAAATGTAACTATTTTATTTCTTAAATATGTTAATTTGATTTTTTTTATTTTAATCATAAATGTCCAAAATTAATATAATAATTTTTTTATTTTTTGGATTTTCATAAAACTATAAAATCCAAAGTTTAATCAACGGCCCCTAGCTCAAATCGGTCATCCCCTGCCTCCCAAAGTTTAATGCGCCCCAGGAGGTCCTGTGTTCGAGTCCCCAATGGCGAATATCACAGAATTAACATGGAAGGTAGTGTTAGTTTGCCCCCTTTGTGACACAATCTCGCCCCCACTCCCGCCTGTTTCGCCTCCCTTTGCAAGGTTTCCCATGAGGCCCACTGTAGGCTAGCACAGCAACCTGTTCAATTAATGTAGTAGTATGTCATTGGAGCTTAGCTTGTTAGGCTTCCAACTAGTTTCATGTAATAATATTTATCCAAAAAAAAAAAAAAAAAAAAAAAAAAAGATTATTTTATTCCATAAAGGCATCAAATCAGTCTACTTTTTAATATTTATCAATACATTTCCATAAAAATAATAACAATAATAATAACAAAACGATTTAAACAACACCACCCTTGGTTGGAAGCCGAGCAACAAGCTGAGCTCCCACCCCTTTTTGAATAAAAACACATAACCTATGAAAAATAGAGCTCCCACCCCTTTTCCATAAATACGTTGATTTGATTTTTTTTATTTTAATCATAAATGTCCGAAACAAATATCTCAACGCTGTCCAAAATAAAATTCTATTTATTCTAATCATAAATGTCCAAAATTATAATATAGTATTTTATTAATGATATCTACTTTTGTTAAATATTTATCATTAATACTAAAAATTAATATAGCTATTTCTATATTTTTTTCCTTTAAAAGATAAAAAATATAAATCTTTTTTTATTCCGTAAATACGCGATTTTATTTTTTATTCTAATCATAAATGTCCAAAATTATAATATAGTATTTTTTTAATTCTCTGGAAACAAATATCTCAACGCTGTCCAAAATAAAATTCTATTTATTCTAATCATAAATGTCGAAAATTATAATATAGTATTTTATTAATTATCTGGAAAGAAATATCTTAACGCTGTTAAAATTCTATTTATTCTAATCATAAATGTCCAAAATTATAATATAGTATTTTATTAATTCTCTGGAAACAAATATCTCAACGCTGTCTAAAATAAAATTCTATAAATGTAACTATTTTATTTCTTAAATATGTTAATTTGATTTTTTTTATTTTAATCATAAATGTCCAAAATTAATATAATAATTTTTTTATTTTTTGGATTTTCATAAAACTATAAAATCCAAAGTTTAATCAACGGGCCCCTAGCTCAGCTGGTCATCCCCGTTCCCCAAAGTTTAATGCGCTCCAGGAGGTCCCAGGTTCGAGTCCCCAATGGCGTAATATTGCAGGAATTAACATGGAAGGTAGTGTTAGTTTGCCCCCCTTGTGACACAATCTCGCCCCCACTCCCGCCTTTTTCTAGCTCCTGGCAAGGTTTCCCATGAGGCCCGCAGGCTAGCACAAAGAACTCTTGTTCAATTAATGTAGTAGTATGTCATTGGAGCTTAGCTTGTTAGGCTTCCAACTAGTTTCATGTAATAATATTTATCCAAAAAAAAAAAAAAGATTATTTTATTCCATAAAGGCATCAAATCAGTCTACTTTTTAATATTTATCAATACATTTCCATAAAAATAATAACAATAATAATAACAAAACGATTTAAACAACACCACCCTTGGTTGGAAGCCGAGCAACAAGCTGAGCTCCCACCCCTTTTTGAATAAAAACACATAACCTATGAAAAATAGAGCTCCCACCCCTTTTCCATAAATACGTTGATTTGATTTTTTTTTATTTTAATCATAAATGTCCGAAACAAATATCTCAACGCTGTCCAAAATAAAATTCTATTTATTCTAATCATAAATGTCCAAAATTATAATATAGTATTTTATTAATGATATCTACTTTTGTTAAATATTTATCATTAATACTAAAAACTAATATAGCTATTTCTATATTTTTTTTCTTTTAAAAGATAAAAAAATATAAATCTTTTTTATTCCGTAAATACGTCGATTTTATTTTTTATTCTAATCATAAATGTCCAAAATTATAATATAGTATTTTTTAATTCTCTGAAACAAATATCTCAACGTCATTCCAAAATAAAATTCTATTTATTCTAATCATAAATGTCGAAAATTATAATATAGTATTTTATTAATTATCCTGAAAGAAATATCTTAACGCTTGTTAAAATTCTATTTATTCTAATCATAAATGTCCAAAATTATAATATAGTATTTTATTAATTCTCTGGAAACAAATATCTCAACGCTGTCCAAAATAAAATTCTATAAATGTAACTATTTTATTTCTTAAATATGTTAATTTGATTTTTTTATTTTAATCATAAATGTCCAAAATTAATATAATAATTTTTTTTTTTGGATTTTCATAAAACTATAAAACCAAAGTTTAATCAACGCTCCCCTAGCTCAAATTACCATCCCCTGCTCCCCAAAGTTTAATGCGCTCCAGGAGGTCCCAGGTTCGAGTCCCTAATGGCGAATATTGCAGGAATTAACATGGAAGGTAGTGTTAGTTTGCCCCCTTGTGACACAATCTCGCCCCCACTCCCGCCGCTTCTGGCCCCCTTGGCAAGGTTTCCTATGAGGCCCACTGGTAGGCTAGACAAAGAACTCCGTTCAATTAATGTAGTAGATGTCATCGAGCTTAGCTTGTTAGGCTTCCAACTAGTTTCATGTAATAATATTTATCCAAAAAAAAAAAAAAGATTATTTTATTCCATAAAGGCATCAAATCGCTCTACTTTTAATATTTATCAATACATTTCCATAAAAATAGTAACAATAATAATAACAAAACGATTTAAACAACACCACCCTTGGTTGGAAGCCTGAGCAAATGTCGAGCTCCCACCCCTTTTTGAATAAAAACACATAACCTATGAAAAATAGAGCTCCCACCCCTTTTCCATAAATACGTTGATTTGATTTTTTTTTATTTTAATCATAAATGTCCGAAACAAATATCTCAACGCTGTCCAAAATAAAATTCTATTTATTCTAATCATAAATGTCCAAAATTATAATATAGTATTTTATTAATGATATCTACTTTTGTTAAATATTTATCATTAATACTAAAAATTAATATAGCTATTTCTATATTTTTTTCCTTTTAAAAGATAAAAAAATATAAATCTTTTTATTCCAGAAATACGTCGATTTTATTTTTTATTCTAATCATAAATGTCCAAAATTATAATATAGTATTTTTTTAATTCTCTGAAACAAATATCTCAACGTCGTCCAAAATAAAATTCTATTTATTCTAATCATAAATGTCAAAATTATAATATAGTATTTTATTAATTATCTGGAAAGAAATATCTTAACGCCGTTAAAAATTCTATTTATTCTAATCATAAATGTCCAAAATTATAATATAGTATTTTATTAATTCTCTGAAACAAATATCTCAACGCATTGCCTAAAATAAAATTTATAAATGTAACTATTTTATTTCTTAAATATGTTAATTTGATTTTTTTTTATTTTAATCATAAATGTCCAAAATTAATATAGTAATTTTTTTATTTTTTTTTGGATTTTCATAAAATTATAAAAGATTATTTTATTCCATAAATACGTTGATTTGATTTTTTTTATTTTAATCATAAATGTCCGAAATTAATATAGTAATTTTCTTTATTTTCGGATTTTTAAAATAAATGCACGAAATTAATATAGCAATTTTTCTAAACAATGAGGGCCGTCCGTCAGTGTGACCCACCAATCCATCCAATCTACACCGCACATTGTCGATCAATGCACCATATATAACGAAATTCCATCCGACGAATACGAATGGTTTCTCAATTAGCCAATGAGAGCGAGGTTTCTGGTCACCAAACCAACAGAGGGAGGGTAAAAAGACTTTGCTAGTTTTATTCTGGAGTGAGGGATGGTATTGAGTTTTTAGGTTGTTGATTGATCGATTTGCAAGCCGCCTTGCACACATTGGGCCAATGTGATTGGGGATTCAGGTTGTGTACAGCTAGGGGTGTGCAACGGTTGGACGGTTGCGGATTAGGGGTCACCCGCAACCAAACCGTAAAAGTTGCGGTTTTGGAAAATCAAACCGTGTCCGGTCCAATCACCAAGGGTTTTTCATCCGCGATCAATCGGATGATACGGTCCGCTGCGATCAACCGGGATTTACTCATGAAAAAAAAAAAGTAAAAAAAAAAAAAAACTAAGTTAAGAAAGATAGACAAAGAATGCAATGTTAATTCATTGACAACTTGGCATGTTATTCTTAATGCTTGGTAATGAAAATTATATGGGTCTTGAAAAAGATTTAATTTATGTTTTATGTTCTTATCTCTTAATGTTTGGGCCATGTCATGTGACTAGAATTTTTTGTTGGTGCTTTCAGTGTATTTACATTGTGCTAACATGCTTTAGAATCATGGTTTATATAAAACCCAAAATTGTGGCTACACAAGCCTACGTAACTAGATAGGGTTAAGGCCTTTACTACCCTACTATAAGTGTTAAAACCGCGTTCTACGAATCCAACCGCAACTAAACCGCTAAACCTTGCGGATTTGAAAACTCAACCGTGTCCGGTCCGTAGCCTCTTATGGATTGGTTTTCACCCGCAATTTTGCGGACGGTTGCGGGTGAAAACCGCGGTTCCGGTTTTTTTGCACACCCCTATGTACAGCCTATAGGCATCTACTTAGTTCAGCTCACTTGCCAAGCCCATAATCCGTATTTTATTGTCGCGTGAATGTGCCATGGTGACCTTATAATCCTCCCCATGATCCTTGTTATTTAAAGCCTGCAGCGTGCCTCGCGATCTAAAATTTTGCTCACGGACCTGAAAAACTTACCTAGTTGCTCCAAAAATTATCAGATGACACAAAATTTATATCTTGATTTTAAAATCAATACTTGAAACCGAAATTTGTCATGGTAAATCAGAATGCTCATCGACCTAAACAACTTACCTAGTTGTCCAAAATGCCTAATAACCCGATCTGTTATTGGAAATAAAGATTTTGCTTATAACCCAACAAAAGTCTGATGCCTCGTAATTTTTACAATAAAAAATCAAGTGTCTGATTATTGGGACAAAAAAATTGCTATGTTACGAAAAGACATTCGCATGGCCGAATCCATTTTTTTAGGACACAAAGCTAGCATTGGGATTGTGCCCCATAATTTACAAAACAAAAATTTGTCATGTAACCAAGGATTTGCTTAACTCAAATCTTGTCAAATAACTCAGTTTTAACTTTGTAGCCACCCGAACTCATAATCTACTTGTAATAGAAACCTGTTTTGAGGCATACCAATTTTTTATTTTTGGAGGTATACTCAATAAGAACAAAATAGAGTCATCCGGTAGTAACACCAATAACCTCTTATCAACGATATTTGATAATAACAGTAATACCCTTATCATTTATATTTTTTTTAGAGTTATGATTCCATCTAACGGTTGCAGCTTGCTGTTTGACTGACCATGTTTCAACCTAATTGATCGATTTGCATGGTGCCTTTACCACTTTGGCAACTTGGTGTAGGTCATAAGTTAAAAACCTGCGCCATGAGGCTATTAGCCACTGCGACCCTAAATTAAGGCTCATGATCTTGCTTAGTAACCTGAAAATCTACCTGGTTAGTGATAACTAGAATTTCTTCATAATAGTACAAATATAGGCTTTGCTGATAGTTAACTTTCCAAATTATGACAGTTCACAAATGAACTGCTGCAAAAGAGAAAGCTCGAGACATAGGTGATGATTCTTATTAAAACCGACATCTATAGTGTTGAAATAATCATGACAGCTTTTAAACTGTTACCAACTAATTATATATAAATGACATTTTTAAAGAAAACGGCTTACTATACAATGATGTATAATAACAGCTTTTAAACTCAAGTATTATTCTTGAGCTATTGTAACTGTTTCACTTAAAAATTGTTATCGTAGCGTAAACATATAGATAACAGTTCTTTTAATTACTGTCACTTCCTTTTGTAGTAACAGTTCTTTTAATTACTGTCACTTCCTTTTGTAGTAACAGTTAAGATCCAAAACTATATTAGGGATGCCAAAGAAGAAGGTTGACGAAGATTGTAGCCGTTTTAATGAACCAAATCCTCCATTAGGTCAAGAACATAAATTTGAAACTCCTCAACCGTCAAAATCAAGCACAATGACTTATTTGAGGTATGTTTCGAAAAAACCAGTTAGGGTTTAGTCTATTGTGTTTGATTTAAGTTAGTTTTGTATCAAAATTAGGTTTTGAATCGAAATTC
>JAJJWW010008283.1:0-32168 GCA_023531295.1 Papaver armeniacum | reverse complement strand
TCGCCAATTGTTTATAGGTAAAAATCGTTTCTGGCGATTTCGGTAATTTCGGTGGGTGAGTGAGAAACCTGGTTAAAACCTTAAACAAATGTCTTTTCACGTGAGCACTTTATAGATTCGAGAGATCAATCCGTACAAGTCCGGCTTAAACCAAGAAATGGCCGTTCCAGACTTGCTTCGGTCACAAAGTGGAGGAGAAGGGTTGATTTGGGGAGGGAAGCAGAGAAGATGTTGAGGAGAGTAGAATCTCGACTTGTATAGTCGAAGAGAAAGCTTAGGAAGCTTGCAAGAGATGGAAGCTTTTGGGAGAGCTTGCAAAATTGCCTCTCCGAGAGTGTGGTATTTTTTCCTCCCGACCGAGACTTGTTGTGCGGTGGAAATAGGTAAGACCTATTTATACAAGTCGAGATTGAAACGTACCACAGCCTCATGAAGGAAGATAGTAAATGGTGAAATGGGAGGAGGTGGTAACCGCATGGTTTAATGGGAAAACGTTTTTCACCATTATTTCCTCTTTATTTGACCGCTTTATTCCTTTTCACGCTTTCTTAATGTGAGCGTAGTGTACGCTATCTTTGTGACCGCCAAACCAAAACCCTAAAGAAGCATCCCCAATTTGTGTCGATGTCTCGAGTGTTGGTTGCATCTTGAGTGCAAGTGGCGTGCTAGTGGCGCGTGTGGCATGTGCCAATGGCATGTGCGGAATGCCTTGGTGGTAGGTTGCACGGTTTGCAAGTTAGGTTACCCGGTGTGTGTTTGGCATGTGCGAATGGCATGTGCGGAATGCCTTGGTGGTAGGTTGCACGGTTTGCAAGTTAGGTTACCAGCGTGTGTGTTTGGCATGTGCCAATGGCATGTGCGGAATGCCTTGGTGGTAGGTTGCACGGTTTGCAAGTTAGGCTACCAGCGTGTGTGTTTGGCATGTGCCAATGGCTCGTGACGCCCATGTTGACCTAGTTGCAAGTCTTGCAAGCCTAGGGCGCTATGTTTGGCGTGGGCCAAAGGCATAGCGGCTTGGAAGTATGGCTTGCGACACGTGTTGGCATGTGCCAATGGCACGTGCGGCCATGTTGACCTAGTTGCAAGTCTTGCAAACCTAGGGCGCTATATTTGGCGTGGGCCAAAGGCATAGCGGCTTAGAAATATGGCTTGCGGCACGTGTTGGCATGTGCCAATGGCACGTGCGGCCATGTTGACCTAGTTGCAAGTCTTGCAAACCTAGGGCGCTATATTTGGCGTGGGCCAAAGGCATAGCGGCTTCAAAATATGGCTTGCGGCACGTGTTGGCATGTGCCAATGGCACGTGCGGCCATGTTGACCTGGTTGCAGGTCTTGCAAACCTAGGGCGCTATGTTGGGCGTGGGCCAAAGGCATAGCGGCTTGGAGATTTGGCATTGTTGCCGCAGTGCGCAGTATGCGGCTTGGTTTAGCATTGCTGCCATGGTGCGCAGTATGCGGCTTGGTTTGGCATTGTTTTATGGTCGCATATGCGGCTTGGTTTTGCATTGTTTCCATGGTGCGCAGATGCGGCTTGGTTTGGCATTCTTTGCCATGGTCTGTGATATGAGGCTTGGTTTGGCATTGTTGCCATGGTGCTTGATATCGCGCTTGGTTTTAGCATTGTTGCCATGGTGCGCGAGATGCGGCTTGGTTTGGCATTGCTGCCATGGTGCGCATGTCTGCGGCTTGTTTGGCATTCTTTGCCATGGTGCGCACTATGCGGCTTGGTTTGGCATTCTTTGCCATGGTGCGCAGTATGTGGCTTGGTTTGGCATTGGCGCCATGGTGCGCAGTATGCGACTTGGTTTGGCATTGGCGCCATGGTGCGCAGTATGCGGCTTGGTTTGGCATTGCTGCCATGGTGCGCAGTATGCGGCTTGGTTTGGCATTCTTTTGCCATGGTGCGCGATATGTGCTTGGTTTGGCATTGTTGCCATGGTGCTAGCGGATATGCGGCTTTGTTTTGGAATTAGGTTAGTGTCGAAAACCTAATCTGGTATTTTGAAAAAATACCCCTATTAATTGTTTACACCTGAGTTAAATGCTCTTAGTTAATGTGTTGCGGGTAACACTAGGTCATGGGGTTTTACGATTTTACCCCTTGTTTAAAAACCACCATCAACAGGGGTATATGTTGAATGATCCAAACTTTGATGGAGATGAAACCCTAGACGACGCTTTCATGGAAGAAAATGGAGAATCACCCCATATCAAAGCTAACGATGCATCAAACATACAGGTATATTTGACATGAACGAGAATCACCCATGTTATCCATGTTATGTGCGTTTGTGTACGTTTTTGAACGTGAAAATTAGATTTATGCATGCATTGAATGACATGAACGACATATATTCGGTAGTTAATTTAGTACAATATCTCACCGATTATCCACAATCGGATATATTTTGATGTATTTATCTACCGAATATGAAAAAAATCCCCAAATTGAAAGCTTCAATTTCTCACAATCGGAAGTTGTATACATAAATAAACGTCCGATTACATAACGTAGTCCCAAATACGAATTTGTCCAAAAAATGAAATATTCGTAAATCTTGATATTTAATAATCGGTTGGTTTATAAATTTATAGTCCCTCCGATTATTGAAGCTTTTTATACAGAAGAATTGTTCATTTCTGTATGTCGTTAATCGATAGACTATATTCGTACATGACTACCGATTGTTTAAAATCAGTTATGTTGTATAGTATGAAAATACAGATTGTGTTACAATCGGTTACTTATTATCTAAACTTCCTTCCGATTTCTAATGCATAACTTGTTTTTGTTGTGCGTAGGCTGTTGTAGCGGTTGAGGACGATTATTACTTGAGGCCTGATACTTCCCTACACTATGCAAACGATTTGGTATGTTCATGAATTATCTTTTCTTTTTCCAATCATGTATGTTAGATGGTTATGTTTATTTTTTTTTGTTTGTTATATGCGCATTTAGATATTTGGAAGTAATAAGGAAGCAAAGGAAGGGCTTATGAACAAGGCAAAAGAGAAGATGTGCGTGGTAGTTCAGAACCCTTGCGTGAAGGACATTAGGTTTGAATGGTTTGTGAGCGAGGTGGGAAGAAAAAGAGTCACGAGGGAAAGAATAATAAGTATGTAAGGAAGACGGAGAGAAAGAAATACCGAACTCATACAAAGAAGATTGGATTCCCATTTAAGATTGTCTTCTATAAGCTTAGATGGTAAGGAAAGTAAAGATTGGAAAATGTCTAAAGTTGCTAATGGTTGTCACAACCACGATGATCCGGATACTCTTATTGGACATGTAATGGTTTCGAAGTTAAAACCCATGAAATGGAGACGGTGAGGTCTACGCGTATCCAAAAGGCGAGTGCGATCTTAAGTAAAATAAAGGCGGACGACCCCGACAACTTGTCTTCTTTGTCTACAATTAAGTCAGCCATAGCTACGATCAAAAGAAACGAAATGGGATGGTAGAACGGTCATGCAACAATCAATAGTGGTTAGCTGAGTTACGACTACACGTTGAGAACGGAAGAAAAGGACGGTAAAGTGGTACGTATTTTCTTGGCACATCCCGAAATGATAAAATTGGCTTAGTGTTTTCATCAAATTTTGTTGATAGATGCCACTTATAAGTCAAACAGATATAACATGCCGTTGTTGAACATTGCTTGTCACACTTCGGACAAAAAAAACGTTTACGATTGCATGGGGCTTAATGGATCATGAGAACAACGTGAGTTTCATTTGGATGTTGGAGACATTGAGGTCCATTTACAATGGCGATGATTTTCCAAGGGTTATTGTAACGGATAACGATCAAGCCTTAATGCATTCAATAGCGGTAGTGTTTCCTGAAGCCCGAAACTTGCAATGTACGTGGCACATTCAATGCAACGTCAAACACAATTTTCATCACTATTTCCAAGCTAAAAAACCAAGGAAGGGTACCAATAGGTCGAAGGAAGAGGATGAGCGCATTAGTAAATTAACCGCGGAAGAACGAGAGGAAGAGAAGAGGTTATTTGATGAAAAATGGAAGGAGGATGGAATAATTTGGAGAGCGTTCATTAAAGCATGGGACAAGATCGTTTGGTCAATGACCGAGGAAATTTACGAAAGAAACTTGAAGAAATTTGAGGATGAATAGGCAAGGACTACCCAAAACCCGTTGAGTATTGTAAAACACAATGGGTACCGATTAAGGAGAGGTTTGTGCATGCATGGACATATGAATATCGTAACTTCAAGAATGAGGCGACAAGCATTGCGGAGGGGTCTCATGGCCGATTAAAGAAAATACTTCTAGGTAGTCAAAATGGAGTTGTGTCGATCCAATAAGAAATCCATGAATTCACCAATCGTATTCGTAAAGATTAAGGATTTTATGCAATTTTGTGTACATAAATTCCCTACGGAACATGAAAGGGAAAGATTGCTTCTAAGGGGCATTCATAAAGTTTCAAAATGGGCAATAAATCACATGATGGAACAATTGAAGTTATATAAAGCTTACGATGACGAGAATACGATTTGTGTTTGCAAGGATATGATATGGTGGAAAACTAACAATTGAAGTTATATAAAGCTTACGCTGATAAGAATAAGGTTTGTGGTTGCAAGGATATGATATGGTGGAAAACTAACAACCTTTACAAAATTTCTTCTTCCATCAATTAAGGGACGCAAATTGTATTTCGGATATTCAGATCAGCTCACTTATTCATCCTCCGCTCGCCAGGTCCATAAGTTATCCATACAGCCCCTAAAAATCCCTTGTGACAAAAATCTACGCTTTAGAGGGCTATCCATCCATACAAATTTCCTAATCAAAGTCGACCATTTCTAAGTAATTTGCCGCCGCTCTAAAAGAAATACATTGATTTTCAAATTTACTAACACAGGAACATCGCTCATTTGGTGGAACAACAGTTTTAGGTATGCTCTTGTAAGACTCTATTACATCCAGATTACATCATAAATTGAGGAATTTTCAGGAATAAAAAGAACAAAAAATAAATAAAAATGTAATTAATCAATTTTGTTATTGGTAAAATTGGTTCACACAGAGAGAGAAAAAGTCAATAATTTTGCTCTTCCAAATTACAGTTTCCTATTAATTTGGATTTCCACTGCTACCGGTTGAATTGAAATGTGGTCGTCATTCTATTTGATAAGAAGAAGATTTTGACCTTTTTTTGTCTCCTTTGTGACTTTCATTCAGATTACAGAAGAAAATAAAGAAAGATATGATTACTGAGTTTCATAAATTACAAATCAGAATTGAACTCAGGACCAGTATCTAGCAAGGTTGAGAAATCCAGAGATAGTGAGGAAACAAATTTATATTTTGAGAGGAGAAATCATTGTGCGAATAGCTTGCTATTGGTGCTGATATTGAACCGCCGCCGCTTGTTTCTCCCATAATTTTCGTGCTGCCCTTGATGAGAAAATCTCAGATCTATCAGAGATGAGGGTTGTTGTTTCCTTTAGGGTTTCTTTGTTTCCTTACTACTTATAAGGGTCAGATCAGGGGCGGAGCCAGGTTTTGAGAATTGGGTGGGCAAGCTATGAATTAGTGGACATTTAAGGGGGTGCAAAATGGGTAAAAATGACTAAATTGGGCTAAAATACGAAAAATTGGGCTTGGAAACCAGATGGGCTGGGTGGGCAAGTGCACACCCACCCTTCCATGTGGCTCCGCCCCTGGGTCAGATTGTTGTTTGAATGACCGTGTTTCAACCTAATTGGTCGGAACGAGAAGGGTTGATGGTTGAATCGAACTGTGGTGATTCCAGTGTGCTTGATATATATTGTTTCCTTCAGATCGAATCGCACTGGTGACGATTTTATCGGATCAAGTTTTATGAATTCGAGTTAAAAGGCGAGAAGAGATTCATGTTTTGAGAGGAGATATCATTATACTAATAGCTAGTTGTTGGTGTCGGTGCTTCAGCCATGATTTTGTGTTGCCGCCTTCGATGAGCATATAAACACAGATCTATGAGAGATGAGGTAAACTTTTTGTGTTTGCTTTAGGGTTTCTTTGTTTCCTTACTTATAAGGGTTAGCTATCTGCCCGTTTGGTTTAGAGTGGTTGATTTTCTTTGATCTAACGGCTGTAGCTTACTGTTTAACTGACTGTGTTTGAACCTAATGGATCGATTTCACTTTGGGGCAATGTGGTTAGTGATACATACAGGTTCCCATCTACAGCCAATAGGCATCTACTTCATTCGACTCACTTATGCCAGGTACATAATCCATAATTTATTGTGGCGTTAATTATGACCTATAATCCGCCCCATGATCCTTGTTACTTACAGCTTGCATCGTCACTCACGATCTAAAATTGGTTCACTGACCTAAAAATAGTTTACCTTGTTGCTCCGAAATTATCACCTAACACATAATTTCACTCGTGATTTAAAATCAACTATTGGTTGGGGTAAGTAATTTATATCCCCCAATTAGTTTTAGTATCCCCCAATTGCGCGTTCTAAATTTGTCACCATAGTCCTAATAACCCGATCTGTGATTGGGAATAAAGATTTCTGCTTACAACCCAACATATGCCTCATGACTCGTAATACTTACAATGATCTTAAATCAAGTGTTTGATTGTTGTGACAAAAAAGTTGCTATGTTACCAAGAGACATTCGCATGGGGTTACCCAAAGCTAGCATTTGCATCGTGCACCATAATTTACCTCAAAACCAAAATTTGTCATGTAACCAAGGATTTGCTTAGCTAATTTTTGCGAACTCATAATCTGCTTGTCATATACTTGAAGTGTACCTCATAATCTAAAGTTTGCACCGGGCACTAAGATTTGACTCGTAGCCCACAAGATTGTATCATAGCAAAAAAAAAAAAAAACTTACTAATTAATCCTGGCGAGATTGGGGTATACTCAAACTAATTGGGGTATACCCAATTTTAAAGGGACACTTTTTGTGGGTTTTAGGGGGAGGCCTAATGGGTAAGTTACAAAACTACCCTTACCCATTAATAATCTTAATTACCCTAAATCAGTTTTTATTCTCTTCATTTCATCTTCTTCTCTTCTTCTTCTTCTTCATCTTCATCTTCATCTTCCATCAACCAAAGCCATATAAAAATCTTCAACTTTGATTTTCCAAAAAAATTGTTGACTCTACCAGCGAAAGAAGACTATAAATGATGTTTAAACTCAAACCCATCATTGTGTTGTGTGATTTGATTGTTATATTAGGTTAGAAATCGAAAATTATGATTTATGTGTTTTTGGTCGGCAAGGTCGTAACATGCATATCTTGCCGACTTTTCATAACATGACCATGACGTTCAAATTTTTCAACAGCCGGCAGGGTATTTTTTCAATACCTTGCCGGCCAAATACAGCCGGAAGGGTATTTTTTGAATACCTCGCCGGCCAAAAACAGCCGGAAGGGTATTTTTTCAATACCTTGCCGGCCAATAAATTTTTTGTGTCATCTCCTGTATGTCAAAAAACAAAAGTCGGCAAGGTCGACGATGAAGATCTTGCCGGCTACTTTTGGCCGGCGAGGTCGACGATGAAGAGCTTGCCGGCCACTTTTGGTCGGCGAGGTCGACGATGAAGATCTTGCCGGCCACTTTTGGTCGGAAGCTTATTCAAACCACGACCTTGCCGGCTTTATGCATTTTCAAAACCAAAATTTTTGGATCGAAATCGAATTCATAAAACGGATCAAAAGGTTAATCTACTGAATTCAAAATTTCAAAATTTTAATCTAAACTCAATTAATTAACCTAATCGAATTTTAGTATTAATTAACCAAGGGCATATTAGCCATTTAGAAAAAATAAGGTTAAGGGGTGGCTTGGTTTTACTTCATAATGACCAGATTTTGTCTTATTGGGTATACCCCAATTAGTTTGAGTATACCACAATCTCGCCAGGTTACTAATATGACCAAAAGAAATACATTTATTTTCAAATTTACTAATAACAAAGTGGAACAACATTTTTCTGTATGCTACTGTGAGTCTCTATTACATCCATATTACATCATAAATTTGGGAATTTTCACGAATAAGAAGAAAAAAAAAAACCTCTAATTAATCAATTCATTTTATTCGTAAAATTGGTTAAGGAAAAGTCATGCTCTTACAGATTACAGTTTCCTATAAATAAAGAGGAACTGTCTCTTCCCCTTTCGCTTTCTCTTTGAGAATCAGATCCGGCATTTGACCTTATTATTGTCTCCGATCAGCTGCATAGACTTCCAATCAGATCGAATTCATATTTCATCCCAAAGAAAAGAAACATACGAGAGCAACATCTACGTAACTAAACTCGGATCGGCATCTACCACTTTATCAAGGATGAAATATACTGAGAGATCTTGAGAATGTAAGTTTATATTTTGAGAGGAGAAATCATTGTGCCATGTTGTTGGTGCTTTGATATTGACCGCCTCCGCCGTCCCATAATTTTCTTGTTGCCGTCGATGATAAAATCACGGATCTATCGTAGATGAGGGTTGTTGTTTTCTTTAGGGTTTCTTTGTTTCCTTACTACTTATAAGGGTCAGAGATGTGCCAGTTTGGTTTAGAGTGGTTGATTATGATTTCATCTAACGGCTGAAGATTGTTGTGTGTTTTAACGTAATTGGCACGGTGCTTCGCACACTTTGGGTCAATGTGGTTAGTGATTTGTAGAAATTGACGTTTAGTCCCAAAGTTCCTGGGCTTAGGACGCTTTAGTCCATCCATCTGAAGCCCAGTACAATTTAATCCAAAAAAACCCGCCCAGAACAGTTTAGTCCAAACTTGGACGATTTAGTCCAAAACCGCGTACGAGTCCCGAGTTTCCGAGTTTTGGATATACCATAATTAACCTCGAACGATTCCTTCTATATAAACTGTGATTTTGAAATCGAAACTTTTGGATTTGAAACTTCAATTCAAAACAGGATGCGGCTCGGAGATGATTTGTGAGGCGATTTAACAAGTTTGAGAGAGATTTTGATCGTTTCTTCATCATACTTCAACTCGAATACGTTCTTAGTCCAAAGAACTTTAACGGTTTCGGAGAGATTTGTTTGTTCTATAGTCCAAAATTCTTAATCTCGGGTTTGAAGAAACCACGAGTGAGAGATAGATCGATCCAGGATTAAATTGGATTTTGATTTCTAATGGAGCAGAATTCAACTTGAGTTAGTTTTCTTTTGGTTGTATTTCATCTAATTTTCGGGTTTTGTTTGATTTTTAGTTTTTCCGAGTTTCGAGTTTATGAGTTGATGATATCAATTTGTATAATCTTGAGTTGATATTTTGTTATATACTAGCTTTTTGATTCTCTTGATGATGATGATTTCTTGTAAATACTAGATAAATTGATTTTTGTTACTTGATGTTGATTTTTTTAGTTTTATGATGCATGATAAGAAATCGACGGTGATACTATATCCTAGTCTTCTATTTTTTATTCCATTAAGATTCTGGATCTTAATTGATGGAGTATTTTTATCTAGGTTTAACGTTAGTTGATGTTTTTGGCATTTTTTAAATGTGTACTTTCATGTACACCGTTTATTTTTTATGTTTTATGAATTGTGAAGCTTCAGATGTTTTATTATCATTTCTTTTGTAATATGTAGGGTTCCAAATAAGCGACAAGTTCATTAATCTTTGTTTTGAATCATGGTGAGCATTATAACTGTTTTTCGTGTTAATACTAAAATAACCGTAGAAGAATTGAAGCATTTAACATGCAAGCACTGGAGGTCTTTGTCTCTTGGGAGTATATGTTTTGATTATATGGACAATGCTCAAGTAGTTTATGTGACAGGTGATATACAACTTCAAAGCTTAATTGGTTTCATGATTCTTATCGATAACGAAGATGTGTATTTGCGTGTGGGAATAATTCCGAATCATACTTCTCGTTCTAAGTATGGTAGTAGCAGTAAAATTAGTTCTGGTTTTAAGTCCAGTTGCAGTGATGGAGTTACGCTTCTTGTTCTAAATCCGCTTGTGTAATGAAATTCCTAAGATGGTATGGGTGTTAGATCATGATGCGGACAAGGGTAAGCCTCTTATTATCGATGAATGGAATTATATATTTGACGAGATTGGTAGAGAATTCGTGGGTGGTGTTAAAGTCATTAGGATTGCTCTTGATGAATACAAGATGGCTACTGGTCACAAGCCTATTATTCTTAAAAATGATAGGACTCGTTTTACTACAAAATGTGAAGAAGATGGTTGTGCTTGGAGGATTCATTTTGGGCCTGTGAATGGTGATACTTCTCGGTTCGTCTTTGAAAGATTCTAACGCTCACAGGGTTAGTGGTTTTCATACTAGTCCACATTCTTTGAAATAGTTAGTTTACTTGCTCACGGTTAGTTTTTATGTTGATTTGTTTTAGGTGTACATTGTGGTACATCACATTTAGTAGAGTGCTGAAGTACCAACACATGTAGATCTTGTTGGTACTTGTAACAAGTATATGTGGTGCACTGCTACGAGTCTTAGATCTTGCTCTGGTTAGTTTTTATGTTGATTTGTTTTAGGTGTACTCTTCTCGTCCATACCGGACTTTTCAACAATGTATCCATTTGATGTTGGAGCTGTAGTGCTGAAGTACCAACACATGAAACTGCTACGAGTCACCCACTCCTTAGTCCTGTGGTGTACATTGTGGTGTACCTTATTAGTTTGTAGTTTTTATGTTGATTTGTTTTAGGTGTACATTGTGGTGCACTGTACTTGTTGTACTCTTAAAATACATGTTCTTGCTTGGTTTTTGTTTATGTTCATATTGTTGTTTTTGAAATCTTATTAGGTGTGAATGGTGGTGCACATTACTTATTCCATTTTATTTATTTTTGTGTAGTTGTGGTGTTGGTTTGAGGTTGAAGAGTCCTACGGTGACAACCAAGTTAATCAAGCATTTGATCGCTGACAATTTACAGGGTGATCCTAGCTTAAAACTCAATCAGATCATATCACTTTTCAAGAAAACTTATGGGTCCAATATTAAGTATCACCATGCCCGTAGAGGGAAAGAAGCTGTATTTGAAGAACAGTATGGTGATGATGAGAAGTCGTATAGTGATTTTACTTGGTATGTCAAAGCAATTGAGGAAACTAATCCCGATAGCTATGCGAAGTTTGAAGTTGAGAATGGAACAAATAGATTTCAGAGGATATTTGTTTGTTACGGTGCTTGCAAGCATAGCTATAAGTATCTCAGGCCCATGATTTACTTGGACGCTACTTTTCTTCTTGGTAGATACAGGGGTACTCTTATGGCTGCAACATGTATCAACGGAAACAATGAGTTTTACCCATTTGCTTTTGCCATTATACAATCTGAAAACAAAGATAATTGGTTTTGGTTTCTGGAGAATCTTCAAAAACTATTGTCGATGGTCGATGATCGTCCGATTGTTTTCCTTAGTGATCGTGGAGAAGGACTCTTGCAGGGCATTCCAAAATATTTTCCTAATTCACATCACAGCTATTGCTTTTATCACATCAAATGCAATCTCCCCATTGGATCAGGTGATGCGAATTCGAAGCCCGTTCTTGATTTGTTTTACAAAGCTGCGTACTCTTACACACCAGCAAACTTTGAAGAAGCTTTGAAGTCAATGCATGCAATTGGAGCTGGGCATGTTGCTAACTATATCAGGACTATTCCAAAGGAGAAATGGGCAAATGCGTTTTCCATGTATGCGAGATATGGTGCTCACTCTTCAACTCTTGCTTGAGTCCTTCAACAAGCTGGGTTCTTCCTTTTAAAAAGTTGCCTGCATTTGTTCTTCTCGATGCGATACGGTGAGTTTTATGTTTAGTTTTCTATTTATGCAACTATGTCTACATTGTTTTGCATACATGTGTTTGCTTTGATATGTAGATACATGTATCCAACTGTGTGTACATTGTTGTACACATTGATTTCCTTGATGTGTACATTGTTGTACACATGTTTTATCTGTATTCCTTTTTGTTGTACACATGTTTTTGATTTTATGGTTTGTGTTTTTTCATGTCAGGTTTGAAGGTTATGGACAAAATGTCTCAGAGAAGGATACTAGGTCCTGGAAACATTCAACACTAGGCTCACTCCTGAATATGAGGCTTTACTAAAGGAAAACATCGACATTGGTCGTACTTGGACCGTTGTTCATTCCATGGAAAGATTGTATGAAGTCGGTCTCCCAGGACTCATTAGCCAGATAGATCTATTGCAGAAAACTTGTACATGTCACAGGTGGCGAGTTAATGGTTTTCCTTGTGCACATGCTTGTGCTGCAATTCAAGCTACTAGAGAAGACATATATGATTTTGTTGAGCCATACTTCACCACCGAGTGGTATAACAGGACATACCAGGAGATCATCTTGCCAATCCCCAATTATGACAAGCCGCAGACTTATGATCCTAGTGATAGGGTTATTATTCATATTCATGTTCCTCCACCAGGTAGGCGAAGAACACAACGAATCAGACATCCTTATGAGAAGCAAAAGAGGAAAATGATGTGCACAAAGTGCTTCACACTTGGTCACCACAACGAGCTACTGCCCCATGATTTGATGACTTTTTCTATGTTTCATTTTTTCAAAAGATTCTATGTGTTTGGTCTTTACTTTTGGTAATGTCTTTTCGATTTTCTTTGGCGTGGATAATAAGTGCCGGGACATGTGTACCATTCTGTACACCTTCCCGTGAACTTCGAGTTTTATTTCTGTCTTTTTACATGTGTACCACTATGTACACCTTGGTGTACAATGGATGCTACTAGTCTATTTTGTTTAGTAATTACTTATTACTTTTGTTATGTTCAATTTTTCAGATTCGCATGATATAAATTTTTAGTAATATACTTATGTCTTTCATTTTTATACTTTTGATAAAGTATGAAAATCTTTCCAACATGTGTACCTTTATGTACACCTTATGAACAGTTCTGCTATGTCGCATACACATGTACAATCAAGTAGACCTTGATTTCAAAACCCGAAATATACATTTCAAATGGTAGTGACAAGTCATAAATTTGTAATATCAATAACATCAATATTGAAAACTAATAAGATTTCAAACCAACAAATTTCCAACTAATAAAAATATTAATTCAAGGTCTTGAATAGTCATAAACAAAGAAAATCTGAAAAGGACACTTGATTTTGTTGTCTGCAAAGATAGAAAATGTTTAGAAGCAAGCAATTCACAAATTGATCTTGGATAATGAATTAGGAAAATAAACTCTTCTTCCTCCTCAATGGATTCTTTTCCATACTCGGGCGCCACTTTGCTTGTGCGCTTCATCAGTTGCTACATCCCACACCTGTTCATAGTATCCGACTTTTTTCAGCATCTTTGCCACCAATGTCGCTCTCATATCCTGACAGATTTTTTCGGCCCTCTGCTGATCTCTTTCCATACTCTTTCTCTTCTTCATACCTCGTTTTATAAAGTAGCAAGTATACAGCAAGCAATCTGGATTGGTACCTTGAGAAGGACACTGCATGATGTTTATCTCATGCGGTTCTATAGGCGCATCACCCTTTAGCACTCTCTTTTTGTTGAGTTCTAACTCACCACATTTGCAGTTGTTGTGCATCATTTTTGTAGTGCTCATTTGAGTGCAGCGAGTTGTACCACTTCCACTCCTCAGCTATGAAATCAAACTTCAAAAGCGACCAGTGAAGCCCCACTGCATTTTGTATTGTAAAGTGATTGAGGGGGATTAGAAGAACTTCAAATCGTCGAGGCATGTACCGTATGAAATCTACCACAAGCCTTTGTGTCTCACTTGATGTTGTTGTTCTTCACATAGTACGCAATCAATAATTTGTTGGAAAATAAGGTACACCTAAATCATACCTATATAAAATCTATCAATCAAACATTCATGCAAACACTTAATATAGCATTCGTCAATCATATGGCATCTTTGTGTATATCTATGTCCACTCCTAAAAATAAATCTACAAAGGCATCTTACCGGTGTATATATCTATGTCAATCATGTGTACTAGTATGTACACATCATTAAATTATCTATATATGACATTTTTTATTTGTTTTTTGAGAAACTTACACATGCGGTGGGACTCATAATTTTGCATCTCATGTACTTACGGTCATCAGGATGACGGATTCTGTCTCTGACCATTGCATTGCAACGTCGATGGATGTAAAACTGCAGTACCGCTTGATCCAAATACTTGTTGAACATCAGTTCACAAAGTACTTTCCCCACAATCATAACATCTTCCTTGACTGTTGGATCTTGGAGCCTTGTTAGTTCCCAAGCTACAGAGCTGCATAATCATAAAGGAAATGTTAACATGGTGTACATAGTGGTGCACATAAGCTTTTTTCAATAAGATTCAATCATCATTCATATAGTACGAGGTATTGTTTTGTGAACTTACGTCGGGCTTGCATAATCGAACAATTTACATACCCCTTTTCTTGTCCTCGGTCTTGTGTCCATGGCATGGTAAAGTGGTGATTGACGGATATCTGGCGTGGTCGATAAGGATGATACTCATTGTCCTTTCTCTTTTCGGAGCGGGATAGAGTGTTTGTTCTTCGTCCTCAAGTTGGATCCTCTTTCCCTTTTCAACTCTTTTGACATCCATTTTCGGCCTAACTTGTCTGTTTTGCCCTCGGCGAAAATCAGCGTCAAGTTTTTTCTTTGCAACTCTCTTTGGTGGTGTCTTGGACACCACTGCCAGTAGCTCTTGTCTTCAACATTTTCGCTTCCTTCATCCCCAGCTCTTGTCTTTGCTGGTGGTGTCTTCTGCTCTTCTTGACTGCTAAAAAATTCATCTCCATGTTGTTGGATGAATTGCACTGCTTCAGCAACAATCAATTCTCTTATGTCTTCTTTGGATAATGATCTCTGGGACGACTCTTCTTTAGGATCTTCTTGGCTCAACAATTGAAAGCTTGGACATTCATTGATCACGGTTGCCATCTTTTCCTTCACGTCGGTATTTGCCATTACAGAACAACCTTTTTCAAGCTTTATGAAGACACTTTCGGACAAGTTGTCTAGAAGTTCCTCAATTGTTGAATAAGGATCATCCAGTTGATCTTCTCCTTGAGTGAGTAAAAGCACATCTCCTTCAACCGGGCAACATGCCTTTAGGGTCCAGTGAGCTAAGGCTTGACTACGATGATTGAAGCCTCATCAATTTCGGATGTTTGAGTTGCAACCTGGTCTTCTTTATATGCGAGATGTCTCTGGCGGAGATGTCTTTGAAAAAATGAAATTTTTGTTAGGTTCTACAAAAGTGTACATCTTTGTACACACACATATACGAAATAAATCATTAAGGTGTACGACTTGGTACACATATAAAAATGAAAACAAAAATGAAATTACTAAGGTGTACGGCTTGGTACAGAAGAAATCACTAAGGTGTACAGACTTGGTACACATAAAAAAATGAAATTTTTGTTAGGTTCTACAAAAGTGTACATCTTTGTACACACACATATCTGAAGAAATCACTAAGGTGTACAGACTTGGTACACATATAAAAATGAAAACAATCGCGAGCCTAACAAAAAAATATTTTTTATACCTCGGTTTGTTAGCGTTTCGGACTCAACTTCAAGCCTTGTTCCATCCTCTTCTTCATTTGACTTTGACAGAGGCCTCGCTGAAAAATATAATTTTGATTGAATTTCATCGGTGGTGTACAAGTATGTACATCATACAACATACATGATACAAGTATGTTGATACCATACCTCGCTTGTTAGCGCTTTCGGACTCAACTCCTTTTTCATATTCACTTCCATCATCCATATCTTTTGCTTCATTACCATTATTGGTCTTTGATGAAGGGAGCTAAAAGATGCAAGTTTAGAGAAAAGGTATGAGTTATAGCATACTTTTGTGTACAACTATCTACACACATAAAAACAAATGACGCCACATTTAGTAAGAGTGATTTTATACCTTCGCTTTTGACTGGCACCCTCGTCATCACCACCATGCATATCACCACCTTTGCCACCTTGGTCATCATGATCATGCATATCACCACCTTCGCCAAAGACCACCACGCATATCACCACCTTTGCCACCTTGGTCATCATGATCATGCATATCACCACCTTCGCCACACCACCACCGCATATCACCACCTTTGCCACCATCATTGTCATCGTCATCGTCATCACTATTATCACCTTTGCCACCATCATCGTCCTCCTTCTTCTCATTTCCTGTTTCTCCTCAACCTCTTCCTCCTCCTCATCATCCTCTTCCTAAACCTCCAACTCCTCCTCCTCATCATCCTCTTCCTCACTTTGTAACTTTTTGTTCAATGAAATGATTTCTTGCAAGGTCTCAGCAATTAAATCAACGACATCCCGATCTTTTCCACGATCTTGATTAGGTGAATAAAGTATCTTGGCTTTTTCTTCAATGAAGCTAACAAGCTTTTGATGTTTAAGCCGCATCTCGAAAGCTCTTCCAATGCTTCATCTCTTTGTCAGTTTCGCATGTACAGCTTTTCTTTCAAATACATCTCTCGCTTTTTCTCCCTGCTCTTTTCCCGTACTCTTCCGTAATCTGTTGCTGTTCATTACTCCAAGCTTTTACCCATCCGGGTTGCATCTGAAAACATGCCAAAGTGTCAATATGTATAACAGGTGTACATCTTTTTACACTTGTGTTACAGGTGTATATTGTTGTGCACATGACAACATTTTCTCACTATTTTCAAGGTGTATATTGTTGTACACATATAGGAAGAAATCAATTCTTCTTAATATAAAGGAGGATGTTAAGGCTGACGTGTCGCAACCAAATTCAATTTCAAAGTTTCTGAAAATATTGGGTGCCACATGGAAAATCAGTTGTTATTTGTAAAGATACGTTTGTTGGTTAAACGTTGTTACCTATGAGAAGATGCGTCTTTTCAAACCAAAGGTCCCAAGCTAGGTTTTGCAATTAAATTGAAAAAATTAAAGAAAAAAAGATCGAAAAGGTATTGATAGTTCCATTTTACGCCTGTCAGAGGAAGTTAATCTTAGATAAGTTTCTTCAAGTTTGGCTAATTACGGGTGATTTACGGAATCGGGAAGAACAACACGAAAAAGATGCATTTAAGTGAAGTGAATTAAGGAACCGAAAGTTTGCGATGCACTATCTACGATGTCAAAAAATCGGGGTTTTGAAAATCCAAGTGTAACAATAACACGATTGCACTCGATACATGGTTAAGCATTCGGTTAAAGATTTGAAGGTAGTCCAACAATGCTCAAAAGAAAATTACTCTCAAGACTCACCGGGTATAGAGATTTTTCGCTCCTTCATTACACGAGTATCCGAATTTTTGTTGGAATTAGTTCAATTGGGTAGGAAATTAGTGGTCACTCTTTGAGAAGCACACAAAATTGTTTCGTCAAATTCTTAATTATCAATCCATGGTTCATCAACAATTGTCTTCATTATTTGGTTTCTGTTTTTAGTTTCTTATACGGAGAAACCAGAAAGAAATGTGGGAATATATGTTCAATAACAGATTAACATGAGATGATGTCAATGAAGGAGGGCCTTTTGAATTACATGAAGCATGTATAAATGTGGAAATGGTTCCAGACTTTGTACGTTTTTTTTTTTTTTTTTTTTTTTTTTTTGCATCGCGGGGTTAGTGTCCTTTCTTTCCACCGAATTTACTAAAATCTTAGAACTTCTTCTGCTTTGTATTGTTAAAATAATCGTTTTTATGATTGATTTTCATCGAGCGAGAACCGACCAATGGATTGGATTTCATCATGCGGATACAACTTTTAATTGCGGAAATACTTTATTTCTCAATGAAAATCGTCTCACGGATGTTGTGATTATTTGTAACATTAATCCAAGTTTTGGATCATTAAACCATTTTAGATTGAGTAAACGAGAGTTTTTGGTTTTCTCTGATTCGATGGAGCACGAGTTGTTGCTCTCATCCGTGGTTAAATAAACCATTTAATGGCATTTTATTGCATCTTCATTAACGAATCACTACAATGGGTTTACGCAAAACTTCAGAGATTAAAAAACTTCAGAGAATACTTTGTTATTTAAATATATGTCTACCAAAGATTTGTGACTACTCCGTTTGATCAAGATCAAAATGGTATATAAATTTCAGTTTCGATTAATATACTTTCTAACATTTTATGTTTACGGATGTTTCAGTTTGCTTATCAATGAGTTTTCTATAATGTCTTTGGTTACTCACCATTTGGATCATTGACTTTTTGTGTTTGTTAACCTTTCCGAGAAACCCAAGTTATTTCTATCTTGATCGATCTATCTATCTATTCTTTTTTTTTTTTAGTGCAACGATCAAAAGTTGGAAGCATTTTCGAACTTAATGAAAATCACATGGTGGGTTTCGGACGTGAGTCTCAAGAATGGGCAAAGTAAAACTTTATTTGAATGCACGCTAAGAATGTAAACGGAGACAAAAATGATGACTGATTTGAGTATGTTCGAATGTGTAATGAACTAAGAACGGCAACTCTTGAAGCTTCTTTCCCCTTCTTTCCCTTTCTTGGTGGTAGAAGCTATTGGTCGTCCATTTTCCAAGTATTGGACTTTCAATTTATCTTCTCTTTACGAAGCATTAAGGGTACAACAATATGTGATTAAGGTAACTATCATTTCCCCATGTATATATGCATATATGTTCATGCTTTTTAGATAGCTTTTATCTTGGCGGTTAAAGTGATTGTTGATTTCACCTAATTCCTTCCAACAAAGAAAGTATACTCAATGCTGATAGTAGTTTTCGCAATCTTCTTTATGGTTGTTGGCGGGTTGTGCTTTAAGCTATAAAGCTGACATGCACGCCAGGTTTAACACTTTTCCGTATTAGAAAGGCAAGAGAGAAACAATCCGTAGCAATCTAAGAACAACATTAAGAAATGATTTGCAAGTCGAGCCAACAATCTATTATAATTTGGCATCAATGTACATTAAGAAAGATTTCAGGAGCAACGTATAATTTTCATCCTCTTTTAGCAATTGGCATTAATCATATCTTCTTTTGGTTAAAAAAATTAACTTTTTTTCCCATTCCGTTAATGAACTAGCCCACGTCCATTTGGACGGGTTTACAGCACTTGTCACTATCATAAAGAAAGTTATGAAGTTACCTTTTTCATGGCTTCATTAATATCTTTCTCTATTGTATTACTGATGTCACTTATTACCCACCTTAGAAATCTAGGGAAACCTTGTTCGTTGTTTGGTGTCATGCTGTTGTTATGTTCAGCAAACCAATACTGCATTGACAAAAAGTTAAAGAGTTAGAAATCTTAGGACCCAACAAATACAGTGAACAAAAGCATGTAAATTGGTACAACTTAATACTTGTGTAAAACAATGTACACATACTATCTGTAACAGTGTACTCACCAACAGGTACACCGTACAACCATTAACTTTAAGTGGATCACCAACATTTTTCCTTATGCTATCCATTAAATATTTATGTATATGCACTGGCTAGTTGGTTTTCTTCATTCTTTCAAATGATTCAAAGTAGGGAGCAAATTTGCTCTTCGTAATCCCGCTTCCATTTGCTTTGTGGTAAAAAAAGATTGATGCACGGATACATCGCAAAACAACACTACCAAGTCCTCAAAGATTTCTCTCAATCTCCTTATCCAACTTTGATTTTAGCTTCATTATACGCAAGATTTCACTCTCCACATCAAGTTTCCCCAACATAGATTTCGCCTTCAGATTTATTCGGTTTATTAGTGGACCGTATGTTTGCTCGCTCTAGTTTTGGCACATTCTCCTTCATCGTGTTCCGATCCCACCATTTCTAATTCAAAAATGAAGAACAAATCTTCCGGCATAGTCTCTACTTCCACAAAGTTTTTCTCCTCAAGCGGTATTGAACATAAAGACATTTCTTTCTGAATGATCATGGCGGAAAGTTTGCACAATCTTCAAGATTGATTCTGGACTCTTGAACCAAACATCATCTCTCTTCTTCTCCTTTTTCTTTTCTGAGTTTTCCTCCTCCTCCTTTTCAGCTTTCTTGTTAATAAAGGCATCTACTACAGGCCGAAAAGGGCTCTCTTTTTGCTTCTCTAACTGAAATTTTGTGAACCAGACTTTGTCACGATTCTTTTTACGTACTTCTCCATCCTTTTCAAAGTGCTTGTTCACAAACTCACCGATTGCATTAAAACACACTCTATATGGTTTGTTTGTATCTACGAAAATTGACGAATGAGAATAAGAAACGAGAAGCATAGCACATGATACTCATACAAAAATGCTGGTGTACAAACAAGTACACTGTTACAGATAGTGAGAAAAAAACAGACAGAGCATACGCAAAATGCTGGTGTACAAACCAGTACACTGGTACAGATATGAGCATACAACATGTTGGTGTACCATTATTTACACACAGTTAAGAAATATCATAAAAATTGCTACAAAACAGGCAGGATCGGACACGAAAACACGCAACAACATGCTTTGGTACCAGTGTTTACACACGACAACAATTCTCACAAAAATTGATACAAAACATACATACTTCCTGATACTCATACAAAAATTCTGGTGTACAAAACAGTACACTGGTACATAAATATAACAAGAGCAACAATAATTCCCATACAACAGGCCATATATCACTATAACACCATGATGGTGTAAAAACCTGTACACTCCTACAGAAAAATCTTTAAAACAATCACAACATGCCTTGAATCACCGTAATACAATGCTTGTAGCGGTTTGTACACACAATCGAAATAAACAACTCCATAACACATATAACATGCCATTAACCATAAAACCACTCACAAACTCACATAACATGACATGTTTGGTTTACAAATCTATACACACCAGCAACAAATCACACAAAAATTGCTCAAAAACAGACATTAATGGATTGTGAATCACTGCAACACCATGCTGGTGTACTAGTATGTACACACCATCAACAAATAACACAAAAATTGCTCAAAAACTGACATTAATGGATTGTGAATCACTGCAACACCATGCTGGTGTACAGATCTGTACACACCAGAAACAAATAACACAAAAATTGCTCAAAAAACTCGACATTAATGGACTTGAATTGTTACCTCTTTTTCTTTGAACAGATGTTGAAGGCTTTGAAGACTTTGATTTGTTCTTAGCTGGTGATGTTTTTGAAGTTTCTGGTACTGAAATTGATGTTGAAGGCTTTGTAGTCTTTAATTTCTTCTTAACTGGTGATGTAGGCTTTGTAGTTTTTGAAGTTTTTGGTACTGAAATTGATGTTGAATCTCCTAATCCTCTCTTAGATCTAGTCTTTGGTCCTGTTGATTTTCGAATTTTTTCTGCTGCAACTGATGGAGTTGGGGATGAATCTTTTGATGCTGACTTTGATCTCGTCGTTGGTGATGTTGATTTACGATTTTGTTCTACTGCAACTGATTGATTTTCTTCTTCGGATGATGTTCCATCCTCAACTGTTGGTGCATTCTTCTTTGAAACTACCTTATTTCCTTTCACCATGATTTTACTGATACTTCAAACATCTATGTGTTTTAGGGTTTTAGTCTGTAAATTTTCTAGGGTGTCTGCAAAAGTTTTTCTGAATTTTTTTTTTGATTTTTTTCTTCTGAAGTTTCTGATAAAGCAAAATGGTGCAGTTAGTGAATTTGTCCGTTACGCACGCGAGTTTTAATAAGTTTTTAATTTAAGGATAACGTGTCGCAACCACGTTCATTGTGTCGATTCACAAAACTGATTCAATTCATTGCACGTGTGCTTTATTATAAGCGTGCGAAGGGTAGCAGCGTCTTTATACAATTTGTGGATTAAAGTGTACCTAGTCAACTAGGTCTGGACTAAAGCGTATTATTATGTGCGGTTTTGGACTGAACCGTTTTTTTCCCTAGTGATTTTCCAAGGTTTCAAAAATACAGGCTAGTAACTTTGTGTAGGCCGTAACTTAAAAGCCTGCCCCATGAGCTAAATTTCCCTAGTAAACCCGAAAATCTACTTGCCTAGTGATAACTAGGATTTCGTACAGGTTGGTGGAGGTCATGTTAGACCAGTATTTTGTAAACAACATAAACGAAAGAATTTGCTTCATAATCTAGTCGTCGGAACTATGAGAATGAGACCAGTATTGGATGGAAAAGTAACAACCTTTACTGAATTTTTTCTTCCATAAATTAAACTGCTATATACGTCTCGTAGGAATCTAATTCGTTCTGCTCACTTCATCAGTTTTCTCTAGGTAAAACTAACTTTGTGTGGAATTAGTTGCATTTCGTAATCTATTTACAGTGTTAAGAATTGCATCACCTTGACTCCTTGAGTAAGTGACTACTCTGGCCCAACATTTGTAAGCAAACTTGTATGTGACTGTCACTATTTTCCTAATCAGTTTTCTAGGTAATAAAAACATTGAAATAAAACATTTTTCGTATCTGGTATATCAAGATTAATTACATCATTAATTAGTTTATTGGTAAATTTGGATCACACACACACAGGAAAAGTCATAGTTTTGTTTATACGGCGCTCTTACAAATTACAGTTTCCTAAAAATAAATACAACATCTTTCTCTTCTCATCTCATTTCTTTTGAGAATCGATGAAAAGAAGCTTTTGACCTTTATTTCCGAACTTTCAATTTGTCCTTTATGTTATATCATCTGGAATATGTAGACTTTCCAGTCAGACCGAATTTAGATTCGTTTGGAAATGAAAAGAAAGATCCATAAGTTTTATGAAGCAGCCACAAATAAAGAGAACTGTACTCAGCATCTAGCAGATCCAGCTGAAGGATATCGAAAAAAATTTAAGTTTAAGTTTTGAGAGGAGAAATCATTATACTAACAGCTAGTTGGTGGTGCTGCTATTGAACTGCAGCCACTTGTTTTTTCCATGATATTTTTTGCCGTCCGTCAATTAGAAGAATTACAGATCTATCAAAGAGATGAGATAATTTGCTTTAGGGTTTCTTTGTTTCCTTACTAGTACCACTATTTATAAGGGGTCTGCACGTTTTGTTTACACTGGTTGATTTCATCTAACGGCTGCAGCTTATAGGTTCGTGTTTTTAACCGATGAATTTGCATGGTGGCTTGCACACTTTGGGTCAATGTGGTTTCAGATGAGTAGAGTTTCCAACGGGTTGGTGAGGGGCTGAGTATCGAAAATTTACTCGGTGGCCCAAAACCGTACCTGTAGGCTGTAGTTGTTCTAAAACATGATTCAATATCCATGTGTTAAACTGAAATAGTTTATCATAGCAATCCAAAACGCCCAATACCTCAATTTGCCACAAAGTTTGATACTTTTTCTGCATAATCCAACATATATATGTCCGATGACCCAAATTCCTACTCTCGGCTGAGGCCTTTAGCCATTGTGACAAAAAATCTGCCAAGTTAAGCACATGTTTGTGGCATCACCTTCTACTGTTGGTAACCTAAAAGCCTGGGACCACGTGCCACTGCGACCACAATCTAAAATTTGCTCAGCAATCAACTCACCTGGTTGCTCTGGATTATCAAGTGCACCAAAATCTATCTCCTGAGTCCTGACCCAAAATCAATATGTATTAAACTGAAATTTAATTGTCACCGTAGTCCAAAATGCCCAATAACCCATTCCTGATACAAATTTTGCTTAATGACTCAATATATGTCTCATGAGCCGATTTTTGTACAATGACCTTAAAGTTTGATCACCGTGCCTAAAAAATCCTAAGTGACCTAAAGTTTGTCAAATGGCCGAATTTTTTTTTTTTTTTTTTTTTTTTTTATCGGTCAATAGGATAATATTCATTGAAAATGAGGTACTTAAAGGGTACCTCAACCTAATAAATACAACCTCCACAAAAAAAAGAGACCGAAATTGGAATCGACCACCCAAAAAAAAAAGACAACGAACAAAGAGCCAAGTAAGATTAAGGAAAAACAAACATGCACTAAACGTCTCACATCCATCTCAAGGTGGCTGATGGAAATACCAATCCCATAAAGCTATTACCATGTTAGCCGTCAAACCCAACATTCTAATGTTTGACTCCACCCAGCATTTCTAGTGGCCCAAGAATGTGAAACAAGGTTTAGCATTTCGCTTCGTGTCTCATATATAATGTTCCTCATGACTGAAAATTGATTCTCAGTGTAAACCAAAGTTTGCTCATCAACTCCAAATTTTGTCAAGTGACCTAATTTTATCTTAAGAGGATAGCCTTGATATCCGATTCCGCAACTACAGAGAAATAATCTTTCGTTTCTTGGAGCATCTTCATTGGTGGAGCTCTAGCTGCCAATTAGACCGGCATGAAAACACATAGAGATATCCAGGGACTGTGTCATGGAAATACACAAACTGTTGGACACTATCTGTTGAGCAGAGAATATCCGATCATAGAAGTAAAAAATCGAAGCAATCGCTATTAGATGCTCAGGTACTATAAATGTGAATTCTTTCACCAACGACGTAATCAAAATAACTAGTTGCATTGTGTAATCTATTATCACCAATTCTTTGATTCTTCTTCCACCAAGGATATCATGTAAAGTTCCATTTACAGCGGTAGGAATGTTTGTGGCATCACCTTGAGTAATGACTAGTCTTGTAAACTGCAGTTGAGGAATGTCTGTGTACTGGTAAATTTATCACAAAATTGGTTAAAAAGACCAAAATCAACAAATCCTGGTTGAAAAAGACATCTAGATTTTGATATTATTTAAATGGACAAAAATACAAAAATAGCCAGGATGCAAAAAGTTTCATCCTACCAATTTTCAATTACTTTTTCTTTTTTTAATTTACATCAGAATGCATCCAGTTTCATCCTTGCTGTTTTTTTAAGTTTAAGTCAGGATGTATCCAGTTTAATCCTTACTATTTTTTTTTGTCCATTTCACCCATACTAATTTTTACTCGTCCATTTGAACCAGGTTTTAAAAATATTTGGACAACTGATTTATTGACAACATTTTTCTCACCCAGTATGCAACTTGTATCATTTTCCGCATCAACCTAGTCAGTTTCTGCAGGTAATAAAAACATTGAAATATAACATTTTTCGGTATGCTCCTGTGAATCTCTGATACATGCAGATTACAACATAAATGGGTCTTTTCATGAAATAAAAGAAGAAGAAAAATAAAACAAATTACAGTCTCTCGTATGTCCAGATTAATAATCACTATGAATAGTCATAATGTTGTTTATATACGGTGCTCTTACAAATTACGGATTAATCAATATGAAAAGTTCGTCTCTTCCCACCTTTTGATTTCTCATTGAGAATCAGATCCGGCGAGATTTGGTTGGAACGAGAAGGATTGATGGTTGAACTGAAATGTGGTGGTTCCAGCATTTACAAAAAAAAAAAGGCCTTCTTCAGCATCGAATATGAATGAGGTGACAGATTTAGCATATCAATTTTTTTGAATTTGAAAGTTAGAAAATCAAAGAAATCCACGTTTTGAGAGGAGATATCATTATGCTAATAGTTTGTTCGTGGTGTTGCTATTGAACCGCCACTTGATGCTGCCATGATCCTGTTTCGCTGTTGCCGCCGTCGATGAGAAGAATCACAAATCTATCAGATGAAGGAAACTGCTGTTGTTTGCGTTAGGGTTTCTTCGTTTCCTTACTACCACTACTTATATAAGGGTCAGACACCTGCCCGCTTGGTTTAGAGTGGTTGATTTCCTATGATCTAACGGCTGCAGCTTAACGTTTGACTGACACTGTTTCAACCTAATTGATCGATTTGCAAGGACCGCCTTGCACACTTTGGGCCAATGTGGTTACTGATACATACAGGTTTTCATCTATAGCCTATGCATGATCTACTTCATTAAGCTCACTTATGTATGATCTGCTCCCTAGGTCCATAATCCATATCTTATTGTGGCTCAGGATCTAAAATTTGCTCACTCTAGAAAGCTTACCTAGTTGCTCTGAAAATTATCTTGTGATCCAAAATCAATCTGTCATTGGGAATAAATATTTTTGCATTATGACTCGTAACTTCTACAATTACCTGAAGTTAAGTTTGATTATCGAGACAAAGAAATTGTTAAGTTATGAAGAGACATTCACATGACCGAATATTTTTAGGGGAATTTTCATGAATAAAAAGAACAAAGAAAAAAAACATTTTTAGGTATGCTCTTGTAAGACCAATTTTACCAATAATCAATTTGGTTATTGGTAAAATTGGTTGACACACAGAGAGAAAAAGTCTATAATTTTGCTCTTAAAAATTACAGTTTCCAATTAATTTGGATTTCCACTGCTACAGTTTGAATTGAAATGTGCTCGTCATTCTATTTGATGAGAAGAAGCTTTTGACCTTTATTGTCTCATTTGTGTCTTCGAATCAGATTATAGAAGAAATAAAAAAGAAATATATATATGATTACCGAGTTACATGAAACAGAAATCAGAACTGAACTCAAGACCAGCATCTAAAAAGGTGGGAGAAACCTGAAATCCAGACATTATGAACCAAGAAATTTACATTTTGAGAGGAGAAATCATCTATCACAGATGAGGGTTGTTGTTTGCTTTCGATCCAAGTTGATATGCACAAGCCTCTCTCTCTCTCTGTTCTCATGTGGTGCATGGTTGTGTGAAAACATTTTGCCAAGTTCAGTCTTGTTCTACTCGTGTTTCTCATCAATATCAGATTCCTAATCTAAGTCGACCATTTCTAAACATGTGGTGGTTATGTAAAAACATTTTCTTAAGTTCAGTCTTGTTGTACTCAGTTTTTCATCAAAATTTGGTTCCTAATCAAGGTCAACCATTTCTAAGCAATTTGTCAGGTCTACACCAAATCAATGTTTTTAAAATTTACTAACACAGCAATATCACCCATTATGGAACCACATTTTTAGGTATGCTCTTGAAAGACTCTATTACATCCAGATTACATCATGAATTAGGGAACTTTCAAGAAAAAAATAAGAAGAAAAAAAATTTTGGTTGCTCTTACAAATTACAGTTCCTATTAACTTGGCTTACCACTACACTACTTATTGGGGCTTTTTAATAAAGTGGCCATAATTTTGTAATGTATTTCAGAAAATGACCGTTTTTTTGACCGTTTTTTTGAATGTTTATATAAAGTGGCCGAAATAGACTTTTTTCCGTCCCGTTTTTTTCAAAAAACGGGTAATGACAGTTTACTGTACAGGTGTCTGTTATCCTACATAGAAAAAGACTTAAAGCCCCTAACTAAACTTTGACTTTACATTTTTGTCCTTAGTTCATCACACGTTCTTCTATCGGCCAACAGCAAACAACAACTCATTTTTTGATCGAAACTCTTCCAATCCAACTACAAGTTACAACTGCTTCTATCAGTTCACGGCAGAAACCTCCATCTCTCTGCTAATGAACAAACAAAACACAAGCGTTCTTTCTTCTTCTTGTTTTCATAAAATACACTTTGAGTAACAATGAATCAATTTTGGTCACGTTAAAAAATTGGCTGATGAAACACATCAAAAACCACATTCTACATGATCAAATTAATAAATACCGGCAACAAATCATCCCACCATTACTGAAATACGAAAAAAAGAAATAGAAAATTTACCCCCTTTTTCTCTGCTTCGGACTTATCATCGAACACTTGGTGTGCATTTTTGTGTTGGTCTGAAATGTGTGTTTCCTTGTTGTATTGAGCATTTTATATCTCCTTCCCTACAAATTTCGATTCGACCATAAACTCTAACATTCAACAAAGTTATTTGTCACATTGTTGAAACAACGGCAACAACACCCTATTCCTAACTCTACAAAAGAATCTCCATCTAGCTTGCTTAAGGATCTAATTTGCTGCATACCCATTCTTCTTAATCAAACTATGACTCGAAATCACTTTAAATCCTCCTCAAAAAGTCTTTTTAGTTATTGGCAAAAACATCACCGTTGTGGAATGATTTTTAAGTCGAGATATATGTTAAAAAATCTTGATAAAATCGCACCAAAATCTTATCAAAGTCCAACATAGTCTTCATGTTCATTAACCACAAAATTGGTAAGAAACGACGAATTCATCCATTTACGGGTAAGATTCCTTGAGATATTCTACGAAACCTTAAAAAAAAAAAACCCTATTTCTGCATATTGTATGCGTACTAGGATCCGGGATCGAAACACTGACGCGAGTTGACTATTATAAGTCAGGACACTTGGTAAGAAACGAAGAAACCATCCATTTACGGGTAAGATTCCTTGAGATATTCTACGAAACCTTAAACAAACTTTATTTATGCATATTCTATGCATACCATGCTCAGAGATCGAAACACAGGCCGTGAGTTAACTACTCTAAGTCGGAAACTTGATAAGAACAGCGAATCCATCCATTTACGGTAAGATTTCTTGAGATATTCTACGATTTACGCATATTGTATGCGTACCCGGGATCCAAGATCGAAAAGCGGCCGTGAGTTGACTACTCTAAGTCAGAAACTTTGTAAGAATGAAGAAACCATCCATTTACATGTAAGATTATTTCGAAATATTATACGAAACCTTATACAAACCTTATTTATATTGCATGCATACAGAGGCTCGAGAGATCGAAACACGGACGCGAGTTGACTACTACGAGTCACAAACTTGGTAAAACGATGAATCCATCCATTTACCCGTAAGATTCCTTCGATATATTCTACGAAACCTTAAACAAACCTTATTTATGCATATTCTACGCATACCATGCTCCGAGATCGAAACACAGCCGCGAGTTGACTACTCTAAGTCGAAACTTGATAAAAGCAGACAAGAATCCATCCATTTACGGTAAGATTCCTTGAGATATTCTCTGAAAACTTAAACAAACCCTATTTATGCATATATATATGCATACCAGGCTCGAGATCGAAACACGGCCGCGAGTTGACTACTCTAAGTCAGAAACTTGGTAAGAACGAAGAAACCATCCATTTACAGGTAAGATTATTTCGAAATATTCTACGAAACCTTAAACAAACCCTATTTATGCATATATATATATATACCAGGCTCCGAGATCGAAACCCGACCGCGAGTTGACTACTACGAGTCACAAACTTGGTAAAAACGATGAATCCATCCATTTACTGGTAAAATTCCTTCGGTATATTCTACGAAACCTTAAACAAACCTTATTTATGCATATTCTATGCATACCATGCTCCGAGATCGAAACATGGTCGCGAGTTGACTACTCTAAGTCGAAACTTGATAAGAACAGCGAATCCATCCATTTACGGGTAAGATTTCTTGAGATATTCTACTGAAACCTTAAACAAACCCTATTTATGCATATATATATGCATACCAGGCCCGAGATCGAAACACGCTTGAGTTGACTACTCTAAGTCATAAACTTGATACGAACGATGAATCCATCCATTTACGAGGTAAGATTCCTTCGAGATATTCTACGAAACCTTAAACAAACCTTATTTATGCATATATATATGCATACCGGACTCCGAGATCGAAACCAGCCGTGAGTTGACTACTCTAAGTTAGAAACTTGGTAAGAACGACAATTCATCCATTTTACGGTAAGATTCTTTCGAGATATTATCGAAACCTTAAAAAAATCTTATTTACGCATTTTGTATGCGTACTAGGATCCGAGATCGAAACACTGGCCGCGAGTTGACTACTCTAATTCGGAAATTCGGTAAGAAACGCGTATGCATCCATTTACGAGTAAGATTTCTTCTAGATATTCTACGAAACCTTAAACAAACTATATTTACGCAAAATGTACGCATACCAAGCTCTTAAATCGAAACACAGCCCACGAGTTGACTACTATAAGTCAAAAACTTGGTAAGAAACCATCCATTTACGGGTAAGATTCCTTCGAAATATTCTACGAAACCTTAAACAAACCTTATTTTTGTATATTGTAAGCATCTTAGGGCTCCAAGATCGAAACCTGGCCGCGTGGTTGACTACTCTAAGTCAAAAACTTGGTAAAAATGGACGAATCCATCCATTTACGGGTAAGATTCCTTCGGTATATTCTACGAAACCTTAAACAAACCTTATTTCTGCATATTCTATGTATACAATGATCCAAGATCGAAACACCGGCCGCGAGTTGACTACTCTAAGTCGAAACTTGGTAAGAACGAATAAACCATCCATTTACGGGTAAGATTCCTTGAAATATTCTACGAAACCTTAACCAAACCTTATTTACATATATTGTATGCATATGAGGCTCGAGATATCGAAACTGTCACGAGGGTTGACCACTCTAAGTCAAAAAATTGGAAAAAATGACGAATCCATCCATTATCGGGTAAGATTTCTTCTAGATATTCTACGAAACCTTAAACAAACCCTATTTCTCGCATAAATGTATGCATACCGGGCTCTTAAATCGAAACACGGCCGCGAGTTGACTACTCTAAGTCGAAACTTGGTAAGAACGAAGAAACCATCCATTTACGGGTAATATTCTTTCAAATATTCTACGAAACCTTAAACAAACCTTATTTACGTATATTGTATGCATCTGGGCTCCAAGATCGAAACACAGCCGCGAGTTGACTACTTTTAAAGTCGAAAACTTGGTAAGAACAGCAGAATCCATCCATTTACGGGTAAGATTTCTTGAGATATTCTCGAAACCTTAAACAAACCTTATTTATGCATATTTTATGCATACTTCAGTGCTCCGAGATCGAAACACGGCCGCGAGTTGACTACTCTAACTCGAAACTTGGTAAGAACAGTGAATCCATCAATTTACGGGTAAGAAATATATCGAATTGGATAAGAAATATATCGAATTGAACATCCCGGGTTCGAAGATTTCCAGAGTTAAAATGACCATATTACCCTTAATAGAAATAAAGGTAATAAATATTACGGAGATTGTGAAAATTACTAAACTATCCTTGTACGAAATAAGTAAAGTAAATAATACGGATAGTGAAAATGATCATATTACCCTTCATGGAAATTTGTGCCATAAATATTATGGAGATTGTGAAAGTGACTGACTACCCTTATCGAAAAAAATTAAAGTAAATATTCTGCTTGTGAAAATGACCATATTACCCTTCTTCGAAATTAATGCAATAAATATTATGAAGACTATGAAAATGACCAGACCATGCTTATCGGAAAATAAGTAAACTAAATATTATAAATTGTTAAAATCACCATATTACCCTTACTAGAAATAAAGGTAATAAATATTATGGAGACTTTGAAAATTGCAGGACTACCCTTATCCGAAGTGAGTAAAGTAAATATTACGAGATAGTGAAAAATGTATGTAATTATTTACGGATAAGGCGTGTATGTGATTGTTCTGAGAGAAGGCTTCGTCTTTGTTTGCGCTCGATCACCTGAGCATTATTTTTGAGCATTACATTTTGTTTTACAACTCTTATGAAGGGTTGTCATAAAGTTAGTGTATTAAAGAACCACAAACTTGACGAAACATGTAAGAGTGTAGGTATGGTTAGTGGTGTAGACTTCCATACGGGAGGTTGAGGATCAAATCCCCCATCCTCATTTCTTCTAATGTTTTATATTTTTACTTCAACAACACTTATAAGTGTTGTTATACATTTTTAATAAAAAAAGAAAAAAAAAAGCCAAAACTTGTGAACGGTAAGGATGGTTGATGAGTTAGACGTCCATGCAGTAGATTCATGTTCGAATCTCCCCTATAACCTCATTTTTTCCAACATTATATATTTTTACTTCAACAACACTTATAAGTGTTGTTGTAGGTTTCTATTTAAAAAAAAAAAAAAACATAACTTGTGAACTTAAAGGATGGTTGACGAGCTACACTTCCATGCAGTGGGTTCATGTTCGAATCTCCCCTCTAACATATTTTTCATTATCATATTTTTGTGTTCTTCCACAACACTTGTGAGAGTTGTCATAGGCTAAGTCACTACACTTATAAAACGAGTTGTTATAGCTAAATGTCGTCACAACTCTTTTTCTTAAAGAGTTGTCGTTTTTTTCTTATCAAAACCCTTGGTCCTAAGTGTTGGTAGTGATGATATACGACAACTCTTACTTCAAAACAGTTGTAAAACATATGACTTTCTACGATATTTAGCAAAGAGTTGTAAAACCCCAGTTGTAGATGTATATTTTCTGTAGTGAATAGTTAC
>JAJJWW010008282.1:0-77919 GCA_023531295.1 Papaver armeniacum | reverse complement strand
CTCTCCATACTCTAGTTTTTTTTTTTTTCATCGGCAAATGTAAGAATATATTGAAAGAAAAGGCTTACAAGAAGTAAGCAAATAACAACCACCACTGCCTTACAAGCAAGGACACCCCTAAAGAAAACCACAATAGCTAGGAAAAGGAAAGACCTAGACTAACACTACCCCAAAGCCAAAAACAACAAAAATGGAAAAGATTACAAAGCAAAAAAATGACCCCAACTTGATGTTATAGTATTCTCCGATATTCCTTTAAGAGCTTCCTCATTCCTACACCACCGATAGACTTGGAGTTTTACCTTTACGATAACTTGTTGCGTTTCGAAGTTGACAACATTAAAGACCAAATCATTCCTACTCTTCCATATTGTCCAAGTCATGGCCGCATGAGGAAGCAAATGCCACAACACTTTACCCGTCAAAGATAAGTGTTTTACCTTCCAACCTTTGATGATTAAATCGATTCAATTTGACATCACCCACTCTATTCTCACATATGATATGAAGTAGTTCCATATCTCACTTAACCGTCGGACAATGAAGCATTAAGTGAGGAGCGGTTTCTTGTCTTGCAAAGACAATAAACAACCATTGACTATCACGCTTCTTTTCTTACGGAGGGTGTCCATGGTTGCCATCTTTTTATGATATACCTGCCATAAGAAAAAAACCTACTTTGTGTGGCCAAGATCTAGACCAAACGCTAAGATTAAGAGTCGCCATCTCATGTTCTTTTTCAAACCAAGAGTAAAGCCGACCTAACCCAAAAAAGCCCATTTTTGTCAAACGACCAAGAAAGGGAGTCTTCATGAGTGTTGCTAAGGACCTTCTCTTCAATCGTGAGCTAATAAAGAACAGACCTCATTGATTTGATGTTGATACAGATCTTCTCAACAAGCCAAGGTTCCAACTCCCTCCATTAGAGATTCTCTCAGCACAATGTTGAACCATACAATTCTTGGATTCTGTTATCGCGTATATGCTAGGAAATTTGTCTTTAAATGACAAATCACCGGCTATTTATCCTTCCAGAACCTTGTTGTATTTCCATTTCCAAATATAATAGTTGAACCTTGTTTAAAAGCTTTTAGTTGAGAGAAAATACCTTTCCAAACTTCGCATTTGTTAGTCCCTTTAGGCTTCTTAGTTTCTCTATCACAATTAGCGTAACCATATTTTATCACCATAGCCTTCCTCCAAAGTGCAGTCTTCTCTTTGTTGAAACGCCACCACCATTTGGAGAGTAATGCTTTGTTCATGATCTTTATAGATTTAATACCTAGCCCCCTTTTTTTCAAAGGAGTACGGAAAATTTTCCACGACACATAGTGATGACTTTTCTTTGAGTCCAAGCATCCCATAAGAAATTCCTAATCACCCTTTCGATAGATTTGATCACCTTAGATGGCGTAATAAAAAGAGAAAGCATGTAAATAGGTATCTTTGGCGAACGCTCTTTATAATGTTAATTTTCCCCGGCTTTCTTTGGCTAGATCTCTTCCATGAGCACGATCTTGATTTACACCTTTCTATTATCTCTTCCCATTTTTGTGTAGTATACGAAGAATCCCCTAAAGGCAAACCTAGGTAACCCGACGGAAAAGATTCTGTTTTGCAACCTAACATGGCAGCCATAGAATCCACATTCACCGCGTTGGCAACCCCGAAAAGACTACATTTCGCGAAGTTGATATGAAGCCCGAGACCATTTCGAATCCAAGGAGATAATATCTTAGATAATTCATTCGCTCATTAGAATCATCTAAGAAAACCAAAATGTCATCGGCCCTGTTGCAAATGACTCACCTTCAAACCATTCGAGCTCATGGAAAACCCCTAAGTGACATAATTCATGACTAGTTTGAAACATAATATTCAAGGCTTCGAGACAATAAGGAAGAGAAAAGGCGAAAGTGGATCACCTTGTGTTAATCCTCTTCCCGTGATGAACTTGGAATGAGTCACCCGTTTATAAGAACTGAGATTGGCGATTAGAAATGCACCCATGAATCCATTTGCGCCAAAGAGTGTCGAAACCCATCTTACCAAATACCTCAATCTTACAAACCACCGGTATGTCGCTCTTTATTCTCGAGTCGAGACATTGATTACGCAATCAAAAGCGCAATCCGAGAATTTGTCTTCCTTTTATGAAAGCTGCTTGCTGATGGGAAATAAGAAGCGAGGAGAACCACTTTCAATCTTTCATTCTAACACCTTCGAAATCATTTTGTACACACTATTCATTAATCCAATGGGCTTAAAAATATTTCACTTCCTCCACCACCTCTTTCTTAGGGATTAAGGAGAGAAACGTGTTCTTGAGTCTCAATTTATAGTTCCCCAATTGTTGAAATCTTTAACTACCTTCATAATGTCATCACCCATAAAGTGCCAAAGACTTAAGAATGATCATTACCTGAAACCCATCGTAGTCGGAGATTTATTTTGGCCCAAACTTTTCAAAGCCGCTATACATTCGGTCCCCTAAGATATTTGTTTCCAACCCAGCAAGAATCGTAGAATTTATTTGTTTGAATTGCATACCTGCAATCGAGGGCCTTGGGGAGGAGTTCTTTGAAAATAAATTTGAGAAGTATCCTGTGATGATGATTTGATAAGATCTTTGTCCTCTGTCAACTATCCGTTCACTTTCGTAGAGTGAATCGATGACTCTCCATACTCCAAGTAATCCACTCTATTGGATTATCCTTTCCTTTTGCTAAGGTATTGTTATTCCGTCGCGTTAGACTTGGGTATAAAATTCCTCGAAAAACGAGGACCATGAGTCCACATGACATACATGTGATGTGAGAACTTGTCATCATAAATGATTTTTTTCTTATCCCCAATTAGTTTTTTTTATCCCCCAATTGCGTGCTCCTATTAAAGCCTTATTTTTCCATGAAAAAAAACAAAAAGAAAAAAACAAAACATTATCTTTTTCCGCTTTACATTTTTATATTTTGTACCGTAGTAACCAATTATCAAAAGACTATAAGAGATTCACAACTTCGAGATCACACTATCGGTATTGCCGCTTGACAAATAGAAACCCTAGTATTTTAATTTTCACATGTTGTCTAGACATGAAAGACATGAAACCCCGTAAATAAAAGACATGAAATATCACAATGTTGACAAATAGAAACCCCGTAAATAAAAGACATGAAATATCACAATGTGTAAAATTAATTTTGGATCCGAAAAAAAATGCATATGACATGGTTAAATTGTTATAAATTTTGATGAAGCTTGTTTATACTCTAAAACATCAAATACGCCAAACTTGGCCGTTTGATTAAGTTTGTTTATGCTTTATACATGTTCACCGGTGGACTAGATTTCCCATTGGATAAATTCTCTTGCCTCTAATGTATTCATTTGTTCATCATGTGTTGCCATGGATGAAACCTTTGTACATTTATGTGCATAATCGGATGAAAACTGGTTTCATATTGACACCACATTTTAAGGGATATTTTAGGTGAATAAATTATTTTTATTTTTATTTTTCTGCGGGTAGATTACGCAAAATGGTTAATAAAAAGTATCTTTTTTAATTCGTGCATACCTGTTTTACCTGTGTTGATGGGTGAAAATTACTCCTGCCGAATTTGGTAATTTGGGGTGTGGATGAGGAATGAATCTAAACCTTCAACAAATGCAATCGCGGTGAGTGCTTGTAGATTCGAGAGATCAATCTGCATTAAGTCCTAGGCCTAAACCAAGAAATGGCCGTTCCAGACTTGTTTCGGTCACAAAGTGAAGGAGATGGGGTTGATCTTAGGGAGGGAAGCGAAGAAGGTGTTGAGATTGTGAAAGTGTTGGCTTGCTTATGACTTGTGACGAAAAAGTGAGCACGCTTACGGTTAATGTAAGGAGTGCTCTGGATGTTGATTTTACTGTCTCAATCGAACTTGTGTTGTTCTCCGTTATTCCTTGTTGTGTTGGAAATAGGGCGGAGACCTTATTTATACAAGTCATTGAGCCTCATTCACGTTTCTCGTGGGAAGTGGAGGTAGTGGAATGATGGAGTAGTGGAGTTGTGTGTCGGTAACACCGACCGGTCTTGCCCACTTTTCTGTTCATCTCTAACCGTCCATGACTTCCTAACACGTTCTGTGATGGCGCGTTGCGCCGCACGCTTTGTAAACCGCTGGACCAATACCTCAAGTATCCCCGATTTGTGACATGATTGATGTCTGAATGTGGATCGTGGATCCACGAAAGATAGCATGTAATGCTGAATTGAATAACTACGTTATTGAAGTCGATACTTGTGAAGTATCGTGTGTATTTTATGCAGTGCATTTACGGTGTGGTAAAGTGACGGGTAATGACTCCTCACTAACCAAATAACTCGACCAGGGTTGTATAACCAAGTCGGGTGAGGTCGGACCAAGACGAGATGATGTTTGAGACACTCATCCGCGACCATTGGTGAAATTAGGGTTTTTAAAGAGGTGCGCAAGCATCACTCTTTAGCTTGGTCGAAACCAAGCGTGGGAAGGATTTTGGAGAGGACAGACCATACATGCGTGTTGACGGCATGATGGTGTAGGTGTCTGTATTCCGTTCCCTCATGAAAGCGATCGGGCCACTCGATTTGACCGTCAAAGAGGAGTGGTCGAGATTGATTTTGCGACAAAGGGTTTGATACCGCAAAGCCGCGCGCCATACCCTTTTCCTGGGTTTTTCCAAGACGACCTAGCTTGGTCGGTCTTGGCCGGTTGGTTTGGCGTGTAGACGGTAGGCTGATGTTCACGCCTATGTTTCGTCTCATGAAAGCGTGATCTAAGCCACCCAATTCGTCCTATGAAGTTGAGTGGTCGAGATCGATTCGCAATTTGGGAAGTGTATCCACGCATGTTTGGGTGGGCGTTTTGGAGTAGCCAGGCATGATATGCCTTGGCCGATTGTATGAGGGGGTAGATGGGCCCACGGTGGTCATACCGGTATGACCGGGACACGCTCGATTTGATCTGTGACCCTCCATTCGTGCGGGAGAAGATGGACGCGCGTGATGGCTCGAACCCTAATTTTGGCTTTCAAACCGCGCGACCATCTTTGTTTCAGGCGGACGAATGTGTTGTAACCAACCATGGTTGGTTTTGACCCGATTGGTCAAGTGTGTAGGCGGTCACATGGTGATTGTGTCGACATGCTCGGGCCTTTTGAGTCTACATCTACACCCTCCATCTATACTGCGAAGATGGATGGTTGAGACAGTTTTGCGGCACATGTAATATCATGCAAACCCTAATTTAGGGTTTTCCGCCCATAATGCTTGGTATGGACGGTTTCTTGGCAAGCAAAGGCCAATGGTCGACCATGCGGGGTCGGCCGTGTGTATTCCATACACGCTTGGGGGTGATGGAATTGATCTGGGTCGTCCAATCATGCTTGTGGAGTTGGATGATCATGATCGATCATATCCGGGCCTGATATGGTCGGTCTTGGATGCTCAATCGAGCTAGTATAACACACCGAGAGGGGCTCAATCGGGCTAGTATAACACACCGAGAGGGCTCGGGCTAGTATAACACAGAGAATCGGCACATACGGGTATTTCGTACATGGTTTCATTATAGTGCTTGGAGGTTCGTGTTACTCCGTAAGAGTAACACTCGGTGCCGTCATGCCACACTAATAATGAGTACGGGAAATACAAGGCTGATATGAAATTCACAGGAAGGGATTGTTGCTACATGCTCCAACCCGGAGGAATTTCATGTATTCACAGAATGGGATTGTTGCTACATGCTCCATTCTTGGTGAATTAAGTGAGGAGTATCCGTCGCTTATAAACGGCTTTATCTTTTACAAGATGTCAGCATATGATTTTTCTCGGTTACTTACAAATTTAACCTTAAACGAAAATCCACCATCAACACCAGGAATTGTTGTTTTAGGGCTAATTGACCAATTTTTTGTATACTTTATACATGTTCACCGGTGGACTGGATTACCCGTTTGGTGGACACTTTGAAACTGTGTTACTTGAAACCCAAATGACCGGTTTGGTGATTGTATGTTTCAGTTAAGGCTAAGTCTTATGGGGTGCTAATCTAGCAGCTAGATTGGCAATCCACGTCATCTAGGATAACCACCTAAGTCTTATGGGAGTGCTAATCTAGCAGTCCAAGTCAGCTAGGACCACCGCCCAACGATGAACCGTTCAGCACTTTAAATCTCACCACAAATCAAAATAAATCTCCCGGTAGCTTAACCATTCCGCAAAAAGGTGGTTTTTCAAGCGCCCGAATTATTCAATGTAAGTATCTAGCTGCTAGTACGCAACCGGTAGGAGAGAGAACTAGTGTTAACTTTTATGCCACATTTTTTTTGAATTGCAACACTTAATGACTAATCTAGCACATTCGATGTAGTCCATAAGACTTAGCCTAAACATTTATAATACAAGATTACACGCATCAAATTTGATAACATAACAATTTAAGATACAACCAAGAAGAGAAATCTAAGGTGGTCGATCGTAAAGAGTAGAAAAGGGACAAGCTGTTGTGAACATTCAAGTGGGCATTCCCGAAAACAAATGAATTAGATTCTTCCGTATGAATGGAAATGATAAGCCCAATATATTTGCGACCCACTTCAAAAAAATTGAAGAGAAGACAACTAGTCCATACCATATTTGCCTCTTTGTTTCCACACTCATTGTTACAAGTCCAAAACAACTAGTTTTGAAGTTTCAATTTCCACCACCATCTCGTTTTCTAATTTAGTTTATTTCTTATATATAGACTAGTGTGGTAATTTTTTTTTTTTTTTTTTTGAAGCATGAAGATATTATTAAAATTAAGCGGCAATTACACGAGGGTAAGTAATACCCAAGGAGTCATCCATTATAATTTGATTGATGCATGGTGGGATTGTATGGTCCCAAAATAAAGTTGTAAGGTTCCATAATTGGACGTTGTCTGCTGCCAGATTGGCCAGTCTGTCCGCCGTTTGATTGCCTTCCCTGTAGTTGTGGTTGACGGTGCAGTGAGGATCCGCCCGATTTGTTTGGTTTGGAGATCATTCCTGAGATGTACCAAGGAGGATCGGCGTCTAAGGTTAAGAATCGAAGCGTTTTTCGAATCGGTTTGAATTGAACCTTTGGCCGCCTTCGTTCTTTTGCGATCACGGTCGCTATGAGCATTGCCAAAGACTTCATTTGTGAGGGCAAGTGGTAATTCCTAGTGGTTGTGCAACGGTTACTAGGGTGTTGGCATAAGCATCCCTGCAGATGAAACCTTCTCCTAGGCTATTCCGGGGTGTCCTCAGGCTGTCTGTGTGTTGATCTTGATCCAGGTCAAGATTAGGTTTGATCCATCCTATGAAGATTGTAGTAGACGTTCGTTCTCTATTTCTTTGGTTTGTGGGAGCCGGTATTCTGGTAGCACGGGAGGGAGAATCTCTTGCGCCCAAGAGAACTCTTGTTGAAGATATAGAGCCATCGGGCGATGTTACCGGATTTGGTTGCCTTTGTCGATAAATATAATAATTCCTAGCTATCCATAAGGACCCCGAAAAAGGAAACAAAAGGATGTTTTGACAAAGAGTGGTTAGTTTTCAATTGTAAAATTTGTGTGATTGTCATTTTGGGATTTGGGAAGTTTGGAAGATTTTGGGTTGTGGTTGACTGAGTATGGAGTCTTGTGAGGAGAGTGTTCCAGGCGGCCACAACCATTTGACAATGGAAGATAATGTGGCCAGCAGATTCCGGGCCAGTGCTGCATTGAGGACAAATATCGGTATCAATGAGGTGGATATGGTTTAGAGTGGTGAAGTTCGGGAGGCCTTCGTTGATTGCTTTCCACAAGAAAGTCTGTATTTTTGGAGGACATGGAAGCGTCCATAGAAACTTAGTTGGTGGCAAGGGGTTTTGATGGGAATGATCGATGAGATGGCTAGCGGTGATATCCGAGATGATGTGGTGTACTTTCCGTTTGGTGTAAGGCCGAGATGATTCTATCGAGATGAGTTATTATGGGGGGGTGGATATTCACGATTCGTTGAATTATGTGGGTTGCGGGAGGTTTAGTTTATCGTGATTCCCGTGTGAGTGAAAGGATCAATGAGGTCAGCAAGAATCGGCCGGATTGGGTAACTATTCGCGGGATCCGAGTGTTATCGAATTGCGGAATCAGTTTTCTTGAATGAGGGTTGTTAACCCATCTCCGATTTTGTGGAAAAGATGTTTTTGATTGTGGGAATAAGGACGCTAATTTCCTTCATTGAGGACTGGTTGAAGATGGGGTAGCTGGAGTTCCCAAAAATAAAGGTTGTTACCCTAAGATATTTTTTTTTGCAAAAGGCTAGCATAGATTGAATCTGGTTACTCGTGGATGTTCCACCCGCTTCATGAGTAGTGCTTTATTATGATCGCTGCTTTTGAATTCCCCAGACCACCTTCGATTGTGGCCTAGTCATCTTATCATAGCCTCTTGGGTGAAGCTTCTTAACCGAGGAGTCATGTCCCCGAAAATATTTTTGTGATACGATCTATTTTCTTATTCACATTGATATGCAGAATTTGTGCTTGTATTATGTTATTTGACGTAGGTGTTTATGGGTAAAAATCGTTTCCCGCCGATTTTGGTAAATTCGGTAGGTGAGTGAGAAACTGGTTTAAACCCTAAACAAATGTGCTCCACGTGAGCACTTTCTAGATTCGAGAGATCAATCTGTACAAGTCCGGCCTAAACCAAGAAATGGCCGTTCCCGGACTTTGCTTCGGTCACAAAGTGGAGGAGAAGGGTTGATTTGGGGAGGGAAGCAAAGAAAGGTGTTGAGACCCGTAGAATAGTGCAGGAGAGTAGTGTCTCGACTTGTATCGTAAAGTGAAAGCTTAGGAAGCTTGCAAGAGATGAAAGCTTTTGGAGAGCTTGCAAAGTTGCCTTTTCCTCGAGAGTGTTGTATTTTTCTCCCGACCGAGACTTGTTATGCAGTGGAAATAGGTAAGACCTATTTATACAAGTCGAGATTGAAACGTACCACGGCCTCATGAAGGAAAAGAGTATGGGTGAAAACATTTTCACCATTATTTCCTCATTTATTTGACCGCTTTATTCATATTCACGCTTTTCTTAATGTGAGCGTAGTGTGCAGCATCTTTGTGACCGCCAAACCAAGACCCTGGAAAGCATCCCCGGTTGTGTTGATGTCTCGAGTGTTGGTTGCACCTTGAGTGCAAGTGGCGCTAGTGGCGTGTGTGGTATGTGCCAATGGCATGCGAATGCCTTTGTTGCGGGTTGCACCTTGAGTGCAAGTGGCAATGCCAGAGCTGCTAGTGGCGTGTGGCATGTGCCAATGGCATGTCGCGAATGCCTTAGTGGTAGGTTGTACGTTGAGTGTTAGTGGCAATGCCGTAGCTGCTAGTGGCGCGTGTTTGGCATGTGTCGGTGGCGTGTCGAATGCCTTGGTGGTAGGTTGCACGGTTTGCAAGTTAGGCTACCGAATATGGGTTTTGGCATGTGTCAATGGCACGTACGGCCAAATTGTCCTACGTTGCACGGCTTGCAAGTTAGGCTACCGGCGTGCGTGTTTGGCATGTGTCAATGGAACGCATGGCCATTAGGGCTATGTCTGGTAAGAAAAGCTACCCGGCGATGCATGTTGGCATGTGCCAATGGCATGCTCGGCCATTAGGGCCATGGCCTGGTAAGAAAAAAGCTACCAGCGATGCGTGTTGGCATGTGCCAATGGCATGCATGGCCAATTTGGGTCACGGCCTGGTAAGAAAAGCTACCAAATGATGCGTGTTGGCATGTGCCAATGGCATGCGTGGCAATTTGGGTCACGACCCTAGTAGGAAAAGTTACCGGCGGCGTGTTGGCATGTGCCAATGGCATGCGTGGCCAATTTGGGTCACGGCTTGGTAGGAAAAGCTACCAGCGGCGTGTTGGCATGTGTCAATGGCATGCTCGGCCGTTAGAGCCGCGCCCGGTGAGAAAAGCTACCCGCGAGCGTGTTGGCATGTGCCAATGGGATGCTTGGCCATTAGGGCCAATACCTGGTAAGAAAAGCTACCAGCGTTGCGTGTTGGCATGTGCCAATGGCATGCTCGGCCATTAGGGCCACGCCCTGGTGAGAAAAGCTACTAGCGAGCGTGTTGGCATGTGCCAATGGCATGCTCGGCCATTAGGGCCACGCCCTGGTGAGAAAAGCTACTAGCGAGCGTGTTGGCATGTGTCAATTGCATGCTCGGCCATTAGGCCACGCCCGGTGAGAAAAGCTACCGAGTGAGCGTGTTGGCATGTGCCAATGGCATGCGTGGCCAATTTGGCCTAGGTTGCACGGTTTGCAAGCCTAGGTGCGGGCGCTACTTTAGCATGGCACGGCTAGGGCCAATGTAAGGTTGTTTGGCTTGGCGTGGCGTGACCAGTATGTAGCTAGGGCCAAGCCGAGTGTGTTTGGCATGGCGCGGCTTAACTTGGGCAAGGTGTGGTTGGCATGATTTGCCATTGGCATGGAGGTGCGGCTAGCATGGTTGGCATGCTTTGGCGCGTTTGGTATGGTCGGCATGATTTGCCATTGTGGCACGAGAGGTACGACTAGCTTGGGCTAGGTGTGGATGGCATGATTTGCCATTGGCACGAAGGTGCGGCTAGCATGGTTGGCATGCTTCGGCGTGTTTGGTGTGGCTGGCATGATTTGCCATTGGCACGGAGGTGCGGATAGCATGGTTGGCATGCTTTGGCGCGTTTGGTGTGGCTGGCATGATTTGCCATTGCACAGAGTGGTACGGCTAGCTTGGGCTAGGTGTGGGTGGCATGATTTTCCATTGGCACGGAGGTGCGGATAGCATGGTTGGCATGCTTTGGCGCGTTGGTGTGGTCGGCATGATTTGCCATTGGCACGGAGGGGAATTAGGGTTTTGTTCGTTGTAACCCTAATTTGAAAAAATACCCCTATTAATTACCGACTACATGCATTAAATGTTCTAATAAATGTGTCATCGGTGACATTAGGTTATTTGGAGTTTTACGATTTTACCCTTTGTTTAAAATCCACCATCAACATTAAGTCCCCCGCTAGCTCGGAACATGAGCTTTGTTGCGAGGTAAGCATAAGATGGTGACAAACTATCAACAAAGAAATCGTAAAGAGAATTGAAGAGGCTTGTCGACCTTTTTATAAATAGGATTTGGAATCCTTGCCCCTCGCGATTTGCTAAATCGGAGGCCGGCACAATTAGGAAGTCGGCGTTATTGAGAGGTAGGAAATCAGGCGGCATTGAGAAGTTGACACGAGTTGGGAAACCGAGCGTGCTAGCTGGCGGACCGGCGCAAGTGGGAAGCTAATCGCGCTATCTCGCGGGGCCGGAGCAAGGTGGGAAGCCGAGGCGTGCTAGCTGGGCGTGACTTGGGCGGTCGTTGGGAATTTGGCGCAATTGGTGGGACCGGTGTGGCTTGGGAGATTGAGAGGCGGCGCGAGCTTGATGGGACCGTGTAAACAAGGAGGGGAGTAGGTGTTTCTAAAGATAGCAAAGTTTCCTTATTTTTCCTTCCTTCACGCGCTACTTCAATCAGGGCATCATCCATGCCAAAATCTGGAAGCGTTATGTCCCTCATTGCTTCCTTTCCTTTTTTTAAGGTTCTGTGTTCATACCCAACGTAATTGTACCGCCTCCCTTGTTTGAGAAAAGGCTCTTCTTGTTGAGTTTCTTTCTTTGCCTAGAGACGAATCATCCTCTAAACAGCCAGATTCTCCAAGTGAAGGCGCGGTCGACTTGCAAAAGCACCCCGACTAGGGTTATTCGGAGCTAAGAAGATCATACCGGTATGTTTTCTTCTTCTTCTTCTCTGTTCGTGTTATCCTCTTTGTGTATAGATATGATGGAACTTGATCATTTTCCCCATCTTTTGCAAGTGTATGATGGGACCCTCCCGAGAGATGGCCGCGCCTTTAACTCTTCGGAGAAGGACTTCGTACTTGGCGGAGATCGATCTTCTTCTCTTGAGGAGGCATTGGTTTGGATTGAATTTCCATTCCATGAAGCTAGTGAAATCATTAAGGACCTCCCTTCCATCTATCCCCATAAAGAACAGTACATATTCGGACTTTCTTGGGTTCGGTGAGCATGGAGGAGGGGCGAGAGAACGAGGAAGAGTCTTGGCGTGTTGACAGGTTTCGGTGTGGCAAAGCCTTTCCTCGATCCGGGTATGGGGTGAATCGGATCTGTTTCTAGGTTGAAGCGGAAAACGAACGTGTGGGGGTCTTGGAGAGAGCGCCATGATTCTTGACTCGATGCGGATGAATCAAAAACTTTCTCCGAAGTGTCACTGAGAAAACCTTCAAAGGAGCATATGACGGAAACGAAATACCCTTTGAAGTTGATGCCAAAGGTGTCGTTGGTGATACGGAGGGGTCATGGTGGCGTATGATGTACGGGAGGACACTTTGTTGCCGCCGTGGTTGCTTCCGGATGGGATGTTGAGGTTGTCGTGCGCTAACACCGTTAAATGGAACATTTGTTGCTCGAGGGATTGCTGGGGGAAGTGCTTGAAGATAGTCTTACCCGAGGGGACTTGTGCTCCATCATTCGAGGGCTAGTTCTTCCCTTTTGTTATTTATGTTAGTTGCTTTTAGTTCCCCCGATGCCCCTTTTTTTTTTTTTTTTTTTCGTAACTCATCTTTACCTTCTTCTTCATCAAACATTTTGCCTCATATATATTTTTTTTGAAAGAGGTTGTGGCATGATGGCTCGCAATGGTTTTCTCGGGTTTATCTGGATGTATTTCTCGATATCCGGAGAATTTGCTTGGAAAGAGATGTATTTATGTTTTTTTTTTTTTCTTGACGGAAAAGGGAATCCCAGGGAAAAAATACAAACGGTGTATTCATCTTGGGGGAGTACAACTACTAAGAGGAATTGTTAAAGGAAATACTAAAGGGGGAGTGATTGGGAGGTACAGCGTTTTAGGGATTGGAGACCTTGAGCCATCGCGAGTGAATTATCACGTCTTCGGTGTGTGTCCGCATTGATGATCTTGCAATATCCTCCCAAAAGGGTATCCACAACCAGGATACGGCTCGTCTTCTCTTTTCATCGGGCGAATCGGTTTGAATAGCCATTTTTATGTCATCCTCCCAACTTGAAACGAGCTTTCCTTAAAAACTACATCTTCGATTGAAAACGGGTTCAGACGTCGTGGCAACCGTTTGAGTCTTGGCTTCGTTGGTTTCAATAGAAGTTTCCAAGCTTCTTGCAAAGTGTTCAAATGGTCCAGCTCCCCATTCACATTTCTTGGACAGCGTTCGTGCCGTCATCGCTGAGTCCCCATGACGGAATGGGGAAGGAAAGACCGGTTGCGAAAAAGGTTGCTCGGTCAGACTTACTTGCATTTGAAAATCATGATCTAGCGCCAACTTGGTCCTCTCCGATGTCCGGGTTCCTTCAATATCTCGTTGATGCGATAACCAGTGGGATGATTTGTTGGGAATTCCTTCGGCGTGAACGTCGGCGGAGGGTGTACATCCAATTTTGCTTTGTTGTCGAGCACCCACAAGCGTCCCAATATCATGTCATGATCTAGTTCTTTGACAATGTGGAATTTGCTATATGTTATAGCGTCTCCCATCTTGATCTCTAGGTTGATGTAGCCATGCGCGTTCAAAGTTTCTCCTCTCAAGTTCTTAATCACGGACGGGGAATAGGTAGCGTCTTGTTTTGTAAATCCCGCTGCCTTTAGTGTCTTGAAAGTAATGATGTTGTGGTCGAGGGCCGTGTCGATGAGCGTGTCATCAAATTCATTACCTCTTAAACGGACGTGGTCGTGCAGTCCCGATTCTCCTTTTTGGTTCCGCCCCGTTTGGAAAGCTTGGGCCCCGGCGTGGTTTCGAGAGAGAAAAAGTCATTTGCCGGATACAACACGATTGAGAGCTGCGAAAATATCTTGGCGCCGCACCTTGGAAAGATAGATAATTTCGCATACATGTTGCATCATGGATTGTACAAGTCTCGTGCACGGAGTCCCCGAGGACCCGCAGCTTTCTTATTGGGAGTGGGTCTCGATGCACTCTTTCGTCTCCAGGTTGGAGTCCTCCCGCTTCTATTCTTTCTTTGAAAATATGCTTTAGTCTGTTACAATCGTTGGTCGGGTGGTGAACGAACCTGTGGTAGTGGCAAGATGCTGGGGTTCGCCATCTCATCCTCGCCAGGACGTCCGGGAGGTGGCAATCGATAATATCATCTTGAACCCGGGATTCTAGGAGGTCAATCACCTCATCGATGGGAAACGGGAAATCAAGGGTATTTCCTTGATGTCATGATGCTGCATGGGAGTTTTAGTGACGGTCTTTCGTGGCGGGGTTCCCGTTGCGCCGGCGCTTCACGTTTTGGCCGGTGGCTCGTAGTTGGGGCTTTCCTTTTCCCCCTTTCGCTTACTATGTTCACGGAGGATGAGTCGGCATTAAATTGCTTGGTCGATGAGCGTCTACTCCCGCGAGTTTCACGCGTGTCTTCTGGTTCAATCGCCTAGCTCTTTCTAGTAATGCTGGTGCTGTTGTTGCGGATCGTCTGGCGGATTCATGGAGTTCGGAGAACGTTTGGAAACGTAAGTTTTCTACCAGGGCGCGAAATAGGAACCATACCATTGATGCACGCGTTCACCAGCTGTTGCTCGGTCACGTTTGGGTCGTGACAGTCAAGTGCTTGAACCCTGAACCTTTTGATGAAATCATTCGGATGTTCATTATCCCACTGGTACATTCTTCCGAGGTCTCGAGAAAGTAACTTGTCGAACACGAAGAAGTATTTCTTGTAAAACGCAAAGTGACCATGCTACTCCGTTGGGAATGTCTGTTCGGTGGGATGTTTGTTGTACCATGTATACGCCCTTCCAAAAAGTGACTTTGAGAATTCCCTTAAACGAAGAACGTGATTATATTCATGTTCACCTAGGGATTCCAAGAAACGGGAGACATGTTCATGTGCACTCCGACCCATCGTACAGGAGTAAATTGAGGAGAAGAGTACCCCCTTGGGAGAGGGATTCTCTGCATTTCGGATGGGTAAGGGGGTTGGTGATGATGCACGTCCAATTCATCATTCTTGATTCGGTTGCGGAGAAGTTGTTCCAGATCTTCTCGCGTGACGGTTAGGGCGGCTGATTTCTTTCCAACGGGATTCTAGCGCGAGTTTCCTCATCCGTGGAGGCGTGCTCCGCCGAGGTGCTGGCGCGGGGTTGTTGGAGACGTTCCTAAGCGGCTCTCGGAGGACGCGACTCACGTGGTAGTCGCTAACTGTCGTGGTCTTAAGAAAGATGAGTACCTCCTTCGCGTTGAAACCATATCCTTCGGGCTCGGGGTAAGCATCTCTTGTCGTTCCATAAAATCAGCGATGGTGATATAAGGACGACTTCCTCCTCGGTCCCTCCTATTCTCTCGTCCCGTCGGCGGGGTAGTTGGAACCTTAGTTGTGGTCGGAGGCGCCATGCTAGACGAAGCATTCGGGGCCGTAGAAGCGGCTCAGCCCTGGTGACCGGTGGCGTGACACCCGAAGAGATATTTTCGTTGCCATGATTAGAGGGTTGTGCGAGACACTAGAGGAGGCAGCGGCTCTCGCCCCGGTGATTGGCGGTGTTACGCTTGAGGGAGTGCATTCGATGTTACTGTAGTCAGCAGGTGATGCAACAATATTATTGGGAGAGACACTAACATCAGGGATGCGTTCTGTGCTGGTGTTCTCGGTATCCGCTCCGGACCCGAGTTCCACCATGTCGGGATTTGACGTTCGGAAACGAAATCAGGAGTCGGAGTTGGTATTGTAACCGATAGATCAATCCTCCCGCTGTGGTCGCCAATTGTTTATGGGTAAAAATCGTTTCCGCCGATTTTGGTAAATTCGGTAGGTGAGTGAGAAACTGGTTTATACCCTAAACAAATGTGCTGTACGTGAGCACTTTCTAGATTCGAGAGATCAACTGCATACAAGTCCGGCCTAAACCAAGAAATGGCCGTTCCCGGACTTCGCCGGTCACAAAGTGAAGGAGAAGGGTTGATTTGGGGAGGGAAGCAAAGAAAGGTGTTGAGACTAGAATAATTCTGGGAGAATAGTGTCTCGACTTGTATCAGAAAGTGAAAGCTTAGGAAGCTTGCAAGAGATAAAAGCTTGTTTGGAGAGCTTGCAAAGTTGCCTTTTTCGAGAGTGTTGTATTTTTCTCTGGCCGAGACTTGTTGTCCGGTGGAAATAGGTAAGACCTATTTATACAAGTCGAGATTGAAACATACCTGGCCTCATGAAGGAAGAGAGTAAAGGGTGAAATAATAGGAGGAGGTGGTAACCGCATGGTGTTTATGGGTGAAAACGTTTTCACCATTATTTCCTCATTTATTTGACCGCTTTATTCCTATTCACGCTTTCTTAATGTGAGCGTAGTGTACGCTCGCATGTCTTTGACCGCCAAACCAAGACCCCGGAAAGCATCCCCCGATTGTGTTGATGTCTCGAGTGTTGGTTGCACCTTGAGTGCAAGTGGCGCCGCTAGTGGCGCGTGTGGCATGTACAGAATGCCTTTGTTGCGGGTTGCACCTTGAGTGCAAGTGGCAATGCCAGAGATGCTAGAGGCGTGTATGGCATGTGCGGAATGCCTTGGTGGTAGGTTGTACGTTGAGTGTTAGTGGCAATGCCGAGCTTCTAGTGGCGTGTTTGGCATGTGCCAATGGCGTGTGCGGAATGCCTGGTGGTAGGTTGCACGGTTTGCAAGTTAGGCTACCGCGTGGGTTTTGGCATGTGTCAATGGCACGTACGGCCAAGTTGTCCTAGGTTGCACGGCTTGCAAGTTAGGCTACCGGCGTGCGTGTTTGGCATGTGTCAATGGAACGTATGGCCTTTTAGGCTACGTCCCGGTAAGAAAAGCTACCGAAGGATGCATGTTGGCATGTGCCAATGGCATGCTCGGCCATTAGGGCCATGGCCTGGTAAGAAAAGCTACCAAACATGTGTGTTGGCATGTGCTAATGGCATGTGTGCCAATTTGGGTCACGACCGGTAATAAAATCTACCAAATGATGCGTGTTGGCATGTGCCAATGGCATGCGTAATAATTTGGGTAACGACTGGTAGGATAAGCTACCAAATGGCGTGTTAGCATGTGCCAATGGCATGCGTGGCCAATTTGGGTCACGGCCGGTAGGAAAAGCTACCGGCGAATGCGTGTTGGCATGTGCCAATGGCATGCGTGGCCAATTTGGTCACGGCCAGTAGGAAAAGTTACCAACGAGCGTGTTGGCATGTGCCAATGGCATGCGTGGCCAATTTGAGTCACTACCTGGTAGGAAAAGCTACCAATGAGCGTGTTGGCATGTGCCAATGGCATGCTCGGCCGTTAGGGCCGCGCCCGGTGAGAAAAAGCTACCGGCAGCGTGTTGGCATGTGCCAATGGCATGCTCGGCTATTAGGGCCACGCCCGATGAGAAAAGCTACCAAATGAGCGTGTTGGCATGTGCCAATGGCATGCTCGGCCATTAGGGCCACGCCCGGGTGAGAAAAGCTACCACCGAGCGTGTTGGCATGTGCCAATGGCATTCTCGGCAATTAGGCCACGCCCGGTGAGAAAAGCTACCGACGGCGTGTTGGCATGTGTCAATGGCATGCGTGGCCAATTTGGCCTAGCTTGCACGGTTTGCAAGCCTAGGTGCGGCGCGCTACTTTAGCATGGCACGCCTAGGGCCAAGGTAAGGGTGTTTGGCTTGGTGTGGCGTGACCAGCGTAGCTATATCCAAGGCGAGTGTGTTTGGCATGGCGTGGCTAGCTTGGGCAAGGTGTGGCTGGCATGATTTGCCATTGGCACGGAGGTGCGGCTAGCATGGTTGGCATGCTTTGGCGCGTTTGGTATGGCTGGCATGATTTGCCATTGGCACAGAGGTGCGGCTAGCTTGGGCTAGGTGTGGCTGGCATGATTTTCCATTGGCACGGAGGTGCGGATAGCATGGTTGGCATGCTTTGGCGCGTTTGGTGTGGGCGGCATGATTTGTCATTGGCACGGAGGTGCGGCTAGCATGGTTGGCATGCTTTGGCGCGTTTGGTGGGCTGGTATGATTTGCCATTGGCACGGAGGTGTGGCTAGCATGGTTGGCATGCTTTGGCGCGTTTGGTGTGGCGGCATGATTTGACATTGGCACAGGTGCGGCTAGCTTGGGCTAGGTGTGGTCGGCATGATTTGCCATTGGCACGGAGGAATTAGGGTTTGTTCGTTGTAACCCTAGTTTGAAAAAATACCCCTATTAATTACTGACTACATGCATTAAATGTTCTAATAAATGTGTCATCGGTGACATTAGGTTATTTGGGGTTTTACGATTTTACCCTTTATTTAAAATCCACCATCAACAATAGGTTTAGGGAAGATTTTATGAGAGCTAATCTTCCCGAAGGTGTTAGGCACTTCGTCATCCATCCCTTGCCCTCGCGCTAACCGATTTAATAGAGGTTCATAAATATGACGAGAGGATCTTCCATGTTTGAATTGGATTCCTAGGTAGATCGGTAGTATTGAGGTTGTGGGCATATTGAAAGCTTGATTAAGTTCAAGTAATTATTTTTGGTTGATCTTTGGATGATGGATGATGGTGGATTTGGAAGTATTAATGTGCTGAATCGCTGATGTGCTTTGTATGCCCGGACCAAGCTTGCTTGAGTTGATTCGTGCCTTCTTTTGAAGCCTTATATGTGATGAGAAGATCGTCGCGTACATAAGATGGAGAACTGGTGGTGCTTTTTGTGAGATGCGTAGTCCTTCCACGGCTCTTGAGCCTCAAGGTTTTTCTAAGTTTGTTGAGAGTATTTCCGTAAAACAATAAACACATATGAGGAGAGAGGATTCCCTTGTCTTATTCCTCTAGTTGGAGTGATATACCCATGCGGCGTGCCGTTGATGTTGATTGAATATGTGACCGTTGATATACAAATCATGATGTATTCTATGAAAGTTTTCGAAAACCTAATAATTTGGTAAAGGCTTTTCTAACAAAACCCGAATCTAAACTATCATAGGCTTTTTAGATATCCAATTTCAATGCTATTTTGGGGTCCTTAGTATTGGTTGAGGTTTTAATATGATGAAAAAGTTCTCCAGCAATTGCTATGTTATCTTGGATAGATATTTGGGGCATAAAAGCGCTTTGATAAGGGCTTATCAGGAACGGGAGTAAGGGGCGTATACGGTTCACCAGGATTTTTGAAATGATTTTGTAGGTGACATTACAAAGTCCTATAGGCCTGAATTGTGACGGTTTGGATGGGTGGTCTATTTTGGGGATTAAAGTTAGGTTGGTGTGGTTCATAAGTGGATGGATACGAAGGAATTGAAGAAACTATGCACCATCTCTATTAGTTGGGTATGTGTTGTTTCCCAGAAAACTTTGAAAAACTTACTAGTATATCCGTCCGGACCTGGAGCACGTTCAAAGCCAATGGAGAAAATGGCTTGTTTGATCTCTGTAGAGGTTACGTCTTTCGTCAAAGGAGGCGCATTTGATAGGTGTTAACCTTGGTGTTATTGCTAAAACTAGGTTTTCATCGATCACCGTATTTGAGCCGTATATTGATCGGTGAAGTGATCGATCATTAGTCCAACCACGGCATCTTTTTCAAGAACTCCAATTGTTTTAGTGATCTTGAAGTTGCCGAATATTATTGCAACTTCGATGGATTATTGATTTTGTGTGGAAGAAAGTGGTGTTATGATCGCTTTGATTGTAGCCATTCAATTCTTGATCTTTGTCACCAATATGTTGCATGGCAGTCAAGTAATGTCATGTGTTTTTCTCGGGTTGTTTTTCATGGAGTTTTCAATATGTCAAATCATTGCCGGTCACGGGTGGCGCATTGATGTTGAGCCATTTTTATTTGCTCTGTTGATTTCTTTATCATGGTGGAGAGGTGGCTCTAAAGTTTCCTTGTTCCAGTTCGGTAAGGATTTCGCTCGTTAAAATGAGCTTGAGATGCAAATTCACCGTAGGATCCGAGTCATGAAGCCTATTCCACGCTGAATTTACCACTTGTTGCAATTGTGGGTGGGTAAGCCATTAATGCTCAAACTTATAATTTTTGCTCCCCGCTAGTCAATTGCTCTAATTTGGAGCAGAATTGGTGCATGGTCTGAGGTTATTCTCGCAGGTGAGTAACTCCTTGCATGTGGATTGGACGTCGCCAATGTTGAGTTGTCATCGCTTTGTCGAGCCGTTCCAAGATGTTATCTTGTCCTTGTTGATTGTTCTTCCAGGTGTATGGATCATCTCGAAATCCCCAGATCCATAAGTCCCATTTGGTATATTACGTTAAGAAATGGTTGGGTTTGTGCATACGTTACTTGTCTGCCCTCTTTTTCTCCATTTGGTTTGTTACTTCATTAAAATCGCCGATGAGGACCCATGGTGCATTTATGTTATAAAAATTGATGGGAAATCGTGCCGAGAAATATTTCTTTGCAATTGGATGCGGAGGAGCATAAATGCCCGTGCACAACCAAGGATGTTCAAAGCTGGGTGTAATAAGGGCGTGTATGTAACTCTGGGAATGCAAGATGATTTGCACATCGTAGTTATCCTTCCACATTAAGCATAATCCTCCCCTCCTACCAACTTTGGGGACATAAAAATGATTACTGAAATTAAAATGATTGTGCCAAATAATGCATATGATTTTTGGTAGCTAGAGTTTCGGATAAAAAAAAACAAATGATGATTTGTGTAGTGATATCAAACTTCGAAGATGTTGTATTGTGTTTTGCTTGGTTGAGACCCCGACAGTTCCATGCTAGTATGCTCATTTTGGTATATGAACGAAGTTACTGAGAGCGAGTATACGTAAATATAAGGAACTCACGATTGATGTGTTACACGTAGATGTTGCAATGACTAGATACAACTAGGAATGAAAATAAACAATGTTTAAGCTAGTTTGAAGCTAAAACATATGGAGAAAACTGCAATTTAAATGAGACAAATTTGGTATGACCAAAGTATTTTTATTGACTTACACCAAGGGTTAGTCGGATCGGGAGCATGGATTTGTGACGGAGGGTGTCATTTCTTCATATTTGGTACAAACAAAAGAGGCACTGAGGAGGTTTGAGATAACCCGATTTCTAACAAGCAAACTAAAATAACGGAAAGGTTTGAAAAAATGTACAAAAGAAATTAATCGCATGAGAAGGATACACCCAAAGAAAAAAAGATCCTAAATTACTAAACACTAAACAAATTAGGCCTTTGAAAGAAAAGTAAGAAGAGAACTGAGAGATACTTATCTAAAAAAGGTTAATTATATCCAAGACAAGGTGAATCGAAAAATCTAAACCTAATTTAACCAAATCTAATACAAAACCTTACATTAAACTCGCTAAAACACACAGGGGCCAAAAGAAAAAACAATTGGGTACAAGAAAAGAGTAAAGCAAATGGGGGAGACAAACTGGGATTCAAATAGGACAGTTAAGGGATTGGTTAGAGAATCTATATGGATTTTCAAAACAAATTGCAAAAACATCCAACAACAACTTCAAAGGAAGTTACATATTCCTAGATTATAATTAGTAAACTCACATAATTTTATATTGATTAACACCATAAACAACTTTTTAGGAAGTTACATATTCCTAGATTATGATTTGTAAACTCACATAATTTCATATTGATTTGCACCACAATCACAACTTCTTAGGAAGTTACATATTCTTAGATTAAAACTGGTTTGCTCACAATAATTCATAATGGTTAGCACCACAAATTCAAAAGAAATTACAGAAAGCTAAAATGGATTTCAAAACAAATTTCACATAACTAAGCTGCAGATCATTCTTTCAATTTCAAAAGAAATTACACATCCCTAGAATATAACAAGAACTCACATAAATCCTGTTTAAAAATTACCACAATTTCAAAAGAAATTACATAACTCCAAATTAACCATACATAATTAAACAATTTAGATTAACTCATTTCCTAGATGAAACACAAGAGAGGGAGAAGGAAGCTAAAATTCAGATTGCACTTCAAAGATAAACCAATTTAATTGAAAAGATAAGGATCATTTTGGAGCACCAAAAATCAATTAATCAAATGGATCAAGAAAACCCCCAATTCAAATGAAGGAGAAAACATAATAACACCTAAGAAGAAGGAAATCGGGAGACCCTAACAAAGAAGTACCAATCCATAGAACAAAGAGAACAAAGAGAACAAAGAGTGAGAGAAAAGGCTTAGTTCTACAGTCCGATTTGAAAACTCTTAAACGAATTGAAAACCCTTAAACAAATCGAAACCGACTCAATTAAAGATCCTAAATTGCAACCCTAGTTCTTAAACCCAAAGAAAAATAAAATTTAACAATAACCTAATTAAACATACTAGGATCACGATTAAACATTAAATCTTAAAAATGGAACATGCCTAGAAGGAAAACCCAGTAGAAAAAAAAAATAAAATAATGGGCAACCCCAATCGGATAAAAGGAAAAAGAGGAGGAATATCTCGCCCCGTCAACAACCTCGTACCTTAATCAGCCTTCTCTATTACATCCCCATGCTCATGATTGATCTAAACTCCCAAGTGGTCCTTCGGTTTACTCGGAGAAGAGAGATGTCGCCATGAAATCCTAAAAGAGCAGAGAATGGTAACATTTTTTTTTTGATAGAAAACGAGAATATATTAACTAGCAAATGTAGTACAAAAGATTTACAAGGCCGGTTTTTCAAAAACATTAGATAAGATGCTAGCTTTTTAAACTTTTTGAGTTAACTGAGTCAACATTTGCTGATGTTTTTAATTCTTGCTTCATTTGCGATGAAGTCTGGCTGCAGAATTATACTTCCTTTCAATAAAGTTGACTCGAGCTTGAGGGAGATCCTTCAAAATCGTCTTAACTTCCCCGCATAGAGTATTCTCGTTGTCCCAAGAGATATCCGCGCTAACCTTATTAATTGAGTCCACCAGAGTCTTACAATCGGTGATTATTGAGACACTAGATAAGATATTTTCCTTTACTTTTAGCAAAGATTTTGTTTCTACGTGTAGGGTCGAGGCAGTCCACTCGTTCCCGCCGATAGGTGCATGAACGCCTCATGGTCCACCGAGTACACAGATAAAAGCATAGGCCATCGACAAATCCTCCTTTTTGAAAGAGGCATCTATGAAGATTATCCAAATCTGTGTTTAGCTTTGACCATGTTTTACTGAGCAATTGGTATTCTCGAGTAGATGAAATCTTGAGAGGAGGTGGTGGAGGGGTAGTTTCTAGGAATCTATTAATTTGATCAATTAAAGTCTTCGGCTCGTTTGATTTTCTCAAAACCACGGAGCATCTATATTTCCATAGGAACCATAGAATAGTAGAGATTTTCCCCTTAAAATCGAGAGCTCTTTATCCGTGATCCACCATTTAACCCACAAGTGATACAGCCCGTCATGCAATTCCAATTTAAGTTTCCAAGGGAAAACCCAAACCAAATGGCCCTAGTAAAAGGACACTCTCTAAAAAGATGATGCTCTGGTTCTTGTTCTTGATTATTACACATCTTGCAAATTATTTCAATATCCGGATTGTGAGCTCCTAGTCCTGAAGAAGTTGGAAGAGATTTTTGATCGGGTCAGATGAAAAGTTTAATCCGAGGAATTACTTGGATTTTTCCTATTTTTTCCCAAGGAAAGTCTATTTGGGAGTTAGTATCAATGTCTTGCTTCGCCAAAAATTGTAGATATTCTTGGCGAAAATTTTCCCGAATGGTGATGTTTCCATTTAATGGTATCCTGTTCATGGCTTCTTGGAGTTATCTCAAGTATCTTTTCCTATCCTCCTAGAGTCGAAAAATTGTCCAATTTTCCCCCGGTCCCAATTGTTCTCCTCCTTTATTAATTCTTGAACCATATATGGAATTGGAATTGGAATTGGTGGGTTAGAGATTTAGGAACCAAATCGGTATCCTGAATCCATCTGTCTTCCAAATTTTTACCGATTTTCCTTTTTTTGATTTGCCAAATGAAATTCCCTTTGATCGTGGTCTAATCCTTTGATGCTTGTCCAGATCCAAGACAAGTTAGACTTTTGGACGCTTCTAACGGATGTGAATTTGGGTAATATTTGGATTTAAGAAGCTTGACCCATAGTTGATCATGTTCGCTACTACCTACCATCGCGAGCTTAGTGAGTAGGGCTATATTGAATTGATGTGGGTTTTTTGATTCCTAAACCTCCTTGGTGTATGGGTTTGCAAATACTTTTCCAAGCTCTAATGAAGCCTCCTTGATTTTTTTCTTCTTTTTTCCACCAGAAGTTTCTTTGGATGCGATCCCGTTGATCAAGTGTCTCTTTTGCAAGCGCAAGAACTTGCATTTGATAGGTTGGGTAGGCTTGAAGAATAGATTTTATTAAGACGGTCCGACCCGCTTAAGATAGGAGTTTAGATTTCCAACTTTTAAGAGTTGAATAATATTTTTTTTAGGAGAGTTTCAAAGTTAGTTTTCTTATTCTTGTCGAAAAAAACAGGTACCCAGGTGTTGATGGTATTAGCTTAGGGTTAAAATCGTAAAACTATGCATCTGACATGACGTCACTATGACCACTAGCACACTTATTGAATCAAACAGCATGCCTACGTAAGAATTACCAGGGTACCCTTTTTTTATACGTGTGTCATGTTCCACGGCAGAACCCTTAGTATTAACTGATATCACCTTTGTATATGCCAAACCCTAATTCTCCCATCGTGCAATGGCAAACCATGCCAGCCACATCTCTGCACCAAGGCATGCCAACCGTGCCAGCCGTACCACCGTGCCAATGGCAAACCATGCCATCCACGTCTATGCGCCAAGGCATTCCAACCGTGCCAGCCGCACCACCGTGCCAATGGCAAACCATGCCAAAAGTCCCCGCGCCAACGCATGCCAACCATTCCATCCGCACCACCGTGCCAATGGAAAACCATGCCAGCCGCGTCTCTGCGCCAAGGCATGCCAACCATGCCAGCCGCACCACCGTGCCAATGGAAAACCGTGCCGCCCACGCTTTAAAGGCCTGCCAACCATGCCACCCGCAAGACACCGTGTCAACGGCAAAACATGCCAGCCACGCCTCCGGCGCCAAGGCATGCCAACCATGCAATCCACTTCTCCACGCCAAAACAAAAGGTTGTAATTAACCAACGGTAACCCTTCTCTTCGGATGCAGATCTCGACCATCCAAGTTCGCCACCTAACGCATGGAAACTTGCGGCCCAAATCCAAACACCACGCTTTTCACTAAACCCTAGTTTTGCTCCGCCTATACCATGCCAAATTTCTTTCCTTCACGTCACCGGCTGCTAAAACGAAGGGTTGCAACGATCAACGGCCACCTTTCCATCTAAGATGTAGATCTTAACCGATTCAAGGTGACCAAATAACGCGTGGCAACTTGTGGCCCAACGCCAAGCCTTAATTGTGGTCGCGCCCAAACTACGCCATGACCCCACTTTTGGCCGCGCTAACTACACAAAAATCCTAGCTTGTCGGTCATACTTTCATGTCGCCACCTACCAAACGAATGGTTGAAATAATCAACGGCTACCCTTCTCTTTGAAATGCCGATATCGATCACACAATTTCGCCACCGACACATGGCAACTTTACCAAATCCAAACATTACGGTTTGCGCCTAAGGCCAGCGCTCTACTCTATGACCAAGCCATGTGATGAGTGCTAAATAGTGCATATTTATACACCTTTTTATTGGCATTTTACTCATCTTTTGCGCTTAGAAATCGATATTATCCCATTCGTATTTTCTTTGTTTTCAAGAATAAATATTTGTATTAATTAATTTTGTGTTTTTAGGTAATGAATAAAGCTCGGAGAATCTGAGGAGCCAAAAGAGCGAAGAATTGGAGTCGAGCATCTATGGAGTAGATAGCCAAAGCCCGCGCGCGAATTAGTTGCAACCCAACAAGGAAGACTTGGGCTAGAGCTACCCATGACCCGGATCCGAGCCCGCTCACTCTGAGCCATTGAGATCTCCCTCCGCTACATCCAACGGTCGCTCCATCACTATACATCATCTCTTGATGCTCCGTGCAACACCGTATCGCTCCAAAACCGCTACCATCCTCGACCGTTCGGATCTTCTCCAGCCTAGATCCTACGCTCGCTAGGCCCTTCTCATCAAACCCCCATTGTCCCCAAATCAACAGTAAATGACCCTACCCTATACCCCCCATCGACCTAGCCATTTCACCCTCATCTTCTCTTTCTTCTCTTCACCTCTTTCCCACGACCTCTCTGCAGAGAAAACCACCCACTCTCCCGACCAAACCCTCTCGCAACACCACCTCCGCCACCATCTCTCCTTCCCGACACCAACAGCACTCACCACAACCATCTTCGTTGCACCTAGTTCGAGTTATCTTCAATCTAGCCTCTCTCTAACCCTAGAGGCTATATTAAAGATAATTAGAGCTAGGGTTTGCTCTTTACTTCACATCAATTGAGGGAAAACATCAATCGTGAGCCAATTGACGAGTGATAAGCAATTCGAGGCTATCGTAGTATGGGTTTAAATTAATTTCAATTAATTCCGATTTTAAAAGTATTAGGGTTTGAGTTTTGTGCATGTATAAATGGAGATGAACTGGGGTTGATAGAGTTTACGCCTAGATTAGCTGGAGTGTCAATTAGGTTTATTTTGTATTTAAATTGTTATTTTATCATGTTCTAGTTTAGTTGCAAGGGTTTCATTGAAACCCTCATTCTCTACTTTGTTTTAACTTCGTGAACTATCTTGAGTACTTAATATCATCAAATGTCTTCAATACAAGTATCCAGGTGTTTTTCTCACAATGGATGCCTTGCATCCATTGTAGTTAGGTTACAACTACATTGAGATTACCGCAACTCATACTTTAGACCCAAATGCTGATCCCTTTGACTAGTTGTACTTAATTAGACAACTAGTGCTCGGGTCAAGACTTTAGTTGTTCTTTGAAGCATTACAGGGAGAGATAAGTGGTGGGTTTGACACCCGCCCTTATCAGTCACAGGGCAAGAAAGTCTCAACTCAGTTGAGCACACAGTAGGAGTGAGTGGTGGAATTGAGACCTTAGCATCCCCTGTCACTATTTGTTTACCTTAGTTTAGGTTCACTTCAATACAAATCTGCCGTATCGGCACAAAACATCTATATTATCACCGTTGTCACTCATACTCACTTGAAACTCGGTTAAGTAGCAAGCCTTAGATCACTTAAGCACACCCGTCTCTGTGGATCGACCCGCACTTGCCGCGTCTCCGATAGACGCCGTGCACTTGCGTATAAACCCGTAGGCCGTAATTTATACACTCTTAGAGGCCTACCAAGTTTTTTAAGCGCCACGGGGACTTGGCGTGTGCCCTGTGATCCATTGCTTGTCTTTACTGAGATTTATTCATCCCTGTACATATCTAGTGTAACTTAGTTTAATTTTCTTATAAACTGCATCTATAACTTAGTTCATTTCTTTGCACCCTTGCATCTGTCATTTGTAACTTGTTTTATCCACTTACATTTTTGCTTATAACCTTGTTTTAGTTAGCTGTAATTTTATTGTCTTTCTTGCTTAGTTTTTATTTTTCTTAGTATTACATTACTTCTATCACCTGTGCATATCATCCATCCATCTCTGCATTTGTGCTTCTGTCAGTGCAGCTGTGCATTATAGAGAACTAAATCTCTTTGTTGAGCCAACAAAAGTACTACAAGTTTGCTACTTGGCTGCTGTCAGCTATTGAAAGCAACCAAAGAAAGGAAGAGGAGCAAGGAGCAGAACTGGTGACACCTGTGCTGTGCCCTTGAGCAACTGAGACAAGCCAACCAAAGGAGACAAGGAAAGGCGCAGACTTAAGGTTAGCCATTGTCTGCTTTGTGCTTAGTGCAGTCCCCTGAAGCTGCTAAGCTTGTGCTATAACTTTGATCGCCAGACTAGCTGCACAACTCTGAACTTACTTGAATGCATGCTTGAACCCAGCCTGAAAACCTGTGCTTTGTAGACCTTGAATCTGCCCTGAAATACCTGTGCTGTGCACAAGCTAAGTTTTTAATCTATTACTCTGGGTTGTGAATTGTCTTTGGCATTGCTTAATCTGTTGCTTTCAAGATGCCAATCTGGGCTGTGCTAGTTTTCTCGTGAGTTTGCTTTATGAACCTAGGGTCTTTATGCTGTACACGCCTTGCTTGAGCTGCCAATCCTAGGCTCGTCGACCATTGTGCATGATAATCCGGCTCCCTTGCTAGCCCCCTGAAGTCGCAAGCTTGAGCTCCCTGGCTAGCCCTTGGTCTACACTCGTATAACCCCGTACATGCTCCGAGTTGTGCATTGCACATTTGAGCCATTGCCTGCCCCTGTGTTGAGCCAAGCCCGAGCCATTAGCCCATTTGCAAACCCTGCACAAATCTATGCTTAGCTTTTGTACCTTGTATGCCATCAGCCCCGTGTATTGCTCTCTGTACCTTGTATGCCATTAGCCCCGCGCATTTGAGCAATCGAAGCTCTCGGTTATGAGTCAAAATCTCAAAATTTTGCTTGATGTCAACTACACTTGTTGACTCGAGTGAGCCGGAGTAAGGTGAATAGAAAATTTTAACTCATCTCGAGTGAAAGTCCGAATGGAGAGTCGAGTGAGTGAGTCGGTATCGTTCACCGAGTTGAACCTAGCCGAGTTGAGTTGACTCCCTATATCGCTGAGTCAATCCTAACTCAGCGATTCACCGAGTTGAATCGATTTTCATTTTTCATAATTTGGGCTTACACCAAACCAAGCCCAACTCAACCCAACCTGGGCTGTGCATTTACACACAACCTAAGCCTCATAACAATGATTCCACCACACCAGTTGGCTCATTGAACCCAACCCGGGTTGCAAACAAACTTTAGCCCAGTTCACTCCGGCTAACACAACCTGGGCTTTGTACTCGGTCAATACAAACAAAAGCCCACATAAGTCCGTGATCCGGTCAGCAGACCTTTGTCATCGAGCCCAATAAACCAAATCGTAATTTGGGCTTACACAAAACTCAGCCCAACTCAAATTATTTCGGGCTATACTTTTTCTACTACTGGGTCATGTACAATTCTACACAAATCACGGGCTTCAAACAACAAATCCCAAACAAACCAAAACTCACAAAACCAAGCAACAAGCCCACAACAAACCCAAACCCAACAAACCAAAAATGAACCCATTTAAACCAAACAAACCCACATAAACCAAATTAGATTGTGAGTTCAATTTGATAAATCATGTCGATTTTGGTCCAGATCCGGGATGGAACAAATAAATCCCTTAGAGAGCTTGCTTACGGGCACGCTTCACAGGATGAACCCCCCACATACCATAGTGATTTTAGGCAATTTTATGAGCCTTCTCCGGGCCCTGACTTCACATGCCCCAATCACTATGAGCACATGCATCATCCACCACAAAGTTGAGAATGAACACTCTCCTCATACCCAGTCATCACTTCTCGATCAATTAGAAGCTCGACTATCGGCTTAGAAAGGCAATCACATGAGCGATCCACAAATCTAATCCCCCTAGTAATATGAAATGCATGCTTGCACCTTATGTGGTGGCTTAGACCACCCCGCTGAGTACTTGTTATATTTTGCATGCTTTTAGACAGTCTAGGGAAAACCATGATAATCCAATGAACGAAGTGTCTAGAAGTGACTATTGGGACCATAATCAACCTACACACATGCATCATTCACCACAGTGGGGAAATGAACAATTTTATACTCCCCCAACTCCTAGTTTGCAATCAACAATGGATACACTCATGGAGCTAAATGCTAGGCTTGAACTTACTCATGCAACTAACATTGAATATGAACCTAATCTAGAGGTAGATGAGTACACTAAAAATGCTACAATTTTGAATGGAGAGATGGATTTTTGCTATGATGATGATGATGATGATGATGAATATGAAGAGCATGTGTATTTTGAAAATGTAGTAGAATCTTTAGGTTCAGAGACATTAATTGTCTCTTCTGTGAACCCTATGAATGATGCTTCTTCTGATATTCATGCATGTGATATTGATGTGGAACCTGTGCAATTATCCTGTGAAAATGAACATGATTTACCCTCTTTTGACTTTTGGAAAGTGTGTGATGGTACAAATGATTTTAAAAATGAAAACAACCTAGATGTACCTAACCTCTCTCCTGAGTCACAAATTGAAACTCCTTCACCCAACCTAGGTGTAGTTTGTCACAAAATTGCAAAACCAACTTTTCTAAAATGCCTAACTTAGGCCTAGAACTTTATGCCTCCCAAGTCCTCTTGGACTATTTTGCATCAAAGTATAACACTCTTAAGGAGCCACAGTTGGAATGTGTATGTCTCCTGTTATTAGTAAAACTCATTTTGAGTTAGACCTTTTGCATGATGTACCGTTAAAATTGCAAGATTTTGTGCTCCCAAACACACCCGTTCACAAGTTTAGGTTTGGGAAACTCATTCCCATTTGCGCCTTACTTGCACTCTCATTTTATTTTTGTGTAAGGTCACAATGTGTGTACATATTTTCTATTGGGTTGATCCTCAACTCTTTAGATTGTTGGTTTATGGTGCATTTTCATTGTATATATCCAGTAGGACTTGTTAAATTTTTCTTTTCTTACATCGGTTGAGTCTTCTTGCACATTTATTATGCTAATCCGATATGATCTCCGTTGAGAATATTGGATTCTAGCCTTGACGAATGAAGCTCAACCTTGCTCCTGCCGACATCCTAATCTCTTCCTTTTCTCTTATCAAGATAGTTCTCTCTCGGTATGTGACTGTTTAAATTTTTTCTATCTCACCGACACATTGAGGACAATGTTTGATTTAGGTTTGGGGTGCATTTGCATTTAGAGTTTTTAGTTTTTATTTTGCATATAGAGTTTTTAGTCTTTTATTTTAATCTTTTATTTTCAAAAAAAAAAAAAAAAAAAAAAAAAAAAATCAAAAATTCAAAAATTTTTGCAAATAAAAACCACCAAATTTTAGAGATTTTAGAGTCACTAGCATGCTTCTAGCTATGTTTACATAGAGAATCAATAGAAATAACAAAAGTTAGAAGTCTTAGGAGAACACAATCGGGTTTCTTAGTTGATTAGAGCGTTAAAGTTGGATTTAACCATACCCTGGAGGGCGAACTAGGTGCTGTTTAGATATTCGGTAGTAGAATTGTGATCACCCATAGTGGAGACTACCCATTTTACATCAAGTGAGGCACCAACCTTCATTTTTGCAACTTTCTAGAAAAGTCATAGAGTGTGTGTCACCTTACGTAAATTCGGGTAGGAATGGTGAGCTACCAACTGCACACCAATTTCAGCACTACTTTTGATCTCTTGAGTGCTAGTTTTTGTCAATCATGAGGGTGACGTCTAAAGATGAAAATTCCTTCTAAATACCGATTTGCCGTTAGCATCATTCTCTCTCTCAATCAACAAGACCCATAGAAACACATCATCGTCAGCAACCGGGAGCAGAATAAGAATATTGAAAGAAAAGTTGAGATAGTCCAAGGTTTATGTGCAACAAAGAAAAGAAAATAGGATGAGAATTAATAAATTTATAAAATCAAGACAATACAAGTTGTGGAAAATTGAGTGACAAAGTCCTTTGTCCATGGAGTTAGTTGTGTCATTATTTGTATTTTTATTTTCACTTTTTGTAACCCAAAAATTAAAAAAAAAAAAAAAAAAAAAATATTCAAAAAAAAAAAAAAAAAAATATTGTAGTTTATTTTTTTTGCTACACCGTGGTAAAGAAGAATTTAAAAAGAAAAATCCAAACAACAAGGAATTTGAGTAGAAAAGTTAAAAATTGTCAAGTTTTGTGAAGTTTAGAAGTTCGTCATCAACACTTGAAGACCGAAGACCGAAGATTGAAGACGTTTCTATGGTTCTTATGAGAGAGTGATATTAATTGCCGATCGGGTGAGAAGTGAGTGAGTACTCCCACCCCCCTACTAATGGTTGATTTCCTTTCTTAGAGATCATCAGAAAAGATTCTTTTTGTCCACATTTCTGTGAGTCTCCAGATTTTATTTCTGAAGGTTATCCTTCTTACCTACAACGTGTGCGGGATTTCTCTCTTTATTCCCCGCCGCACACATGAGAGACTAAAAAGCGATCTTTTGAGTGCAATTATCATAAAACCCTAATGGTGAGGCAAGTAAGTCGAGGCTTATGATCACAATCGAATCCGAATTCTTTCATATGGTATGGTTACTTCTCGCTCGGACTTAAGGATGAGAATGCGTTCTTCGATAGTTCTAACTTCAATTACTAGCATGCAAACTCTATGTCCTCATAGCTTCTTGGAGGCTTGAGACTCTTTACACTCTGAAGTTGGAGAAGGTTTTGTGGGTACACCTCTTGTAAACCCTCACGAGACTAGAACTCGTCCACTAGGGACACCTAGGGGTTTAAAGGCTTAGTGCATACGCTAAATGCATTCGAGAGACTCTACGACAGTGGTATAGTTAGGATTTCTTAATTTTTGTTTCACTTGAGGACAAGTAAAATTCAGGTTTGGGGTATTTGATGAGTGCTAAATAGTGCATATTTATACACCTTTTTATTGGCATTTTACTCATCTTTTGCGCTTAGAAATCGACATTATCCTGCATTCGTATTTTCTTTGTTTTCAAGAATAAATATTTGTATTAATTAATTTTGTGTTTTTAGGTAATGAATAAAGCTCGGAGAATCTGAGGCCAAAAGAGCGAAGAATTGGAGTCGAGCATCTATGGAGTAGATAGCCAAAGCCCGCGCGAATTAGTTGCAACCCAACAAGGAAGACTTGGGCTAGAGCTACCCATGACCCGGATCCGAGCCCGCCACTCTGAGCCATTGAGATCTCCCTCGCAGCTACATCCAACGGTCGCTCCATCACTATACATCATCTCTTGATGCTCCGTGCAACACCAGATCGCTCCAAAACCGCTTACCATCCTCGACCGTTCGATCTTCTCCATCTAGATCCTACGCCGCTAGGCCCTTCTCATCAAACCCCATTGTGCCGCTCCACAGCGAAAATGACCCTACCCTATACCCCCATCGACCTAGCCATTTCACCCTCATCTTCTCTTTCTTCTCTTCACCTCTTTCCCACGACCTCTGCAGAGAAACCACCCACTCTCCCCGACCAAACCCTCGCAACACCACCTCCGCCACCATCTCTCCTTCCCTGACACCAACAGTACCACCACAACCATCTTCGCTGCACCTAGTTCGAGTTATCTTCAATCTAGCCTCTCTCTTAACCCTAGAGGCTATATTAAAGATAATTAGAGCTAGGGTTTGCTCTTACTTCACATCAATTGAGGGAAAACATCAATCAGAGCCGATTGACAGAAAGGCATAAGCAATTCGAGGCTATCGAGTATGGGTTTAAATTAATTTCAATTAATTCCGATTTTAAAAGTATTAGGGTTTGAGTTTTGTGCATGTATAAATGGAGATAAATCTGGGTTGATAGAGTTTACGCCTGGATTAGCCGGAGTGTCAATTAGGTTTATTTTGTATTTAAATTGTTATTTTATCATGTTCTAGTTTAGTTGCAAGGGTTTCATTGAAACCCTCATTCTCTACTTTGTTTTAACTCTGTGAACTATCTTGAGTACTTAATATCATCAAATGTCTTCAATACAAGTATCCAGTGTTTTTCTCTCACAATGGATGCCTTGCATCCATTGTAGTTAGGTTACAACTACATTGAGATTACTGCAACTCATACTTTAGACCCAAATGCTGATCCCTTTGACTAGTTGTACTTAATTAGACAACTAGTGCTCTGGGTCAGCACTTTAGTTGTTCTTTGAAGCATTACAGGGAGAGATAAGTGGTGGGTTTGACACCCTGCCCTTATCAGTCACAGGGCAAGAAAGTCTCAACTCAGTTGAGCACACAGTAGGAGTGAGTGGTGGAATTGAGACCTTAGCATCCCCTGTCACTATTTGTTTACCTTAGTTTAGGTTCACTTCAATACAAATCACCGTATCGGCACAAAACATCTATATTATCACTGTTGTCACTCATACTCACTTGAAACTCAGTTAAGTAGCAAGCCTTAGATCACTTAAGAGCACCCCTTGTCTCTGTGGATCGACCCGTACTTGCCGCGTCTCCGATAGACGCCGTGCACTTGCGGTATAACCCGTAGGCCGTAATTTATACACTCTTAGAGGCCTACCACCATGCTCAACGCTGGCTGCTACAAACGAATGGTTGCAATAATCAATGGTTACCCTTCTCTTTGAGTTGCAGATCTCGACCACACAAGTTCTCCACCGACACATGGCAACTTGCGGCCCAAAGCCAAACATCACGGTTTGCGCCTAAATCCTAATTTTGACCGCGCCTACACTATGACCAAGCCATGCTCAATGCTGGTTGTTACAAACGAAGGGTTGCAATAATCGACGAATACCCTTCTCTTTGAGAAGCGGATCTCGACCATCCAAGTTCGCCACCTAACGCATGGAAACTTGCGGCCCAAAGCCAAAACATCACGGTTTGCACCTAAACCCTAATTTTGGCCGCGCCTACTCTACGGAAAAGCCATGCTCAACGCTGGCTGATAAACGGAGAGTTACAATAATCAACCACTATCATTCCCTCCGAGATGCATATCTCGACCGTTCAAGTCCGCCACCTAACTTGCGGCCCAAATCCAAAACATCACGGTTGCACCCAAACCCTAATTTTGGCCGCGCATATTCTATGACAAAGCCATATCGACTCTACCATGGCCACTGGCATGCCACCATGCCACACGTAACACCATGCTACACGTTTTCCCATGAAAACACTCGCGACATCTAACACATGTCACAAATTGGGGGATGCTCATAAAGGGTATTTGTTTGGCGGTTTACAAATTATAACGTACACTACGCCCGTTACATTAAAGTGTCATAAGAATAAGGATATTAGTAAATACGAGGAGTAATGGTGAAAACGCTTTCCTTCATTATGGAATATCAATTCCAAAAGCGTTACTAGTTACCACCTCCTCCCATTTACTCATCCGTTTCTATTTCTTACAAGACCAGTACGTTTCACTTGGACTTGTATAAATAGGTCTTACCTATTTCCATAAACAACAAGTTTTTGGTTAGGAGCATACAACACTCGAAACCACTTGCTAGCTTTCCCATCCGGTAGCTTTCACTTTACGATACAAGTCAAACAACTACTCTTCCCGAATCAACTATTCTGGTCTCAACACTTCCTTCGCTTCCCCTCCTTAAAAACCAACCCTTTTCCTTCACTTTGTGATCGAAGCAAGTCTGGAACGACCATTTCTTGGTTTAGGCCTGGATTTGCGTGATTGATCTCTCGAATCTAATGTACCCCTTAGCATACATTATTTAGGGTTTAGACTCGGTTTCTCACCCACTCACGCGAAATTACCGAAATCAGAAACTGTTTTCACCTTCAAACAATTGGCGACCACGGCGGGAGGATTGATCTTTCGGTCACGCGCGTCAATTTTAAACTCTCAATCTCATCGTTTGATTTTGATCTCGGACAGTAGCAACAAATGATCCGCTCGGATCAACGACCCCGATTACCGGGTTGTAACGGTTACCGGGCGTAATACAACAAGAGCCAACGGGGACTTCCAAAAAAAAAAACGATTCGCTTAGGATCGACGGCCCGATTATCAATAACCATACGACGAGGAACAACTCGGGGACTTCTCACGAACAATTCGACGTCGCCGGACTTGCGGTTTGGGATCCGTTTTGTTGAAGTAGGTAATAAAAACAAGTATGTCCGGCTAGGATACATAACCAATTACTATAGGTTTCCACGTTGAAACCAAACACCATGTTATTCCAAAGTTTCATCCCATACTTTCCCCGTCATGCAACATTCGCAGTTTCACAATTTTCCTAGATGATTTGCTACCTACACTTGCAACTCAGACTTTAACATATCAAAAGACCATTATCCCAAAAGCAATCACCTATCAATCCAAAAAGGAAAAAAAAAAAACGAACTATAAACTAGGCGTTTCTTTGCCTTTCAAAAAAAAACTAAGGAAAGGAGTTTCGAAAAGTAACACGCTCAAGGAAAATCGCTCAACAACGGCTCGTTCTTCTGGAGAAAACGTTCTTCATACTTTGAAGGGTCAGCCCGCTTCGTTTCAACTCTGAGATAACTTCTCTAGCTCCTGACAACTTATCGACTTCGACGTCGACAATTAATCGAATCCGCAAGGACCATCAACCCCATTTCAGCCTGCAGTCTTTGGATCTCGGAAAAGCCCTTAGTAACTGGGAGACATTAAACTCAAAGTCTCGCACACATATCCGGTGAAAACTTCGAGCTTGAGATCACATATCCGGAAACAGTGTGACCGATCACGTTGCACATATGGTGAATTGAAGATAAAGCCTCTTCCACACGCTTGACTAATGCAAATCGGGGTAGTGAGCTTCTTGGTCGTGGCGATGTGTCCGTATTTTTCCCATATCCCGGTATACAACTCCGCATGCTTGGATGGCACACTGAAGCCTCCAACCAACACATGGTCTTCATGGGAGTCAAATATGGAGGCACGAAAATGGCGCCCGCAATCTGAATGCGGCCAGAGCAAAGATTCTGACCACGACCAAACCAATGGTCGTGAAGTACTTTCCACCATCCTGGGTTTCACCATTATCAACGTCCATCTCCAAGACACCTATAGGCGCGGCTTCCACGGCTGGACCTTCATTGTGGCCCGAGTCTCCACCTCAAGACTCTCTTCAGAAACAATCCCCTCCCCGCAACATTACGATTTAGTTTTCACTCAAAAAAAGAAATAAGAGGAACGCATAAACTTACCGACTCATCTCGTATTCGCCGGAGGAAGACTCGGTGTCAACTTCGAAAGCACTTTCATCATCAATCTTTGGATCCGTCTTTCTTCTTCCTCGGATTCTTCTACATCCTCGGGAGACTTAGTAGACGATTTCGACTATGCGCGAGTTTGGCAAAGGGGTTTGCGCCTGTCAAGGCCCCCGAGTCGAAAAAGAAAATATGTTTAGCAACGAAACAGAAAGATTTGTGTGAATCAGTCAAATAAAGAAGGAGTTGCCCATACCCGTGTGTTGAAAGAACTGAAAGTCACGAGATCCCACGAATCCGATTGGAAACCACCGATGCGGTTCTTAGATTTTCGCTCTTTTTCTCGAGAACGTAGGAGATTTTCGCTAGCATTAGAAGGCTCCCTCAACAGGTGGATGTTCCGCTAAAGTCACAGAGGAAGGCTGCCGCGGTATTCACCATAACATCGCCCCGCAAACCCATGGATGGAAAGAAACTCATCATGCCAGAACTTGTTGTACCTAGGGGTTATCATTGGACTTCGATCTGAGAGCAGGAAAGGAAGGCTCTTACCTGGTGCGAGAACACTGGCATTAAGAACAGCAGGCAACAGTTCTTCCGAAGTAACCGACTGACGAATAAATGGGACCCCTTGATCAAAACCCATATGCCGAGCCGCCTGTCGATATTATAAGGGACCGCCTTGAAACATCCTCGAAAGAAAGATGGCACGTGTCCGAGGATACAACTCAAAGCATAAATACGACTTCTCCAACACTTGTATTCTCCCGGACAAAAGCAAAGTCAAGTTCGGAGCGACGACAAAAATATTCGGTTGAACTATGGACGCGTGAACTGGAGCCCGAGAGATGAAAAAGTAACATCATAGACATTATCAAGAAAATGAATGAGATTCACTCCGGATCTTGGACGCCTATTAGACCAGCGTAGAATTCGAGAGCCGCCGCAAGACTCGGGAAGCGGAGCCAACGGTTTAGGAGCGTACTTTTGCGAAATGCTCCCACAACCATGCCCTCGGAGGAAAGCAACGTGAACATACGAGTCTACCTTCAAATAACCGTTTGAAACATACATATTCGCAACCAGATGATCCAAATGGGTGTACAAAGAACCAAGAAACAAGCCCCACAATGGGAAAGAACGACGCCTTTCGCCAGTTTGATGGTAAATTTAATAAGCCATCGCCTTATCTCCTTCTTTCCGCATCCGTCATCAAAAATATCTCTAGACAGCCACGAGCTAAAAACGCGGCAACATGGAGAGTGTCATCTAATTCTAGGTCCAACTCCCGCCTCATCGGGTAACCACTCGGACACCCACTAGTCTGAGAAGCACTTCGTCTCGTGACCCTTTCGGACGAACCCTTTTGACTTCTCGACAAGGGCGGCACACATCTCCTCTTCATCATCGGACAACGTGATATCAAGATTCCATGTTATGGGAAGGTTCAACATGAAGACTACGCTCTCTAAAGAGATGGTCATTTCTCCCCACTGCATATGGCGGTATGAGTATCTGGACACCATCTGGAGACAAACGTGATCAAACCCTGGATGTCTTTCCTAACTTGAAGTGTTGCAGAAGCCGTGACAGCTCTAACAATCCGCGCCTTGGTCAAATTAGCCCTCACACTATCTTGACCTATCATGAATTGCATCCACTTATCAAAAGAACGCAACGGGCTCGGACAGATTTTGAAGTCGATGGGAGAAGCGGGATATTCTTTCCTCTGAGACAAAATCGCATTATGCGCCCTGGCGATCAAAATAACCGCCACATACTTGGGATGGGTATTCTAGGTGAAGAAGAAATTGTAAAAAATTCATCATCCGCATTTGGCTTGAGTTGCTAACGTTCTTGATACGGTTGCAAGGCTCTTCCTGGGTGACATCTTAACAGAATTCTTTATGCTATTGAAGTAACTACAACAAATAAAACGAAGAATTACTACCTCGAAGAAAAAGCATACATAAATTATTACCAAGATCGGTTACGAACAATAACGTGTTTGTCACTGAAATTTCTCTTTGGCCACACGTCACGACATTCATGACTAGGAGAATGGGTGCGATGCTACCCAACGAGGCATATGTAATGTCAAGGGATATACTGCTATTGGTCGAAATCGAGATAGTACCTCAAGAATCATGCGAAGTCACGTAAAGTACAACCTAGGTCAAGTAATGCTCTATCATGGAAATACGCTCGCAACCAAGGGAGGAATATTTTCACACGGCCAAAAGGGAAAGGCAACCTTGAAGCTAGGTTTTCACAGAATAAAACTAATAACAACAACCTACTCATGCACGCATGTTTTGTGTAATACTTGGTTTTCTTACTATCGGCATGCCGACTAATATTGCTATGATAATCTAGCAAGGAAGAATCATTCATACAAAAAAATTGTTTTTACGAGTTCATGGAGAGTATATCTACGGTTAGGGCTTGCACCAACAAAAGAAAAAGAGAAAAAGAAGCCTTGGAGTACATACCTGAATGTTAGCTCGTTTTACTGCTACCACTCTGTCGCTAGCACAAAGACGTGAGAACAAAGATGAAAAATAAAATAAAAGGAGAACAACCTTTTATAGGAGTAATATTCTTTTAAAGTTCGAATAAGGAAAGGATTCATTATTTTAAGCCACGAATAATAAAAGGCAATCGGGCCCGCAAGGATAAGTCTCACGATGCCCAAAAGTCTGTGCCATGCCTTACCTCACGATACCCCAGCAATCCGCGCCACGCCAACGTCCAAGTCGCGCCCAGCGCCGAGCCAAGCCGAGCTGCACCGAGTCAAGCCAAGCCGCCCGCACTGAGCCAAGCCAAGCCCAAGCCAATTTGCGCCAAGACCGAGCCGAGCCGCGCCAAGCCAAATCCCATACCTAGCCATGCCAATAAATTGCTAAGCCAGACCTTCACGTTCCCTAGCCCATCCAAGATGACGCGTGACCAAATCAAGCTGACATCATGTGTCTCAACCAGCAACTGCCTCTACCATTTCACGTCTAGCCAATAACGACGCAAATAGAATTCATGCAAGGCCGCCAACGCAAGGATCACGGATTCTCAAAATACTCTCGAAGAAAAGGTTAGACGAATTTTCCTAGCCATCTTTCATGACCCGCCGCTTTGGTTTTGTCCTTGCCTGTCACCATCTTATGCTTACCTCGCAACAATGCTCTTGTTCCTAGTTAAGCAGAGGACTTAATTTTGATGGTGGTTTTTAGCTTAGGGTTAAAATCGTAAAATTATGCATCTGACATGACGTCACTATCACAACTAGCACACTTATTGAGTCAAACGGCATGCCTACGTAAGAATTACCATGGTACCCTTTTTCTATACATGTGTCATGTTCCACGGCGGAACCCTTAGTATTAACCGACATCACCTTTGTATATGCAAAACCCTAATTCTCCCACCGTGCCAATGGCAAACCATGCTAGCGCACGTCTCGCACCAAGGCATGCCAACCATGCCAGTCGCACCACCGTGCCAATGGCAAACCATGCAAGCCACGCCTCTGCACCAAGGCATGCCAAGCATGCCATCCGCACTCAATGGAAAACCATGCCGTTTCACGTCTGCGCTTGAAGGCATGCCAACCATGCCAACCGCACGCACCGTGTGCAATGGAAAAACCATGCCGCCACGCCTCTGCTCCAACGCATGCCAACCATGCCAGCCGCCCACCGTGCCAATGGAAACCGTGCCAGCCCACGTCCTACGCGCCAAGGCCCGCCAACCATGCCGGCCCGCACCACCGCGCCGCGGAAAAACATGCCAGCCACGTCTTCTGCGCCAAGGCATGCCAACCATGCCAGCCGCACCACCATGCCAGCCACGTCTCCGCGCCAAGGCATGCCAACCATGCCAGCCACACCACCGTGCCAATGGCAAACCATGTCAGCCACATCTTCACGCTAAAAAAGGGTTTCAATAATCAACGGCTACCCTTTTCTTTGAGATGCGATCTCGACCATCCAAGTTCGCCACCTAACGCATGGCATTTTGCGGCCCAAATCCAAACACCACGGTTTGCACTTAACCCTAGTTTTGCCGCAAGCCTATACCATGTCGGCCTTTCCTTCACGTCACTGGCTGCCAAAACGAAGGGTTGCAACGATCAACATCCACCTTTCCATCTAAGATGCAGATCTTAACCGTCCAAGGTCACCAACTAACGAGTGGAAACTTTTGCCCAACGCCAAGCCTTAATTGTGGTCGCGCCTAAACTACTCCAAGACCCCAGACTTTTGGCCGCGCCTAACTACACAAAAATCCTAGCTTGCTTCACCATACTTTCATGCCGCCACTACCAAACGAAGGGTTGCAATACTAACAGCTACCCTTCTCTTTGAGATGCAGATCTCGACCACTCAAGTTCGCCACTTGACGCATGAAATTTGCGGCCAAAAAGCCAAACATCACGGTTTGCGGCTAAACCCTAATTTTGGTCGCGCCTACTCTATGACCAAGCCATGCTCAACGCTGGCTCGCTACAAACGAAGGGTTGCAATAATCAATCATTACCCTTCTCTTTGAGATGCGGATCTCGACCACAAGTTCGCTAATCGACGCATGGAAACTTGCGGCCCAAAGCCAAACATCACGGTTTGCGCCAAACCCTAATTTTGGCCGCCTACTCTATGACCAAGTCATGCTCAACGCTGGCTACTATAAACGAAGGGTTGCAATAATCGATGGCTACCCTTCTCTTTGATACGCAGATCCCGACTATCCAAGTTCGCCACCTAACGCATGGCAACTTGCGGCCCAAGCCAAAACATCACGGTTTGCACCTAAACCCTAATTTTGGCCGCGCCTACTCTATGGAAAAGCCATGCTCAACGCTGCTGCTAAAACGGAGAGTTACAATAATCAACGTCTATCCTTCCCTCGAGATGTAGATCTCGTACCGTTCAAGTCCGCCACCTAACTTGCGGCCCAAAGCCAAAACATCACGGTTTGCACCCAAACCCTAATTTTGGCCGCGCCTATTCTATGGCAAAGCCATACCGACTCTACCATGGCCACTGGCATGCCACCATGCCACACGTAACACCATGCTACACGTTTTCCCATGAAAACACTCGAGACATCTAACACATGTCACAAACTGGGGGATGCTCATAAAGGGTATTGGTTTGGCGGTTTACAGCGATGACGTACACTACGCCCGTTACATGAAAGTGTCATAAGAATAAGGCGGTTAGTAAATACATAGAGTAATGGTGAAACGCTTTCCTTCATTATGGAACATCAATTCCGGGCGTTACTCGGTTACCACCTCCTCCTATTTAATCATCCGTTTCTATTTCTTACAAGACCGAGTACGTTTCACTTGGACTTGTATAAATAGGTCTGACCTATTTCCACCAAACAACAAGTTTTGGTCAGGAGCATACAACACTCAGAAACCACTTGCTAGCTTTCCCATCTGTTAGCTTTCACTTTATGATACAAGTCAAACAACTACTCTTCCGAATCAACTATTAGGGTCTCAACCCTTTCTTCGCTTCCCTCCCTAAACCAACCCTTCTCCTTCACTTTGTGGTCAAAACCAAGTCCGGAACGGCCATTTCTTGGACTTAGGCGGATTTGTACAGATTGATCTCTCGAATCTAAAGTGCTCCTGCAGTACATTGTGCTCCCTTTGCCGTACATTGTTTAGGATTTAGACTCGTTTCTCACCCACTCACGCGAAATTACCGAAATCAACAAATCGTTTCGCCCTCAAACACCTGTGTATCTATCATTTTTGTCATCAAGGGAACCTTTAATATTTTTGCTATAATCTTCCATGTTTTGGATGAATGCGAAATTTGAAATAAACAATATATTTTTATAGGTTTACCATCCGGCAGTGATTTTCCCAAAAATCGTTAAAATGTCCAAGGTTTTTTGCTTCTCAAATCCCTTTAGTAAATAGAAAAACGATCAAATCTAAAGAATAAATGTGAGATGTTGGGAGCATTTGTGTTGATCTGGAACCCTCATATTTTCTTTTTCTTGAATAGTTTTTTTCAAGAAGTCTGGATAGAATTTCCATGCAAATTAGGAAAAGATATGTTGGTAAAGGATCACCTTGCCTTAGACCTCTCGAGGTGTTGAAAGTGGGTCCCGAGAACCATTTAGGAGGATCGAGAAAGAGGTTGTTGATAAACATTGCATAATGAGTTTTTCCAGTTCTCGGAAAATCCAAGAGCTGTCAACAAAGGTCCATTCTACCCTATCAAAGGCTTTGAGAGGTCTAGTTTTAATGCTAGAAATCCTTTTTTCCTTGGATATCTTCATAGAGTGAATAAGTTCATGGGAAATTATGAGGGAAGCGGATCCGTGAACAAACTATTTTGACAAAAGAAAAAGACAAACCATCACAAACCAGTTGCCTTGCATATATCCGATGGTCGAGTACTACGATGATGTGGCACTCCATATTAGCTCAAATTTCTTATACGGCTAAAGCCAAGCCAAGCCGTTTCTTTAATTAAGGAAAGCTTAATAATTTCCTATATCTCCAGAATCTTTTTCATCTGTGAAAGCTTACCTTTTTTCCCGAGATAAAAAAGTCATTATGAAACACCGCAAATATCTCAAGGCCATTGTATATATATTTTGATCGTAAATTGGAATCCTTCTCCAATTTTCTTTATCTTCGGATGAAAGGCATCAAAATGATACCGGAAATAAGACTATTCACGTCATTAATTAGGTATTGTATCCAATTTTCCGCACTAAAGTTGAACTAAAATTTTACTCGTCTACGGGCGATGCGACATCACATGATTGGATTCATTAGGAGAAGCTTTGCAAAATGCGAAGATATTTTTGAGTACACCTATTTTAAGATGGATTACGAGTAATAAGCAAACCATGACATAGTATAGGTTAACCTTAATGCTCATGAATTACAACCTTTTAAATGTAAATGAAGAGATTTTACTTTCCTTGAATGACTAAATGTTCAAACAGATTTTTATTTATATTTTCTGGTTAAAAGGGGATACATTAAGTATCATAAGTGAGATTTTATTGTTTTCTTTGATGTGGCAACGTGATGCAGGGACATTACTGAGCTACTCGGTGCTTGCTCACTATATTCGAGTTTAGTGGTAGGCTGTAAATATCGGAAATGTACTCAGCTTAAATTGAGGAAGACGGTGGAAACATGTTAGGTCCCCCGAGGTCAATTTAAAGACCAGTTCTGAAATAATATGCTAAGATCATAAAACAAGAAATAAGTGGATGACTCCAGCTTCTGAAAAAGTAAAGTGCTTGTTCTCTTTGTCCTTGCAGTATATGCTTTTTGTCTTTGGCACCTTCTCCATAGCTGCAACTCGAGAGGTGGCATGTAACTTCTTATTATTGCACCTAAACAACTCCGTAATTATGTTGCGAACTAAACATATATATGCTGACTCTTTTAGTGACATACTTGATTGGAGATCTCAGGACCTGTACAAAAGTTAAACTTACACACTTAATATCATTTCCATTCATGAGTGCAGAATATTTATAAGCTTTTATCATAGGAAACACACCTACTGCACTTTTCATGCTATATACGCATCATCATGATACACCAAGCACAGTGGCGTCTTCGCTGCTTAAACCTGCACGTAGATGAAAGTTTGCAATAACTCGACATTATTGAATACTAAAAATAATGCATATATAACAGACATACTACTACTTACCAGGTTCAACAATATTTAGCTGCTCAGAATCCGGTGGTTTTGGACAATTTCTTTTGTCATGGCCTGTATTCTTACAATTTGAACACTTCCTTTTCTTGACACCAATAGACTCAACAAAACTTAGCATTCTACCGTGCTACTAGTCTTTCTTTTCTCTTTTTCTTTATCACTGGGCCTACCTTTCACCCGAGATACATGGGGGTTTCCGATGAACGGTGGGCACGATTTTTCCGGTGCAACACCATCTGGAATTTCAGAGTTCAAAACTTGAGTGGTTTTTTCAGTTTCAGCCACCTTATTGTGATCATCAATGATTCGAGCAAAAAGCTCCTCTATACCTTCAATTGCCTTTTTATATAATATATTTGATTTGGAAGCAAAACACGACATCTGAGTTGACCTGCGACAAAGATGGCTAAGTCTGAAGGCTTCTGAATTCTCATAATCATTATATGTTGATGATTCATCTATTATCCTAAATGAGTTGGCACCTTTCAACCATCTTTTCAGAATGAAATGTGAGGGAATTGTATCCACATCTAGCTTTGTCAGGACTTTTAACACATGTTTGCAGGGTAAACCTTTGAATTCAAAATATTGGCACTCGCAGTATCCTTCATACGTACCTGGCTTTATTTTTACGGTGAAAGTTTGCGGATAACCAATCTTAGAAGTCACCGAAAAAGTGCTAAAATCATCATCTCCATCTACCTCTTCAGCCTTGAATCGTAATGCAGCTAACAATTGATCGCTGAACTTGTTAAAAATATTGCGGGTATAAATTTTAGCAGCATGATTAAGTATCAAATTGCTTTCTTCAATAAGGCGGTTGGTATGCTCCGATACAAAATCTTCCTGATTTTCTTTATCAACGATCTCTTTCAACGCTTGATCATATCAAATAGCAAATTATTTGAGATTAGTTTTGATGAGACAAATGCTTTCACTCCCTCACTTCGACCATTCATATTCATACCCCGCATAAAATGTATTTCTATGGTAAACAGTACCCATGATTCTCGAATCATATATAAATCGTTAACCAAGTATTATTGGTTAAACCAAATTCTACAATCATCTTGCTCCATTTCTCTTCAAACTCTTGTATTTTGTATGTATGATGGATACAACTTTTCATATCGCCTTTGAATTTTGACTTTTTAAAATATACATGAGATAATTTCTCTGCAAATTTTTCTTTATGTGCCGAGCAAAGACTTCGGTGACGACTGTTCGGAAAACTGCTTTATTTCGTAGCCATGGCGGCGTCTTGATCCGCTTATGTTCGCGATGGATGTTGTCCTCTCATAGCTTCAAGCCAAATGTGAAACAACCATATAAAAGTAGGTTCCGTCTAATCTTGCAATAACGCACACCCAAATTGGATGGTTCGTAATGATGATTTACACCAATTAAATGGTGCAAATGGCATGCCATACTTATTGGTCCGGTAAGTAGTGTCAAAGAACACTACTTCCCCAAATTGTTCGTATTACATACGCGACCTCGCATCTACCCGAAAAAATTTACTGCCCTACCATGTTCATCAACTTGAACCCGATAAAAGAATTGCGGATTCTCACTTTGTTTCATATGTAAATAATCCATGACAGATTGGGCATCGCCAACTTCAAGATTTTTATGCCTAACATTACGTAAGTGATACCAACAGTCTCTTTTATTAAATCCAATCGTTGCACCACCAAAGACTCGATGGAACTTTTCCGACCTGAATGTTTTCCAAATTAAACACCTCTGTTATATCTTTCACCCCTCCGGCATGCATCTATTACACCGCATGCGCATTCTCTTCCTCGGCGATACAAATTTGTGATTGTGATCATCGAGAATGAAATCACTGTCCAAATATTGTTTTCTTCATTAAAAAGAATATGCATCTTTGCGTCACAACCACATTTTATAGTATTACAACGTCGTCCTTTTTTATTTATTCCCTCTACTTTCTTCTTTATTTCGTTTTTCCCTCTCGTGAGCATACCATATAAGGCTGCAAATCACTTCTCCCACACCTACACGAGTTTTGTTTGTTGATCGAACCCGTATTGTGAAACCATTTCTAAGCCCATACTCTATATAATACTCTTTTGCATCTTTAAAACTTTTGAATTCCATACCTTCGTGTGGCGTTGTAATATTGTTGTTGTTGTTTTTTGGAGTACGGCAAGTGTCATTAGCATTCTCTTCTTCTTCTGTGAATTTATTTGCATCACCTATATCAAAATCAGAATCTTGGGTTGGAAAATTAGAGAATTCATCCATTGCTCCTGGATTAGAGATAAAAAGAAGAAGTTAAAAATACATAATCACCAAAAAGAAAGCAAGTACTAATATTGTTGTTCAAGAGATAAAAGAACCAATACATGTCTTCATGAAAATGATATGTGGTTACGGAAAAAAAAAATCAAATAAACACAACTTAATCCTAATGAGAATAATATTGAAATACCGTTGATGTGTGATAGATCGATTCCAGAGCATACTAGAAGACAATGAATTGGAGAAAGATAAAGATGAACTACAATATATTTTGACGATTTTTTCTATGAAAATTGTTATGAGAATCCTTACCGATACGGTTAGGGTTTTTAAGCTTTCCTTAATTAAAGAAACGGCTTGGCTTTGCTTTAGCCGTATAAGAAATTTGAGCTAATATGGAGTGCCACATCATCGTAGTACTGACCATCAGATATATGCAAGGCAACGGCTGTGATGGTTTGTCTTTTTCTTTTGTCAAAATAGTTTGTTCACGGATCCGCTCCCAATTATGATATTGTCGGTGATTTGTCTTCCAGGAAGGAAAGCTGATTGATTTGGGGAGATTATCTTATCAAGTATGGGTTTTAATCTATTAGCTAAGTTTTTGGAAATTATTTTATAAATGGAGTTGCTCAAGCTAATGGGTCTGAAATCTCCCGGGGTTTGAGGCGTGGAAATTTTAAGGATGAGGTTATGGTATTGTTAACATAACTAGAATGAGTCATGACGGGACTTTCAAACTTGTTAAGATGTTATGAGTCATGACGAGTTAAATGAACTGATATGTTTTTGTCTCTTGATTTCATACAGAAACAAAAGAACGAATTAAGAAAATTTGTGGTCCCTAATTAAAAAAAAAGAGCGACTCCAGAGTTTGAGTAAGAAATTTAAAACAACATCATTAATCTGAATGATTAAATATTACTCGGTTAATTTGGTGTTTGTTTACAATGTCAACACTGTTGATGTGTCATATTAAATTATTAGGGCTCTGAATTTTGGGGCCGAAAGCCTAAATGGGTAGGGCTGTCAACGGCACTAAACGTAACGGATATTGGCTCTGCCGCTGCCGTTGCCATTAAAATTATCGGATATCCGATATCCGTTAAGTTTCGACGGAAATCTGAAATTCAATTCCATTACCGTTACGTTGGACTTACCGGATATCGATATTTTTCCGTTAATTTTCGTTATCAAACTCTACGGCTGCACCACCATCTTCAGTGAAGATTCTTCACAACCATTTCAGTTCATCAACACCACAATTTCATGGAACTGCAGCTGCAATTAGCAGCACCATATCCCTGTAACCATTTAGCTAACATTATTAGACCACAACAGACCCATTTGAATCATCTTTGCCATTAATCAAGCATAACAACAAAACCATCTTCCATGTAAATCGATTTATATTTGATTCTGACACAAGCAATTTCTTTCTTGTTTTCTCAATTTCTTGTTGTAAAATCGAATTGGAAACAAACCCATCTCTGATTTCTTCTGAAACCTCATATATTCACCAATTTTTGTAACCCATATGAACATCTACAGCAGTAAATTATTCTTCTGCTTCTTCTTCTTCCTCCCTAATTCAGAAATCAACATCATCAATTCAAAATATGTGTTCTCGAATTCACAATCAAACCCAACTCTCCACTAAATCAAACCAAACTCTCCATAAATCCTAGTTTCAAAATCAATTCCAAAACCCTAAATTAAGCTTCAAAATCATAATTAATACAAAATTGAATTTCAGAAAGAAAAATAACTAGACATGATATATTAGGAGATGATGGTGGTACTGGGATTATGAGACGAGTAGATGAAGAAGAGGAAGATTCCAGATGAAGAAGAGATGATGGAGAGGTAAGTTTTCTCTCGAGAGTAAAGATATGAACGAGGAAGTGAATGGGTGTATAGCCTAGGTATAGTAATTTGCACGTGCGGACACACGTTATCGGATATCGGATGTAAAGCTAACGGAAATACACAATTCCACTACCGTTACGTTAAGAGGAAAATATTCGTTAGCTTATCGGATACGGATATCCGTTTACCGCTATGTCGGATGGTAGCAGTAACGGATTACGGATAATCGGTATCCATTGACAGGCCTATAAATGGGTGAACTCATACCAACTCTTTTGCGAATATTTTGGGAAAAATTGGGAATATGTCCCGTTTTCACTAATCTGTTTGGGGATCTATCCCATAACGGCAAAAATTAAGAAATATGTCCCAGTGAGAGAAACAAACCGTTAAATAGTTAGTATCCCACATGTGTGGGCTTGCACAAGAGTCATAGTTACTCTTTTAGCCTTGTCATTTACATAGATGTCCAATTTATCAGTTTGGGGTTGAGAGTTGCTCGCTCAACGAGATCTGATAGCCGAGAATTTTCGTGATACTAAGTTCTAAGAGTTTAGTTCTCGTTTGAAGAACTATTGCTCTATACTTGCCCCTAAATTCTTGTGTTTGCTAACACTATCAAGATCTGATTTTTATAACATCTGTTGTTTATGTTAGGGCTATGGTTGGGATTTTTGTTCTTATCAACTTGTCACCTTTTGGTCAATTCATGATTGAGAATTGTTCACAACCGTGCGGAAAAGGGGAACTCCAAAATTGGTGTCAGTGTGGCCTTTATGTTGCTGAAGAAAACAAAGACAGAAGTTTAGTGAAGAAGCTCTAACCATAGTATCCTTGCACTCTAATTTCGGTAGCGTAATTGCTGCAACATATAAATTCTCTGAAGCTAATAGACATGGAGAAGGTAGATTTTACTCTGTCCATAAGGTACTAATATTATATAAAATTCACGAAAATCGAAACTTAAAATATCAATAATTGATTATTTTTCGAGCTCTTCGTATTGCTAAGAATTTTTCATTGGATGTCCTCATGGTACACTTTAAGAAAGCCAAGAAATTTTTCATTTGATGTCACTTTCTTGTGAAGTCTTGACCAAATCCTGTTTGGTTTGTATCTCGTTCTGCGTTTGTCTATTCTTATTCAATCAGGCTAAAAGAGTAACTATGACTCTAATGTAAGACGACACATGTGGGATACTAACTATTTAACGGTTTGTTTTTCTAATTGGGACATATTTCTTAATTTTTACCTGGTATGGGATAGATCCCGAAACAGATTAGTGAAAATGGGACATATTCCTAATTTTCCCAATATTTTTCTTCCTGATGAACTGGTACCATTTCAATCTTCCACCCTTGTTATTTTGCCAATATATATTCAATTTTCCACCCACATCTCACGTTTCACACCAGTCTTCGTCTTTTTTGTGATCGGTCAAGAGGAGGATTCATTGAAAATAAGGTACCTAAGGGGTACCTTAACCCAAAAAATACAACCTAAACGAAAAACGGAAACCGACATGGGAGTCGATCACCAAAAAGAAAGAAAAATTTACAAGAGCAAGAGTAGACACATACTCTTGCTACTCCATGCCCTCTCAAATAGGACGATAGAAATTTGAATCCCATAAACAAACTACCATATTAGCCGTTAAACCTACCATCTTTGTGTTTGATTCTGCCTAAAGATAAGCTTAAATCTTGATATCTCTAATTATGCTTGCTAAATTCGTTCCTTCCAAATGCACCACCATATCGCAACCGGAAGATTGTTCCAAATACGGTTAAGCCGCTCATCACCCCAATCATAACTCCAAGTTTGAATAGTTGTGGCAATGCAAGTATTGTAGTTCCAATGGAAACTACATTCTTCAACAAAGTAATTCCAAATTCTTTTAATTCTCCAACAATCATAAAACAAATGAGAACTTGTTTCATCTTCTTCTTCACAAAACCGACAAGACCTATCCACATCCATACCTCTTCTAGTAAGATTGTCGGTCGTCATCAACTTATCGTGGGAGAGAAGCCATAGAAAGAAATTTACTTTATAAGGATATGACCGACTCCATATAATCTCGTTTGGGAAATTTATATCACCCAGCTCACTTAGAGACATAACTCCATTCTTTCACCGAATATGCCTCCAACTTGCCATTATCCCCAACCATCCATAATCTAGAATCTACAACTCCTTCTTGGATATTTACCAATTCTAATAAAGATTTTATAAAATCAACCTCCCTCATTATAGCTTGTGAGTATCTTTCCCTGGGACATAAACTTCCATTTGATGCCGTCACTTGATATCTCATACAACCGAGCCACTACACACCCTTTAGTTCTTGAAGCTTCAAAAGCTAACGGAAATCTATTGCGTAGGACAACATCTCCGATCCAAAGGTCTTCCCAAAATATAGTTTCGTTACCCGCCCAATCTTGAATCTTATATGTTTATTGAAGTCTTCAAGCTAATTATATATATTATGCCACAAACTACACCCCTTTGGCCCTTTTGGTTTAAGGGTTTCCCATCCCGTGGAAATTTCACCAAATTTCTCTACAATTATTTTTCTCCAAAAGCATCTTTTTCCGCCCCAATCTCCACCACCATTTTTTGAGAAGAGCCAATTTACATGTTTAGACACTCGGATCCCAAGACCTCCACTTTTTTTCGACTTCACAACCGTGGGCCAACCAATGTTATGAATTCTCTTCTTGTTTGAATCGTCATCCCACAAAAAAATTTCTTACTATTCTATCAAGTTTGTGTGTTATGGAGCATGGAGCAAGAAATATCGATAAATAATATATGGGCAAACTAGCCAAAACACTTCTTATAAGAGTCAACTTACCTCCTCTTGATATCGACCGCCCTTTCCTTGAAGAAAGTCTAGAAGCACAAGATTCCAAGATTTTCTCCCACTTTAGTGATCCACTAGCCTTATCACCCAAAGGAAGACCAAGGTATATACTTGGGAAATTAGATCTTTTTACACCTTAGCATACCCGCAAACCCATCAATTCTTAATTAAGAGCGACACCAACAAACAACTTTTAGAGAAATTAATCTTCAACCCGGTTAACTCAAAACAAAGTAGTAAATATCGGAGAGCATCCACTTGCTCATGCTTCGCATCAAGAAAAACAATGGTATCGTCGGAAAATTGTAGATGATTAACTTTTGTTCCTCCATTTTCACCGAAACCCCGATATTTTACCAACTTCTTGCGCCTTACTCAACATATGACTCAATACTTCTCCAACGATGGTAAAAAGGAATGGTGAAAGAGGATCACCTTGACGAAGTCCCTTACTACTACTAAAGAACCCATGAGACGAACCATTCACAAGAACCGAGAATTTTGAGAAAGATAAACAATTTCTTATCCAAGCACGCCAAACACCTTCTCGAAGCTCATTCTATATAAAACTTCATTTAAGAAGTTCCAATTCACATTATCAAACGCCTTTTCAAAGTCTAACTTGTATACTAACCCCGGATCTTTGTGACGAAGTCTAGAATCCACACACTCATTTGCTATCAAGACTCCATCTAAAATTTGACGACCCTTTATAAAGCTAGATTGAGAGGGAGAAATTAAGATAGGAAGATATACCTTAAGTCGCTCCGCTAGAACTTTGGAGGTGATCTTGTAAACACTCCCTATGAGGCTAATAGGTCGAAAATATTTGACCTCCTCCACACCGATCTTTTTAGGAATGAGAGCTATAAAATTGTTCTTTAAAGATATATCAAGGATATTATGATCATGAAATTCTTTGAAAACCTTCATTGAATCTTCTTTTAAAAACTCACAACCAACAATGTAGAATTTCATAGGAATCCGTCCGGACCCGGAGCTCTATCCACACCTAAATCATGAATTTCTTTCTTTACTTCTTCTTCACTAAACGGCCTCTCCAACCAATTTCTAACTTCTTCGTCAATTTGTTTTAAACACATATCTTTAATTCTCGGTCTATCATTTGAGGCTTCCTTGAAGGCTTCTTCAAAGTGTTTGGCAATGCCTTCTTTGATCTCATCTTTATCCCGGTCCATATACCATTGATACGAAGATTATTGATGTTGTTGAAAGCTCTATGAATCATTAGCATACGATGAAAATGCTTGGTATTTCTATCACCATCACGAATCCCTTTGACTCTTGATTTTTGTCTAATCAAGATTTCTTTTTCGCCTCTATATGCCGTCTCAAACTCAACTTTGGTCGTCACAAGCATATCTTCTTCGATCTCGGTAAGATCTCTATCGTCATCAAGATCATCCAAAACTTTAATCTTGTCAAGAGCCGCATCAAGAGCTTTATCAACACTACCAAAAGAATCTCTATTCCACTCCTTCAACTTTTCTTTTAAAGCATTTAATTTCTTAGAGAAGCATGCACTCGCCGAACCTACAAAAAGAAAGACTCCCACCATTCTTTCATTAAAGCAATTACGTTAGTACCTTCAAGCCAAGCTAATTAAAACCGGAATGGACAAGCTCCCCAATCCGTCACAAGAGAGCATAACTCAATAGGGAAATGATCTGAGAAAGGCCTTACTTGCCGCTTCAAGAAAAGATTTGGGAAATGATCCTCCCAATCCGAGGTGAATAAAAACGATTAATCTTGCTCTTCTTATTTGGTGGTCTACCCCACGTGTACTTTTCACCTAAAATAGGCAAGTCCATGAGATTGAGATCGTTGCAAAGATCATAAAAAAATTCCATTGAGCTTGAGACTCTACGACATCCCTTTCTTTCCTCCATAACTCTTATTTCATTAAAATCACCCCGATGCACCACGGCAAACCGTCCCAATAACTACGCAAAGTAACCAACTCCATGTGAAATCTTTTTCTTTTCTTGAGTATTACAAGGACCATAAACACCAGTAAGAACCCAACGAAAATTATCTTCCAAATTACGACAAGAGATGCTTATAGTAAAGATACCTTCAAGAAAGTCATCCACTTCAATTAAATCCGAATTCCATATTATCAATATACCACCGGAAATTCCATAAGAGTTTAGCGCAATCCATGTACAAGACGACACTCCCCAACATTGGCGCACAATAAAATCGAGCAAACACTAAGCTTGGTTTCTTGAATAATAAGAATTGTAGGCTTCCATTTCTTCACAAGATTTTTCAACTTCGACCGCTTATCCTGATCCCCAAGACCATTTACATTCCAAGACACTATGTTAAACATTGAGAACAAAGACAACCTAAAAAAAACAAGAAAAAAACACAATCCCAAGAAATTACCGCGGTTGCATGCTTCCTTAACAAATTCATCTTTCAAAGCGTTTTGCATGAGATAAAATTGTGCTTGTAACAAACGAGATTTCATTTTTAGATAGAGTGATACCTTGGAATCCTTACCCGCATCATTTAGTTTACCATATAAGAAATTGAATTTTTCAACTATCCGTCTTGCCATCGTTGCTGCGTCAACAACAGGCTCTTCAACTTTGTTGACGGTACTAGCTCTAGAGTGGGATACAACATCGTCCTCTTCATCAGCTAATATGCCCTTTGTTGAAGCATCTTGTTGAACCTCTACATTTCTCTTGGAACCACCAGTAGCATCTTTGTTGATTGAACCAAATGAAACAGAAGAAGATGAAACACCATTGGACATTTTGGTCTTCAATTTTTTTTTCAAACTTCTCAGGGAAGAAGAATTTACGCCAACTGAGCTTGAGCACTTAGTATCAGACCCCACTATCACGACTGGTGAACATTAGAAGATATATCGTTTGAGTTTAAAACCAAATGGGCTTGAGAAGATGGCCTAACCTGATTATGAACAGCAAAATTTGAGTTATCGTTTACATCACGTGCATCACAACCTTGGTTGACTGGCACAAAAGATTCAAAATTTGAATTATTGACGCACGGTTCAAGAGGCGGTTGCATCACATTAGTCAACACAATGTCCGACACCAACGGTACCATCGACTTTTTCCGTACACCCGTGATTTTTCCAATCTCCGTACTTCCCACCTCCTCCATTTTCTTCCTCCTCCTCTCCTATCACCGGACTAGATTTCCGCGCCACCGCTTACAAATCAAGCTCCATGCGGTCTTTAACAATAGAAACTGGTTTCATATCATGACGACACTGCTCACGGTTGATCACCAAACGAGCGAATCTCTCGCCTCAAAATTTTTTGTTTACAATGTTTAATTCTTGACGCCAAACTCCATTACTAATAGGGCCATTAACACAGACTTTAATTTCGATAAATCAGTAGCCATAGAGGTTTCGGGGCTTATTTCGATCAAACCCCCAAAAGAATCACCAATGGATTTGAACGATGTTTAGCACCACAAGTTAAAGGGGATTCCTTTCACTCCGATCCAATTCTTCTGGATGCTCGACGGATTTGGTTTAGGGATTTCATTAATACTTGAATACCAAGGATAAATAAGAATTTCTAATTCATCAACTTTCCAGGCACTAGTATCTCTAATACGATTACATTCTTTCTTAGTATTAACAATAAACACTGCTCTGAGATCATCAATTCGCTGAAGTTCAAAGCCATAACTCCATCCTAGTCTGTCCATAATCCATCTGCCCACTTCTTTCCAATTAAAGCCGTTTGAGGCCAATTCCACAACCATAATACGAAACCAATATGAATTAGGATCTTGTTCAGAGATTGGATTTACCGCAGACAAGCTTCCGACTACTTGAGATTTCTGTTTTAAACAACCGTCGAACCAAGCATTGCCTACAAAATCGTCCCTTGTGGTCTCAATCATCTTTTTCTCCTTTGATTTTGAGACACCAAACAATAGTCTTTCGAACATCATCCCTGTTTCCCACCATCCTTCACCAATGTTGCCTGCCGTAAAAGTCGGATATTCCTTATTATGAGAAACCAGAATACGAATGAACTGTCCCATGTCATTTTCTTCACGAGAGGCTAAGATCCAGTCTTCATTTTCTCTAAAATTCCACTTGGAGAGCTTACTGAAACCACCTTTAGCTTCCCTCTTAAACAATCTTGATAGCCATAACCCAGCCCTGTAACTAAGCCAACAAAATCTTCTCTTACTCCCAGACCAAATTGCAAGGTGGAGAACATCTCCCAATCCCTTTTTACCCATTGAGCCTCCAATATTTTTTCGTTCGATCTTAATCCTCTCACCTTCTCTTGGTTTCAAATCTGTTTGCCTACCCCTATTTTCTTCCCAGCCCCTGTTTACTTCACAACCCCTCCTTATCAATGATCGAGATCTCCTTCTTCTTACTTGCGTGAAACCATCTTCATCAACAAATCTACTCCGATTCACCATTACTTCGTACTTCTGTCTCTTGAGCTTTTTTTCACACCAGTCTTTGTCATCCGTTGCTGTTGCATGTCACTCAGCAATTGAGCTGTAATTTGGTTCCATGAGAAAAAAAAAAAAAAACAAAAAAAGTAAGTACTCCTATTTGAGCAAATATTTATGTGAAGTCGGTTGATGCATTTCTTCTTAGTTTACACTTGACCGTACATCTTCTTGTTAGTCTTATATCTTATGGATGGGAGTGGCGGAAATGAAATAAGGCGAACCATTGGAACTTTTTATAGACAGAACACGAGGATCATGACGGATTTTGGGAGCTTATCAACATAAATGGCATGACAAGCAAGCCATAATGAATGAAGTACGTAATCTTATTTCAAAATGCACAAAATTGTGATATTTTCCGTTTATCAAAATTGTGCACGGTCTAGGTACATCAGCATAGAGCATACAATGCTTCGAAAAACAAAAGCATAGAGCGCCAAACTTGGGACCAAATATATAAGAATGGCGGAGATAGAAAAATGGGTGCGGAAGACACATGCTAGAGATGCCAAAGATACATGAATTGCTATCCAAGAAGCAAATGCAGAATTCTCAAATTATTAAAAGAGATTTTAAAACTCGGAAGTCCAAACTTCACTTTGACATTGTTTTTTAGAAATTCTCAATAAAGAAAAATTCGCCTTCGCGTTAAACAAAAACACGATAGTGTTGAAGTAGATTACATTAACGATGTTAAACAAATATTTGAATAATTATTGATATAAGAGGTGCGAATTCAGTTTCCACCAACGCCTCTCGATTTTCTTGGGTGTTGTTGTACGTTGGTTCCTTTTTCATATGAAAGAAAGAAGATGAACAAGGTGAATTCGACAAACACTTTGACGGTTTATATAAAAGAGATTGAGGACCATGATGGCATGACATGACAATGTGAATGTGTTGAAACAAGTAAGCAGAAATGAACTCATGCCCACATAATTCATTGCATTGATCAACGGATAAATTCACACGAGAAGAAGTCCCCATCGTTACCTACTCAAAAGTGTGAATAGTTAATTTTTCTTGGGCGGGAAGGTTGAAACTTTAGGCGCCAAATAAATACTATTTATTTTTTATTCAAAACCTTAGTAACCAATTTGGAATTTCAGACTTTTGACTCAGTATAACGCGTCATGAGTTACTTTAAAAAGAGAAATTCGTGTAAAATGTTTGATAGAACAGAGCTCTTGAATTAACTACCAACGGAGGAACCTGTTTTTGTCCTTCGCGTTCTACTTATGTTGTTTGTATTATTTGAGATGGCAGCGAGAGGATATAGTAGTTCCCACGTTGCTGGTGTTACTGCTGATCATAATTTAGTCAATTCGAACCTTTTGGAATCTAATCGGAAGTTGTTATCGGTAGGTAATGATCACGATGAACATGGAAACGTGGATCCACCTAGAAGAGGATCGGGACAAAGACCCTACAGACCTGTACCCACTGCACCTAGTAGAGGATCTAGTCGAAGAACCAGCAGACCGGCTCCTCCTCCTAGGGGTAACCGCCCAATTAGAGAGAGAGACCTGTTGGACCACCTCCGCTGCCGCCGCCACCACCACCTCCTCCTCCTTGTGGGAATCGTTAGTTACACTTTACTAATTCACTATGTTTTACATTGTCTTTTAGGTCTTGTTAATGGCGTTCAACAATGTTCTAATATTTTCTTTGATCAAAATTGTGTGATGTACGCCATATAATTTGGTCTAAATAAGAAGAATTCAAGAAGAACGTGGGATATTTTTTTGTGAAATAGGTGCAAAATTGAAGGATACGTGACTTTTATATGGCAAGTGATGAGAAATTTTTTTGTTTTCTTTTTCTATAAAGGGTTATTTGGTTTTTGGTACTTACATTTTGACCAACATTAGTGTTTGGTCTAACATTTGTCCAACTTAGGGTTTGGTACCGGAAATCACGTTGACTATTTTTGACCATCTATGACCATATTTTAACTAAATTTATTTTATAATTAATATTGGGTTTACAAGTATACCCTTATAGGAGGACTAAAATCCAATGGCTTTGATGAAACCAGTTAGGCAACGGTTGAGATCAAATATTCACTAACCATTTATCCCTAATTATCTATTCTTCATCCGCCTCCGATACATTTTAGATCTTTTTTTTTTCTTAAACTTGATTTGGGGGTCTTTATTTGAGTATCAGTTTCATTTTTAAGGAAATTCGGTGGTTATATCTCTTGTTTAAATTTGAGATGAAATTGAAATTTAGATTTGTAATTAGGTATCTTCTAATTGAAAAAAATCGGAATGGAATCACATAATTATATGGAAGAAAATGAGATCTGTGAAGATTAAAGAGATGGTGATAGGTTAGGGTTTTTCTTATGTTGTTGCTGAAATTCGAAGAATTGGTGGAAAGAGAGGAAATCAGTTCGATTTTGTCTTTCCCCAATTTAAATCTGCTTCCGCTGTTGTATGAGATGCAGAGAAGAATGGGTTCGATTCACAAACGGAGGGATTATGGGTTTCTTGCCGATTTGAAGAATCAGATGAAATATGAAGAGATTGGTAAGGTTTATATTTTGTTTTAGCTCGAGTTCATGGTGGTTTCTGCCAAAGAAGAAAGGGGTTTTGCTCGAATTGGATTTGTAATGACAAATTGGATATGGGGAGTTTGACTGATTTGAACCTAGAAGATATCTATGAGATTATAAGTGCAACTGATCTTTGAGAATGAGTAATTTATGGAACATGTGGTGATTTTTGTTGGTTGATGATGATCAAGGGTATTGTTAGTCTGCTGAATTGGATGGGAAGAATTGGGTTCTCTTGATTCCAAATTTGAGTTAGAGTTGCAACCGTGAATGGAAATTAGGAAAAATTGTTGTTGGTGGTTGAGTTCTTGAGTAATGCTGTAGGATGGTTGGATTGTTGTTTTGTGTTGGATTCAGATACAACTGGTGTTGTAAATTGGTATTGCAGGAGCTGGTGTTGTTTTGTGGTGTAAATTGAAATTGATTGGTTATGTCTATTCTTTGAATTTGATTTGGAATTGAGATATGTAATTGGGTATCTTGCTGATGAAATCTTTGTGAATTTCCTAAATGTTGTATTATAGAATCAGTTGATAAGTAGAAGATGATAGGATTCTAGGGATTTTATGAATTGTGGCAGAAATTAGGGGAAATTAGGGATTGTGTTGTCAAGAACAAGGAATTGGGGGAATTGTTGTCAAGAACAAGAAATTCGTCGGCTATGTTCTAAGTGGTGATGGTGATGCTGGTTGCTGGTGGCTGGTGGCACTATGATAGTGGTGGTTGCAGACTTGCAATATCAAGCCCTATGTTGACCTAACAGAGTCAATGGATTTTTTAAAAAAATGAAGGGTAAAATAGTAATTGCGTAAATATATTAGGTTGTAAATTAATTAAAATTTGACCTAACAGAGTCAATGGAAGTCAACGTGATTTCCAGGTACCAAGCCCTAAGCTGGACAAATGTTAGACCAAACACTAACTTTGGTCAAAATGTAAGTACCAAAAACCAAATAACCCTTCTATAAAATGGAAAGAATTATTATTATGACTAGTATAACACGCACGCGCGATGCGCCCGCCATTCCGTTCGTTCCATAATTTTGTATTTTTCGTGTATAGCCTAATTCCATATAGCCTTCAACTTCTATCTGCACATGTTGTTGGGTAACACGTTCAAACGAGTGTGTGCATCATTGTTGCCTGTAGATGTTGAAGGAAGGTTCAGCTTTTCCTTGTCGGCTCTATGTCGAATAGGATCACGCTTGCGTACAGTAGACCCCTGCTCCTCCGTCATGTTTTTCCTACGGATGCTTTGTCGATCACGGTTCATTGCTGGTTGAATGGCCAGTCATGCAAAGAAGAGGACACCCCAATAACAAAAATTCAGGGGCATAAGGAGGGTTTTGGCAATGAACCCTGTAATATACATACATTAATTCTTACAATCCTTGGCCGACAGATGACTTAAATAATCCCAATAACTAAATTCAAGTTGACACACTTCAAGAGGTAAAAGTAAAACAAACAAAAGATAAAACATTTTCTTTAAAACCCAATGTGCTAATTATGCTCCAAACATAAAGAAAAAGAAGTACGTACCTTGGAGGTAAAACAAAGAAATGCGCCAAAACCCAATGTGCTAAATATGCTCCAAACATTTTCTCTGAATTCGCACGCACGATGTGCCTGCAGCTTTGAAATGGGAAAGTTGGACATCCATTTCGATGCACACGTCCCTATAATTCAATATCTCTTCGATGGGACCATTTGACATCAACATCCTTGCATTTTCTTCAGTTCCCATATGACTTTTTGATTTGAATCAAAGACGCACGCCCGATGCAATTGCACCTGCCAAGACGCCCTCCGTTCTAAGACCTGCAAAACATAATTTTGGATTGTTGCTAGCATCCGATTCATGTACAAACTAACAATTTTCTTCTGCAATAGTACCTAGATTTGTGTGCATAATTTTGGATTGTTAAACGTACAATTATATAATGTAATCCCACAAACACCTAGATTTAGTTTCATAAAACTTGATGGCAAGGATGGGTCTAAGCGACCAAACATCTCGCCACACATTTGCAGTAGCCCATTGTAGACCACATCAACCTTTATTTTACACCTTGTGCATACCCTCAAAGAATGATCTGAAAGGAACCATACACAATGAAAACATCCATGCCTAAACTTAATTCTCACGGAGTATAACCTAAACGCAGGGGAGTTAATTTAGGTTCCAAAACATTGTTTGTTCGAAGTTCCAATTCCAGAATGAGAACTGGAATACGAAATAATACAAAAATTTGAACTTGCCAAGGGAGATTAAAACTCATACACACTGGTACATGGACTCTTCTTAGGATGAAACCTACGCTAAGTTTATGATATGGTTGAGTCGGAGGCCTGATTTACCTCCACCAAAGATCACCTTAACAACAATGTATGCAATTTAGTTTATGTCATTATAAAATTCAGATAATATCACTCCCAACAAACAACATTGAGTAAGCGTAATCAACTTAAACAAAAGTTAAAGCAGGTTAAAAATTAGCGTATTTAGTGGTGGAAAATGAGACTCCCACATAACCAAAATGATAATTTTTATTCAGGTATTTTGTCAAACAGCTCAGGTTCCAATTGAAGCAAACATCAAGCATGCATCAGAATAATAAAAATTAGGTAGATCTTAACATACATTGACGATCGAACTTACCTATTTGGAATGAAAATTTTGATGTTTAAAACCCCAGAGTTATGAATCCAAATCATCCGAATCTACTCTAATCAGTGAAGTAAGTTGTGTATAATGAAATTTAAAGCAGAACCCCTTCTTTGTGAAATAACTTGATTTGAAATTGAAATTGATAAATCAAAATTTCAAAATCAGATAAAATTAAAAGAGAGAGCTCAGATTGTCGGCAAAGGTTTTTGTAAAGGTTTGAAGAAATTAAGGTGGTGGAGAGGAGCAGGAGGGGGGCGTGGTAATAGTCGAAGATGAAATTAAAAATTGGTTTTGAGGCGCAGGGTGGTGGTGGTGTTGGTGTATAAATTTTTGCAGGTCAGAAGATGGTGTCGCTGGTTTTCGTTGTCGTTCGTTTCATTTTTTTTTCCATCGTGATTGCTGGTTTTTGTTGAAATACATGGAGGCAGATGAAAGAAAACATGCCTTATCAGATGGACGGCCTACATCACACTCCGTGTTTTTAAGGTCATCTGATCCGACGAACCAGATCAAAAGTACACACGGAAATAATGAGGTCGTACGAAAAGTCGACCTTTTCTTTATTATAGTAAGATGTTGAACTGTTTAAGTTTCTTGCCCAGGAGACTACAAATATGAGTTTGGAAAGTTATTGAAATTGACAACGAGATAATGTTGTTTCTCTAATAGATTTAGCAACCCTATCTCACACCCGATTACCATCTCGGCTTACAAAAGTAAAACAATAACTATTAAAACTTAAACATCAAATCTCTTTTAGGATGTTTTTATTTTCCCATTGAATTAGAAGACTGTCTTCTTTTATTGATTGGATGACTAGCTTAGCGTCTTCCTCAATATAGATGTCTGGAAACCGCAACTCTTTTGCCCAAAGTAAAACTTCACGTACAGCAATATATTCTCCATCTTCAGGACTTAGAAATCCTTTTGTGTAGCTTCCTTTGATTCCATTGCAAGTACCTACATGATCACGGAATACAATACCCGTGCCAAGTTGGTTAGTATCATACACATGTTGTAGAGGAGGTTTCAATGAAAAATATTAGCATCACTAATAATAGGGGCATGCATGTCATTATTATGAAAATGGGAATTAATTCTATGAGCAGATTTTAAAGGTTTAAGAAAGACTCCCTGAAAGACTTAGTCACGCATATCCTTCCATAGAATCCAAGACCATATCATAAGAGTGTAAACCCCATTTGAGCAATCATTATTAGTGTTATCGAGAACCGGACTTTCTACTCATTCAGACACACTTCTGAAATTGACTGAGATAGTATCAATATTGACATTCATCGCCCTCCATATAGCTTTAGAGTGCCCACACTCAAACATGAAATGCTTCATAGTTTCTTCCGCTTCTCCACAGATTCCACAATGAGGATCAATACTGTCATTATAGATTGCAAGCTTAGATCTGGTAGAAAGAATGCATTTCCTGGCAAACAATTTAATCATATGAGCAGTGTTACTTTTCAATAAAGTTTTCCAGATAAAAGCTTGAATGATTCTACCATTGACTTGAACATCCATGTTACTCTTAGTGAGCATATTGTATGTACTTTTAACATAAAACTTTCCATCCTTGGATGGCATCCATATCATCACATATTCTTTCGAAATATCCATATAGATACTTTTAATCTTGCTAGAAGTATCTGGATCAAAGAGTTGGTTTAGGAGACTAATGTTCCAAGAGCTGGTGTTGGGGATGAGAAGTTCCTCCACTTCCTGGTAGAACCTGATTGATAGGTGTAGAATACACCGTATTTACTATATAGAGTTTATGCTTTCTTTGCTATTTTTCTTGTGAATTATGTACTTTAAGCGTGCTTTTGAGTTTTATAGGTGTAATGGAGTCGCACGGAGGAAAAGAAGAAGAAATTATCCAAATTGAGCCAAAGGGCGAAATTGTCATCTCACAGGTGAGCTATACGTGGAGCAGGCTGAAACGCGGCGAGGGAGCGGAAGAGAGTTAGGCTGTCGGTTACCTGGAACCGACAGGCCAAAGTAATTGGAGGTGGCCCTTATCTGATGAGTGGTGCTCAAAAATCACTATGGTTATCCCTTATCCTACCAGCTGGGGTGGATACATCCAGATTCTTACAAAATACCTAGAATTCAGAGAAGAAATTTATTTCTTCTTCTTCATCGAGTTTCTGTCTGTGAGGGCGGCACATCGAGTTTATCAGAGAAACTTAAGGGAAGAAAATGGAAGAGAGCCGATGTTGTTGAAGAAAAAAAGGGGATCGGGGGTCTGTTAGATCGATGAGTTTTAGGTTGGTTTTTGAAGAATTGAGGGCACGAGAAGAGCAAGGAAGATGGATCTGAGGAAGATGATGGTTCTGTTGAAACAGGGATGAATTGAGTTAGGGATCGTGCAATTTTCTTATTATGAAGAGGGAATAACAACTATGGGTACTTCTGTTGAACAGGGAGATGGTGAATCTGAATATGCCAGAAAGAGATGGAAGTGTTGGTAGTACTCAGGAGGAATGGTTCAATGTTGTAATAGGTATTGGAGTGAAATGGACATAGCTGAGTACTTGGTAACTCTACAGCTGAGAGACGGATTAGCAGCTGGCATTGGAGGATGTTATGGAGAGATGACTTATGGTGTTGTTGGTGGATGTGGTGGAGCTTGTTGGTGGCTCAGGGAAGAAGGCTGGAGCTGGAAATGGAGCTGGGTTTGTTGCACTACTAGGTTGTGGCAGTGGTGGTTGAAATTCAAATGGGGTATAAGGTTTTGAGTTTTGAAGGCAATGGTGGTCAGATTGCAGGTATTAAGAGAAGCAGCTCAGGTTAGAAAGGGCACTGATGTTTGTGCTGTGGCAAGATGGAATGAGCAGGTAGTGGTGTTGCTCAGTGGCAAAGGAGCCTCTGCTGGTGTTGCAGCTGAGGTTATAGACTTGAACTGCAAAAATGGAAGTGAGGGCTTGATGTGGCCTGAGTTGGTGATTTGAGCTGGCAGAGTAGAGCAGGTGGTGGTCCTGAGTGGCCTGAGATGAAGGTGGTGAAGCCAAGGCATCCAGGCAATGGCTTGCAAGCTGGGGCTAGTGAGATTGGATGCTAAGTTGTGCTGCATTGGTGGCCTGGGCTGGTGCAGGTTGATGTTGCCAGAGTGAAGATGTGGCATTGTTAGCAAGGCCTGGGTATGACTGAGAAGGAGATTGTGATGTGTTCAGGATCCTGGTGGATTGGCTAAGGAGATGCAGGTGAGGCTGTGAGGGTTTTAGGCTGTGTATGGAGCTGCTTGGTTGAGAACAAGGTGCAGCTGTTGCAGGTGCTCTGGTGCTGTTAATTGCAGTGACTGGGCTAACAGGCAAATCAGGTGTATGGTGCTGACACCGCAGCTGTGCCAAGAAGGGAACTGAGAGGGGCCTGAATTGCAGAGATGGCTAGCACTGAGTGGATTGCAGGCTATGGCTGGGCTCTGAACTTGGAATGGCCTGAGTGATGATGTCACAGGTGCAGGATTGGCTGAGATGTTCAGGTGGTTGCTTGCAGGCAAAGTTGCAATGCAGGGCTCCAACACAGGAGAAGATTGTACTTGGCATGAGCTGGGATGTGGCAGGAACAATGGGTTAGCTGCAGGGCAAGTTTAAGTTGAAAAGTGCAGGTACTGGAATTGTGAAGGCCTGAGGAGAATGGGTCTGTGGCTGTGGAAGAATTGGAGTTGAATTGCAGGTCAGAGTGCAATACCCAGATGAAGTTGTTGATGGATGTGCATTGAGAGTGTTTTACAGGGCTCAAGGTTAGGATGATGGCCTGACTGACTTGGTGGTGGCAGGCTAAGATGGCTAGCATTGTGATGATTGCAGGGAATGACTCAGGTTGTTTGTGGTTTTGGTAATGGAAGTGAATGAAATTGAGCTGCAATAATGGTGGTTACAGGGAGGACTGAAATGGCTAGGCAGAGGGGAGAAGGTATAGCAACACAGCCATCTAGGCAGTAAGGAAAACACAGCCATCTGGGCCGTGCACAGAAGCTGCACAACTGCAGAGACCAGGCCTGGCAGGTTGGCCTGACAACCAGTTAGCTAACTAGAGTCAGCCCTGATTCACTATGACTCAGACCTGACTGGTTCTGACTCATGAACCTAACTCGGGTTGACCCGATCCAACTTAAACCGCTCCGACCCGTTGACCCGGTGACCGGGCGGACTTTGCCGGTCACCGGAGCCGATTTCCGGCGACTTTCCGGCCGATTTCCGGCCACAATCCCAGTTTTCCGGCGACGACTTTTTGGACATATTTTCTACATGGGTTTCTCTTTTCGTGGGCTTGGTGGACTTGCATCTAATGGACTTTGAAGACAAAACCTAGTTTTGGAAGGAGAGAAAGGCTATAAAAAGAGGAATTCTACAACTTTTGGAATCATCTTATCTCATATCTTTTTCTTGGAACTTGGGAGAGCCGTTTCTTTTACGCTTCTAGGGTTTGGTTGTGTTCTTCTTCCTCTTTGTTTTATTATTGAATATTGATGATGATGAACTCCATAGCTATGAGTAGCTAAATTCTCTTTTATTGGTTAAGGATGTAGTCCGATTTCTAAAACTTGTGTTTGCTTTATGTATTAGTTTTCTCTCTTGTTTATCGTTCAATTCTCTCATGGTTTCTATGATCACATGATTGAAGTATTGTGATAGGATTATGGTGTTTGATTAGTTAAGTGGCCAATTAATTGAACTTGCATCTTAGTCCATAGTTATTTTAGGGTTTTTCATCAAGCGATAACCTTGAATACAAGTAGCATAATATGTTTACGGTTTGTAGTAATACACTCTCGTAATCATATGTAGAGTTTGACCATTGTCCGAATTGTTTTGCGCAACGCATGACAATTGCATTGATTAGCCTATTTCTGAAACTTAATGCTCCTAGGAATTGAACTTGATTAGCGCAAGGCGTTAGGTTATTCTTTAGGTAGAATTCACATATGCAGCCCTAATGTGTGTGTTGATGAACTTGAGAAATTAATAGATTATCTTGCTTTCTTGATTCTCTAGGCTATTGATAACACAAGAGATTAAATAGTAATTCTATTCATATATGCAAACACATGTCTAAGATTGAAGATGAATTCCTTGACCAATATCTCTCTCCATTGATTACTTTCTACAATTTACTTTGCTTTTAATTTGTTTTTATTGCTTAAATAGAAATAAGAAATCCCCCCAATTGGTTACTTTAAGAAATTGATTACGAAATAACTACAATTGCCTCTCTGTGGATACGAACTCTCTCTTACCGTATACTTCATTCATATATTTAGTGAGTAGGAAAGTGAATTATTTTTGTGTCGGCTGACAACCGATCACCTATGCATGTCATTCACCGGTACTAGTGTATCAGAAAGACTGGCACCCATCTATCAAACCATATTTTTGTTTTCCTTTCATTATTGACCTCCATGAAGAAATTTTGTTGAACAAATTTCAAACCTTTAGTGATACCATTCCATGTATAGGAACAGTCCTTAGCTTCTATTTGTTGATGAAGGATGTTCCCATTCATGAAGTATTTACTGCCATGATTTGAGTCCAAAGAGAGTCAGTATAAGTGCAAAGTATCCAAGCCAATTTTGTGGGTAAAGCTAGGTTCAATATTTCTAAATATCTAAAGGCCAAACCTCCAATTTCTTTTGGTTTGTAGACTTTCTACCAGCCAATAGGATTTGCATCTCTGTTAGAATTATGACCCTAGAAAAACTTTATCTAAATAGAAGTAAGCTTATCAGTTGTTAGAGCATAGCTCGGTTGAACCCACCAAGCATTGTTATGTCAAGTTTGGTTGTCATATTTTAGTGAACCAAAACTCATTTAAAGAGTCGCTTGATTATGTACTAGAATCAACTTCAGATCGGTTAGGTTCAAAGTATTAGTATATGAGAGATTACAATTATTGCGAAGACTTGAAGAAGTGAAGAAGTAAGGAGCTACAACGACAACATCATCCTTCCACTTGAGGTTAGTGATATTTGACTTGAACTGTTTCATTCCCTAACGTATCTTTAAAATCGTGCATATTGAAAACATAACTACGAAGCATGAATGATTACACTCTAGTTATACATAGTATTAAGGAATACAATACGAACTATAACGCTTGTCTTTGAACTTCGTATATAAGACATCGACATAATCGTTTGAATGCTATTGTGATTATGTATGGGTATGAGGTGAAGATTTCATCCTAGGAAACAATGTTAATACATTCGTTTAAAGGAAGTAAATTCATGAACTTGTTTTATGAATGGAAAGGGAAATTGCTAGGCTTATTGGTATTCTAAGGATTGGAATTATCCAAGGTGCGGGATAGCTACTCGACGAGGCACAATACTCCAACCAAGTCACGACACAACGGACGAGCACGAGGAGGAAGTAGGAGAAGAGATTTTCCAACATCACGAAGGAGAAGGAAAAGAGGTTCCAATCGTAGAGGAAACACACGTGGAAGAACAAGGAGCAATGGGTGATGCAAATCGTTCACTCAAGGACTTAGCTTCTCATAGGCTTGATATACAACAGGGATGTATTCAAACGGATTCTACTTTTGAAATTAAACCGGGGTTGCTTAGAGAATTACCAAAGTTCCATGGCATGGTGAATGAAGATCCAAACAAACATCTTATGGACTTCCACACCATTGTCACGGCCATGCTTCCAGCGGATGTTGCGGCGGATGGTGCAATGTTGAAAGTTTTCCGTTTCTCTTTAATGGATAGCGCTAAGGATTGGTTATTCTATTTACCTCCCGGGAGTGTCACAACATGGAATGGGTTGAAGAAACTCTTTTTAGAGAGATATTTTCCTGCATCAAAGGCTACTCAAATTCGCAAGGAGATTTGTGGGATGAAGCAAAATGTGGAGAATCTCTATATGAATGTTGGGAACGATATAAGAGATTGGTGGCAAGCTGCCCTCACCACCAATTTAGTGATGCTATGATCATTCAATATTTCTATGAGGGACTCCAATCAAGTGATAGGAATCTCCTCGGCTGCGGGTGGTGGTGCACTAGTTAACAAGACAAAGTGGCACAAGCTAGAGAGTTGATTGAAAACATGGCAGCGAACTCACAACAATTCTTGAGTCGTGGTTCGGATGTGCTTCTAAGAAGGGTTAGTGAAGTGAGCGAGGTTGAAGAGCTTCGTCAACAAATGGGTAACATGAACGCGATGCTTCAACAAGTTGCGGCGCGGTTATACCAAGTTCCTCTCAATCTTATGAGGACGAGCAAGCTAATGCGATCTTTCCAAACCAACAAAGACGGTATGATCCCTACTCCAACACTTACAATCCGGGATGGAGAGATCACCCCAATTTTAGCTATGCCAATAAGCAAGGAGCAGTTCAACAATCTAGTTTCAACAACCCGAGTGGATTTCAACCTCAACAACAACAATTCCAACCGAGACAACAATTTCAACAACAACAACAACCTCAAATGGGGTCCAATATGGAGGAGTTGCTGAAATCTTTTATGCAAAGAACGGATAGTTCGGTTAAGGAGTTGCAAACTCAAGTTGGTTCTATGGCTATGGAGTTGAATCAATTGAAGGCACAAAATGGTGGGAAACTCCCTTCTCAACCTATCAACCCAAAAGAGGGTGTTAATGCAATTACATTGAGAAGTGGTACACAACTTGTGCAACCCGAAGTTGCTGATTCGGGCACGGTGGAAACACCAAAGGAACCTGTTTTGGAGGAGAAAACCGAGGATTCTCCCCAAACTTCTGAGGTACCTATTCCTAACTCTAAAACTCCGGTTTCTACTTATGTTCCTCCTCTACCTTTCCCTCGCAGATTTGCAAGTTCTAAGAAGGCGGAACTAGAAAAGGAGATTTTAGACGTTCTCAAAAAGATCCATGTGAACATACCACTCATAGATGCAATCAAGCAAGTTCCAAAGTATGCAAAAGTGTTGAAGGACTTGTGTACCAATAAGCAAAGGCTCAAAGGTAATGAAGTGCTTAGTGTGGGGGAGAATGCTTCGGCAATCTTACAACACAAACTCCCACTTAAGTGCAAGGACCCGGGTAGCTTTGACATTCCCGTCACAATTGGTAACACTACATTTAATAAAGCTATGTTGGACTTAGGTGCTTCCGTTAATGTCATGCCTGCGTCTATGTACAATTCACTTGATCTTGGTCCTCTTAAAAAGGCTGGAATTGTGTTGCAATTAGCCGATCGTTCTAATGTCTACCCAATGGGTATTGTTGAGGATGTTCTTGTGCAGGTTAATCAACTTGTATTTCCAGCGGACTTTTGCGTGTTAGAGATGGATGAAGGTTCACCGGACTCGTCTCTTCCATTGCTACTTGGGCGTCCCTTCATGAAAACGGCGAAAACTATTATTGATGTGGACAAGGGAACGCTAACTATGGAGTTCGATGGAGAAATAATACGTTTCAACATTTTCGAGACGATGAGATATCCTAGCGATGTCCACTCTTGTTTCTCCATTGATATGATGGACACATTGGCGCAACAAATGTTTGAGTTGAATGGTGTTGATACTTTGGAAACCGTGCTCACTACACCTATTGACAACGGTTATGCGTATAGTGATGAGATGAAAGAAACCATTGGTTCTCTTAACTCACTACCGGAAAAATCAGCAACTAAGAATATTTCATATGCTTCTTTACCATGCAATAATGAGAAACTTGTGCCATCTATTGTTAAACCTCCAAGTTTAGAATTGAAACCTCTTCCAAGTCACTTAAAGTACTTGTACTTGGGTGACAACGAAGATTTACCCGTGATTGTTTCTAACGAGCTTAATGAATTACAGGAGCAAAAACTTCTACGGGTGCTAAGGAAGTACAAGACGGCCATAGGATGGACAATCGCCGATATCAAGGGTATAAGCCACATCCCGTTTGTATGCATAAGATTCGTGTGGAGGATGATTCAAAGCCTACAAGGGAAGCGCAACGCCGTTTGAATCCTCCCATGATGGAAGTGGTGAAAAAGGAGATACTCAAGCTTTTGGACGTGGGTGTTATCTACCCCATATCCGATAGCAAGTGGGTAAGCCCTTTGGACAAGTGGTACCAAAGAAATCGGGAGTAACGGTGGTGGAGAATGATAAGAATGAACTTGTCCCAACTCGTGTGCAAACCGGTTGGAGGGTTTGTATTGATTATAGAAAATTGAATGCCACCACTAGAAAAGATCACTTTCCTTTACCTTTTATTGATCAAATGCTTGAACGTTTAGCTGACACTCATACTATTGCTTTCTTGATGGCTATTCGTGGTTATAATCGGATTGTGATAGCACCGGAGGACCAAGAGAAAACCACTTTCACTTGTCCTTTCGGTACTTTTGCTTATAGAAGGATGCCTTTTGGCTTGTGCAATGCTCCGGCTACTTTTCAAAGGTGTATGGTGAGTATCTTTTCGGAATATGTTGAAAACATAATCGAAGTGTTCATGGATGACTTTAGTGTCTTTGGTGATTCATTTGACCTTTGCTTGAACAACTTGGCTCTAATCCTTGAACGATGTGTTGAAACAAATCTTGTGCTAAATTGGGAGAAGTGCCATTTCATGGTAACTCATGGCATAGTTTTAGGCCATATAATATCTTCTAAAGGCTTGGAAGTTGATAAATCTAAGATAGACCTTATTCGTGCTCTAACCCCTCCCACTACGGTGAGGGAGATACGTTCTTTTCTTGGTCATGCAGGTTTTATCGTAGGTTCATCAAGGACTTTTCCAAGATAGCATCACCACTTTGTACCCTATTGCAAAAAGATGTGGTCTTTAACTTTGATGAGAAGTGTGTGGAGGCATTCAATCGTTTGAAAGAACTTTTGATTTCAGCCCTATCATTAAACCACCGGATTGGAGTAAGCCGTTTGAACTCATGTGTGATGCTAGTGATTTTGCGGTTGGTGCGGTGCTTGGGCAGCGTGTGGGGAAGCTTCCTCATGCTATTTATTATGCTTCTAGAACGTTAAATGAGGCTCAACAAAACTACACAACCACTGAAAAAAGAGTTGTTAGCCATTGTTTTGCTTTAGAAAAGTTTCGCTTTATCTAATTGGTACAAAAGTTGTTGTTTTTTCGATCATGCAGCACTTAGATACTTGCTTACAAAGAAAGAGGCGAAACCGAGGCTCATACGATGGATTTTACTCTTGCAAGAGTTTGATATTGAAATCAAAGACAAGAAAGGAATTGAAAACACCGTTGTGGATCATTTGAGCCGACTTGCTGTGGACAAGGAGACTATCCCGTTGCGTGAAAGTTTCCCGGACGAGCAACTATTCTCCATTGCCTTTGGAGAACCATGGTACGCTGATATTGTTAATTACTTAGTGTCTAAACAAATCCCAAAGAACTTGTCTCAGTCTTTGAGAGGGACAAACTTAAGAAGATAGCAAACCAATACATATGGGATGATCCATACTTATGGAAGCATTGTAGTGACCAAGTAATACGTAGGTGTGTTCCCGAAATTGAATTTAACTCTATCTTGTCTTTTTGCCACTCATATGCTTGTGGAGGACATTTTGGGAGTAAGAGAACCGCTCTCAAGGTATTAGAATGTGGTTTCTTTTGGCCAACTTTGTTTAAGGATGCACATATATTTTGTACAACATGTGATAGGTGTCAAAGAACCGGCAATCTAGGTGCTCGAAATCAAATGCCGCAAACTATTATTCAATTTGTGGAGGTTTTTGATGTATGGGGAATTGATTTTATGGGCCCTTTTGTCAATTCTAATGGGAATTATTATATTTTGCTTGCTGTGGATTATGTCTCGAAATGGGTGGAAGCTAAAGCCACCCCAACTAATGATTCTAAAGTTGTTTCAGATTTCGTGCAAGCTAATATTTTTGCAAGGTTTGGAATTCCAAGGGCTATAATTAGCGATGGAGGTTCACACTTCAAAAACAGGTTCTTGCAAAGCTTGTTAAGGAAGTACAATGTGTCGCATAGGATTGCAACTCCCTACCATCCGCAAACAAATGGACAAGCCGAGGTTTCCAACCGAGAGGTGAAATCAATTCTTGAAAAGACGGTGAATCCCACAAGGAAAGATTGGAGCTCGCGACTTAATGATGCTTTGTGGGCGTATAGAACCGCATATAAAACACCTATTGGGATGTCTCCTTTTAGGCTTGTTTATGGTAAACCTTGTCACTTACCCGTGGAAATTGAGCATAAGGCGTTTTGGGCTATTAAGCAATGCAACATGGAGTTGGATGGGGCTGGAAAGCAAAGGAAGTTGCAACTTCAAGAGCTAGAGGAGATTCGTAATGATGCATTTGAAAGCTCACGGATTTACAAGGAAAAAACGAAAGCTTTTCATGATAATATGATTTCTAAGAAACAATTTTGCATTGGGCAGAAAGTGCTTTTGTTTAATTCTCGTTTGCAATTATTTCCGGGTAAATTAAGGTCACGATGGATCGGACCTTTTATTGTGACTAATGTGTTTTCTCATGGTGCAGTGGAAATTCGTAGTTTAGCTACAGGTAATGAACTTAAAGTGAATGGGCACCGGTTGAAACCATATTATGAGAACTTCTCTTCGGAAATCGTGGAAGGAGTTAACCTTGTGGAAGTACTCCCTCTGGAGGAGTCTTAGCAAACAAGGAGTACGTCGGGCCGTCGACTTTAAAACAAGCGCTAAGTGGGAGGCAACCCACCGGTTTTGTATTTTTATCCTTATCTTTTTACTTTTATGCATTTGCTTTTATTTTTATTTTCTTTGTTTTTGTGTATTATTTGCGGAATTTCCCACCTTGGACTTTCTTTGGACGATTCAATTTTACATTGAGGACAATGTAAAGTTTAAGTGTGGGGGAGCATTTATATGTTTTAGTTTGTTTTAAAAAAAAAAAAAAAAAAAAATCAGAAAAATAGAAAAAACAAAGAAAAAATTGTGCTTTTTGAACTCCGAAATCTAGAAACTTGTGCCTTTAGGATGACACCATTAGTGGATGGAACCATTTTGAATGTAGGAGTTGAGGAACCAATTAACGAAAAGGGGACGAACATAGCTCAGAAATCACAAATTAACATGATAGTTGTTACCATATCTCGGAATATCACCATATCACATTCTATTTTTATTTTTTTTCCATATTTATCTATTGTTCTCTAAGTGCTTTGGTGGGTCACTAAACATCGACGTGTTATTACTGCTAGGATGAAATAGAGTGGTTGAGTTACTAAAAAAAAAAAAAAAAAAAAAAAAAAAAAAAAAAAAAAAAAAAAAATATATGAAAAAAAAAAAAAAAAAAAAAGGACCGACCAATTAGACCAAAACGGAATAAAAAGACACTTGGGAATAGCAGTATGTGTGAAACGTAGTCCCTGTCTCCGTCGCCTAAACAAGCGTGGAATGCAGGATCCAAGGCAACTATCATGTACTTGCTGACAAGAAGCATGCGCTTGGATCCAAAAGATCTAATCATGCCGTCTCAAAAAATATTGGATCCAGCTTTGATCCAATCTAAAAAAAAAAAAAAAAAAAAAAAAAATTTTATTAATGTGTTGAATAAAGTCACTTTTGGTTCCCTTGTATATGCCAATTGATTTGATGTAGCATTCAGCACGAAGTAGCTCAATCCAATAGGATTAGGTTCATCTTAGCAAAGTGACCTTGAGATTTATATGGGAAACATCGAACACTTGAGAATATTCGCCAACATCTACATCTTTATCCATCTTCTTAATCTTTTCATTGTGATTGTGGTTTGTTAGTTTCCGAGTATTGTGGCTTGTTCAACTATCTAATTAGAGTTTATTTACTAATAATTGAATTGAATTTGCAAGGTACCTCCTCCTGTAGTCAATTTGGATTCATTCATTGATTTGTCACGAATAGACGGAGTTTGAAATATAGGTTTTGTAGGTATATCTCTAGTAAACCTTCACGAGACTATAACTCGTCCACTAGGGACACCTAGGGGTTTAAAGGCTTGTTATTTATGCTAAAAGTGACCGTAGCCTCGACGACACGGAGTTGTTGTATTTTATTGTTTTGTTTGATTTGCTCGAGGACTAGCAAAAGTCTAAGTGTGGGGGAATCTGATAGGTGTAGAATACACCGTATTTACTATATAGAGTTTATGCTTTCTTTGCTATTTTTCTTGTGAATTATGTACTTTAAGCGTGCTTTTGAGTTTTATAGGTGTAATGGAGTCGCACGGAGGAAAAGAAGAAGAAATTATCCAAATTGAGCCAAAGGGCGAAATTGTCATCTCACAGGTGAGCTATACGTGGAGCAGGCTGAAACGCGGCGAGGGAGCGGAAGAGAGTTAGGCTGTCGGTTACCTGGAACCGACAGGCCAAAGTAATTGGAGGTGGCCCTTATCGATGAGTGGTGCTCAAAATCACTATGGTTATCCCTTATCCTACCAAATGGGGTGGATACATCCGATTCTTACAAAAATACCTAGAATTCAGAGAAGAAATTTATTTCTTCTTCTTCATCGAGTTTCTGTCTGTGAGGGCGGCACATCGAGTTTATCAGAGAAACTTAAGGGAAGAAAATGGAAGAGAGCCGATGTTGTTGAAGAAAAAGGGGATCGGGGGTCTGTTAGATCGATGAGTTTTAGGTTGGTTTTTGAAGAATTGAGGGCACGAGAAGAGCAAGGAAGATGGATCTGAGGAAGATGATGGTTCTGTTGAAACAGGGATGAATTGAGTTAGGGATCGTGCAATTTTCTTATTATGAAGAGGGAATAACAACTATGGGTACATCTGTTGAACAGGGAGATGGTGAATCAATATGCCAAAGAGATGGAAGTGTTGGTAGTACTCAGGAGGAATGGTTCAATGTTGTAATAGGTATTGGAGTGAAATGGACATAGCTGAGTACTTGGTAACTCTACAGCTGAGAGACGGATTAGCAGCTGGCATTGGAGGATGTTATGGAGAGATGACTTATGGTGTTGTTGGTGGATGTGGTGGAGCTTGTTGGTGGCTCAGGGAAGAAGGCTGGAGCTGGAAATGGAGCTGGGTTTGTTGCACTACTAGGTTGTGGCAGTGGTGGTTGAAATTCAAATGGGGTATAAGGTTTTGAGTTTTGAAGGCAATGGTGGTCGATTATTGCAGTATTAAGAGAAGCAAACAGGTTAGAAAGGGCACTGATGTTTGTGCTGTGGCAAGATGGAATGAGCAGGTAGTGGTGTTGCTCAGTGGCAAAGGAGCCTCTGCTGGTGTTGCAGCTGAGGTTATAGACTTGAACTGCAAAAATGGAAGTGAGGGCTTGATGTGGCCTGAGTTGGTGATTTGAGCTGGCAGAGTAGAGCAGGTGGTGGTCCTGAGTGGCCTGAGATGAAGGTGGTGAAGCCAAGGCATCCAGGCAATGGCTTGCAAGCTGGGGCTAGTGAGATTGGATGCTAAGCTGTGCCGCATTGGTGGCCTGGGCTGGTGCAGGTTGATGTTGCCAGAGTGAAGATGTGGCATTGTTAGCAAGGCCTGGGTATGACTGAGAAGGAGATTGTGATGTGTTCAGGGTCCTGGTGGATTGGCTAAGGAGATGCAGGTGAGGCTGTGAGGGTTTTAGGCTGTGTATGGAGCTGCTTGGTTGAGAACAAGGTGCAGCTGTTGCAGGTGCTCTGGTGCTGTTAATTGCAGTGACTGGGCTAACAGGCAAATCAGGTGTATGGTGCTGACACCGCAGCTGTGCCAAGAAGGGAACTGAAAGGGGCCTGAATTGCAGAGATGGCTAGCACTGAGTGGATTGCAGGCTATGGCTGGGCTCTGAACTTGGAATGGCCTGGAGTGATGATGTCACAGGTGCAGGATTGGCCGAGATGTTCAGGTGGTTGCTTGCAGGCAAAGTTGCAATGCAGGGCTCCAACACAGGAGAAGATTGTACTTGGCATGAGCCGGGATGTGGCAGAACAATGGGTTAGTCATAGGGCAAGTTTAAGTTGAAAAGTGCAGGTACTGGAATTGTGAAGGCCTGAGGAGAATGGGTCTGTGGCTGTGGAAGAATTGGAGTTGAATTGCAGGTCAGAGTGCAATACCCAGATGAAGTTGTTGATGGATGTGCATTGAGAGTGTTTTACAGGGCTCAAGGTTAGGATGATGGCCTGAATGACTTGGTGGTGGCAGGCTAAGATGGCTAGCATTGTGATGATTGCGAGGAATGACTCAGTTGTTTGTGGTTTTGGTAATGGAAGTGAATGAAATTGAGCTGCAATAATGGTGGTTACAGGGAGGACTGAAATGGCTAGGCAGAGGGGAGAAGGTATAGCAACACAGCCATCTAGGCAAGAAGGAAAACACAGCCATCCGGGTGCATGAAAGCTGCACAATGCAGAGACTGTGCCCTGGCAGTTGGCACGACAACCGGCTTAGCTAACTAGAGTCAGCCCTGATTCACTATGACTCAGACCTGACTGGTTCTGACTCATGAACCTAACTCGGGTTGACCCGATCCAACTTAAACCGCTCCGACCCGTTGACCCGGTGACCGGGCGGACTTTGCCGGTCACCGGAGCCGATTTCCGGCGACTTTCCGGCCGATTTCCGGCCACAATCCCAGTTTTCCGGCGACGACTTTTTGGACATATTTTCTACATGGGTTTCTCTCTTTCGTGGGCTTGGTGGACTTGCATCTAATGGACTTTGAAGACAAAACCTAGTTTTGGAAGGAGAGAAAGGCTATAAAAAGAGGAATTCTACAACTTTTGGAATCATCTTATCTCATATCTTTTTCTTTGGAACTTGGGAGAGCCGTTTTTTTACGCTTCTAGGGTTTGGTTGTGTTCTTCTTCCTCTTTGTTTTATTATTGAATATTGATGATGATGAACTCCATAGCTATGAGTAGCTAAATTCTCTTTTATTGGTTAAGGATGTAGTCCGATTTCTAAAACTTGTGTTTGCTTTATGTATTAGTTTTCTCTCTTGTTTATCGTTCAATTCTCTGCATGTTTCTATGATCACATGATTGAAGTATTGTGATAGGATTATGGTGTTTGATTAGTTAAGTGGCCAATTAATTGAACTTGCATCTTAGTCCATAGTTATTTTAGGGTTTTTCATCAAGCGATAACCTTGAATACAAGTAGCATAATATGTTTACGGTTTGTAGTGATACACTCTCGTAATCATATGTAGAGTTTGACCATTGTCCGAATTGTTTTGCGCAACGCATGACAATTGCATTGATTAGCCTATTTCTGAAACTTAATGCTCCTAGGAATTGAACTTGATTAGCGCAAGGCGTTAGGTTATTCTTTTAGGTAGAATTCACATATGCAGCCCCTAATGTGTGTGTTGATGAACTTGAGAAATTAATAGATTATCTTGCTTTCTTGATTCTCTAGGCTTTTGATAACACAAGAGATTAAATAGTAATTCTATTCATATTTGCAAACACATGTCTAAGATTGAAGATGAATTCCTTGACCAATATCTCTCTCCATTGATTACTTTCTACAATTTACTTTGCTTTTAATTTGTTTTTATTGCTTAAATAGAAATAAGAAATCCCCCCAATTGGTTACTTTAAGAAATTGATTACGAAATAACTACAATTGCCTCTCTGTGGATACGAACTCTCTCTTACCATATACTTCATTCATATATTAGTGAGTAGGAAAGTGAATTATTTTTGTGTCG